>CM073759.1:213994400-214486900 GCA_037127475.1 Arma custos
AGGCTTTGCCCGACGAACGTCTTCCACTAAAAATATAATCTTACTCTCTTCTTCTGAAATTTATTCCAAGAATTTATTTATTCTCTCATGAAGCTAGCTCATTTTTTTCGAATACATCTTCACTAGCTCGCTATTTACGATCCATCACGGCATCTAGACTGCAGCTGTTATATGACTTTCTGAGCCAATTGAACCTCTTATGACCTACCTTCAGATTGGTTAGTCCGCTTTTAAGTCGTATCGAATATATCTTTTTTGCTTATTGATATTTCTGAGCTACTGCGAATATTAATAAATTAGCAATATAATTGTAGAACATACTTATTCTTAATTTTAGATAATGTTTTCAAATGATTTAGCACACAATTTAACATAGATTTAATAGTATTAATTTAAAAATTTAAAAATGCTGTTCTGTTAAATATTTCATGATTTTTATTTAACTTTGACTAACATAAAAAGAAGGCTTTTATGTTAGGCAAAGTTCAATAATCCAATTGGTGATTGGATTAAGTTTTTCTGACTAATTTCCCAAGCTAAGTTGGCCGATTTTGTTGTATATCTTTTTCATTAGTTTTTTTCTCTCTTTACCCAAATAAGTTTTCCTTTGTACAGTCTTCTGACTGTCCACTTGCCCTGAGTACGTAACCCACCCATCTGAGTCGTTGCATCCATATAATTGAGAGGCATTTAAGTTATCATAAAGTGCGAAAAACTCTTAGTTTTTTCGAATTCGAAACGTCCCATTACTAGCAAACAGTTTAAATATGGTTTAAAATTCTTGGTTTAGCTGCCACTATCCTATACTTCACTTCTTCTCCCTTGTCAAAAGTTTCATTGACTACTGATCAAAAGAACTTAAAACTATTAAATTAAATTCAACACGAATCTCACTAGACAAATATGCAACATAAAAATCACGAGCAGTTGGGCTTAGGATTGTTTAAAGGATGTAATAAATCATTGGTTACTCCGCCATTCGGAAGTGTCGTAAAATGGAGATTATTGTTATTATTATACTTTTGATATGCAACATAAAAAAACAGAAATACATTCTGTAATCTTCCGAAAATTGATTCATAGTGATCAAATGAAGTTTAGGTAGCATTTTAATTTCCGCGTACTAAAAAATATATAAATATGTACACATATTTACTTTTTTATTATTTTACTCACAAATACACGTATCACCAAACATATACATAAACGGTGTTACGGAACCGTACTTGCAGCTAAAAATTAATCAGTAAATACATAGACAATCATGAGCAATAAAAATGTATTTTTCATGCAATAAATTACGATAAATAAGAGTGAATTTAATTGCTTTAAATCAAATCAATTAGTAATGGGGTTAGGGAAGGATTATTACTTGCTGGAATAATCGATTATTAACAGGATTGAGATGAAATCGAATGAATCCCGAAATACAGTTATAAATGCTATATTTCATTCATTAACGACGCAGGAGACGCTTGAAGCAGCCCTTGGCCAGCTCAACCGCTCTCTCCTGTTGTCAGCCCTCCATGTTTTAATTCATCGCGTTTTCCTTTTTACAGTCTTCTGAATGTCCTCTCCTCTCCCACTCTGAGTACGTACCCCAGCTATTTGAGTCGTTGTATCCCTAAAAAACATTTAAGTTATCATAAAGTGCTCGAACGACACAGCAGACGCATGAAGCAGGCCTTGGCCAGCCCAACCGCTCCAAAAAAATCATGAGCAGTTGGCCCTTAGGATTGTTTAAAGGATGTAATAAATCATTGGTTCCGCCGTCATTCGGAAGTGACGTAAAATTGAGATTATTGTTATTATTATTCATTTGATGTGTAACATAAAAAAACAAAAATACATTCTGTATTCTTCTGACAATTGATTCTCATAGTGATAAAATAAAGTTTAGGTACCATTTTAATTTCCATGTACTTATAAAATTATAAATAAGTACATAGTCTTCTGACTGTCCACTCCTCAGCCATCCTGAGTAGATACCCCAGCCATCTGGGTCGTTGTGTCCTTAAAAATTGAGAGACATTTAAGTCATCATAAAGTGCGAAGAACTCTTAGTTTTTTCGCATTCGAAACGTGCCATTCTCTTCTAAAGGTCCATAAAGCCGTCTTAATCCTCATAATATCTGGGCAATCAAAATTTAGGGCGCCAACCGTAGTCATAGCCGAAAAATTGAATCGGAAATTTACAATTATTGATGCCATAATCTACCGCGACTGATAGCCGGGAAATGGATCCATACTACATAATTAATATACAGAGAGGACTTCCATATTTGCCATATTCTCGTTTGTTTTATCAATAATTCACTACATAGAGCACTATCATTAACATTCAGTTCTATTATGATGGTTTCGAAATGTAAGTGTTGCTTACTCAGATTTCGAACATTAGTGTTTACTGTCTCTGTAAATGTGCTTAGTTTGGAACGCTAGAAGAACCACTATTACGAAAATTTGTTTTGCTACATACAATCTTTGAATCGATATGAAGTTGTTAGCAGTAAGCGGGCATTTGATCAAAGAAACGTAATAAATATCGAAATTTATCGATAGTTTTCAAATATATTGAAATAGTAGTTTCAATAGAATAGTATTTGAATCTAACTGAATTATATTCATTACTAGCGTTGACCCCGCTTTGCCTAGGATGACATATTATACCAACATAATGTGTCTGCCTGTTGTATTTTATTATGTAGCTATTATAAACAAAAAGATTACCGCGAACAGACAGACAGACATGGCCAAGGATTTGACAAGAGATATTGGGCAGCGTCTTCGATGAAACCTCCCAGGCGGCTATATTTTTTCTAATCTTTCCGACAATTATCGTTATATTCGAACAAATTTTTACAAAACCTCGACAAATTATATAATTGAACCTTCCTGGTGAATCGCTCTATCTACTGGTGAAAACCGTATGAAAATACGTGCAGTAGTTTACGGTGACTCTCTAGAATTTTTCACTCAAGGTTTTAGAAATAATATTATCAGCAGGAAACCCAGCTTTGATGATGGTGGATTTTTTTTTGTCTATGAGCAGTATATTTGGTCTGTTTAGGGGTATATGATCAGTCATCACAGATTGATCCCGGTATAATTTGATGTCGTTTTATTTCTGATATTTCCTTTGGCTGGTATCAGTAATTAAATTGGCTGATGGCTGGTCATTAAACGGCGTTTTTTATATGAAGGCTGATGTACGCACAATGCAGCATTATTGTTCCTCGTTAGTTATTCTTTGCAGCTAATGCCTGGCAGCCAATGGTTACATGCTGAATCTATCCATGCGTGGCTTTACGTAGGCGTCATCTGTCTTCGACTGCTTGATGAATTATTATTTTCCCTTTACGATCCTGAAATAATCCGGGCCTGCTCCACAACAGGCAACTAATCTCCGCAATCACTCCAACATTCGGTAGCTCCAAGTCATCCTTCACATTGCCATCTGATCAGAGGACATCTTCTACTTCGCTTGTCGTCCGGTTTCCCATAGAATATTTTCTTCTTGCGGCTCTACCTAATATTGCCACCATATCGGGTTCTCCAAACAACTCCTTCAGCTCCTCATCCCTTTGTCTTCTTATTCTTTCTTTTCTAACGGTAGTATTCTAGAGTAGAACACTTCTTATCTTCCATTAAATTAGTTATTAGTGATTTGGAAAAGTTCGGCATTCTACATTAAGAGAACTTCCCTCAACTAAAGGCTTTGTCCGACGAAAGCCTTCCACTAAAAAATATAACCTTACTCTCTTCTTCTGAAATTTATTCCAAAAATGTATTTATTCTATCTTCAAGCAAGCTCATTATTTTCGAATACATCTTCACTAGCTTCAGCCATCTGATCAGAGGACATCTTCTACATCGCTTGTCGTCCGGTTTCAAATAGAATATTTTCTTCTTGCGGCTCTACCTAATATTGCCACCATATCGGGTTCTCCAAACAATTCCTTCAGCTCCTCATCCCTTTGCCTTCTTATTCTTTCTTTTCCAACGGTAGTATTCTGGAGTAGAACACTTCTTATCTTCCATTAAATTAGTTATTAGTGATTTGGAAAAGTTCTGCACTCTACATTAAGAGAACTTCCCAAAGCTAAAGGCTTTGTCCGACGAACGTCTTCCACTAAAAATATAATCTTACTCTCTTCTTCTGAAATTTATTCCAAGAATTTATTTATTCTCTCATGAAGCTAGCTCATTTTTTTTCGAATATATCTTCACTAGCTAGCTATTTACGATCCATCACGGCATCTAGACTGCAGCTATAATATGACTTTCAGAGCCAATTGAACCTCTTATGACCTACCTTTAGATTGGTTAGTCCGCTTTTAAGTCATATCGAATATATCTTTTTTGCTTATTGATATTTTTGAGCTACTGCGAATATTAATAAATTAACAATATAATTGTAGAACATACTTATTCTTAATTTTAGATGATGTTTTCAAATGACTTAGCACACAATTTAACATACATTTGATAGTATAAATTTAAAAATGCTGTTCTGTGGCTATCATAAAAGATGGCTTTTTATGTTAGGCAAAGTTCAATAATCCATTTGGTGATTGGATTAAGTTTTTCTGACTAATTTCCCAAGCCGAGTAGGCCAATTTTATTGTTTATCTTTCTCGTTAGTTTTTTTCGCTCTTTAACCAAATAAATTAAACGATTGCTAATTAGAAACTGCAATGTTTTACAGAGTAAATGGGTATCTTCGGGCTTTTCGTTTTATTGCTCTCTCTGCATTAAAAATGGGAGTGTGAATTCCAATTCCTATATGCTGCTACCACTGGTGCTGTGAAAACGACAAACAGTAGTGGCCTAGTACAGACCCTTGAAGTACACCACAGATGGTATACAGGCTCTTGCGGACGTTTCCACTATGATAGTTTCTGATCAATCGACATAGTGGGAGGGGAAACCTGTACTCTTCCATACTACAGAGTATGACTGTAAGTGACATACAAGGCCTGCATGCAATCCAGAGAGTTGAACGCCGTAGCTCTGGTCCGGTGCATCTGCTTTATGTGGTAGCCTGGAGTTTTGCTAGGTAATGTTCGCAAGATATCACTCTGGACAGTATTAGTGATGACAAACACCACTTCCTCCACCTCCTTTACATTCCAGAGTTGTTGGATCCAGGTTAGGCTCTATGGACAAGTATCCTTTCCAGTTGGCCTTGAGTAATTGATATTTTATCGCTACTGGTGCTTCGGGTGTTCTTTCGAAAGTGTATATTACAGCCCGATGATCTGATTCCGTACAGGAGCGCAATGTGATCCGTCACAGTATTCCTTGAAATGCGTCACCGAGATTTTCACCCTGGGGATGAACTTCAGGGCACTGATATTTCAGATTTTCAGTGTATGGTTAATTATAGCACGGATATCTTCAATGGGAACAGCCACGTCCCCTCTTTTTCGTACAAGCCTCCAGGCCAGACTGAATTCGGGTTTCAAGTTTTCAATGATGAGCGGCATCTCAGAGGTTCCTGGTTCCCCTGGGGACGAAGTAATTGAAGTGTGTCTCCGGTTACTCTCTGAGGATACGGACGGTTCGGCGTGGTCCTTCTCATTCTGGAGGTAGAGCGTCATCTCAGTGCGGGTTGTTTGGGTGCTGAAATCGGTGATTACCGCACCCAGTAAGTTCTTTTGTAGGTTAGGTTGTGAGGCTGGAGGTGTAATGATTAGAGGAGGCTTTAGCTCATTGACTCCTCAGGTGCTGGAGACTGTGTCCGAATCGGTTAGAAACCGGCCCAGATGTAGATCCCATCTCGACAACAGTTTTCCTTCTAATGGTCCTCTTTCTCAGGACAGGTAGCATGGGTTCTTCGGTTTCATTGGCCCTCTTCGAGCTTCGAACATACTCCAGCTCCATCATGACAGCGGCCGTGGTTGTAGATGCGATGGGTATCTTTTTAGTAAAGGGACTTTTACCGACACAGCGCTGTCCTGCTGTCCGTTGAGGTTCAATCCACGGCATATGTGTGATCCTCGACAGCTTAAGATGCTAAGAAAGTCTTAAGCATGAGAGGACTCAAATTAGGTCCTTCCTCTTCTGCTGTAGACTAAAAAGTCAGGGCTGAAAGAATAAGCAACTATTAAAAAAAAGGGTTCTCCAAACAATTCCTTCAGCTCCTCATTCCTCTGTAATCAGTCTAACTAAATCCATTGATCATTCCACAGCTGACGACAGGCAATTATTTTATAGTGTTTGTCAAACATCTGACAAACTAAGAGATATTACTTCATTTCCTAGCACCTGACTCACAGAGACAAATGACATATACTATCATTATTATTATCATCATTCTGGGCAATACACTTAGTGGTACAATGCCATTGGCTCCCAGTACTATTTTGCGAATTATATATCTCACCCTGCATAACTGGTGGCATAAATTGACATAATTTATATAACCGTTAGATAGACATAGTGATCATCTTTTCGGGGTTACCTTAACAACCTATGTTTTTAGTATGGTGTCAGGTATCTTTATCTCATTATTACAACCGGCGAAATTTCCCACTGTAGCGTCGTCGAATAACTATTGCAGCATGAAGTAACTTTATGATACTTTGACTAAATAATAGTCTACAAAGCACGCTAAGTAAAATAAAGTAGAAGTATTTTTTAATAAGTTAAAAATACGATTAGCGCGAAGAAAAAAAAATCATTTTATTGAAAAAAATCGTGGGTTGATTGATGTTAATTGTTATAAATATTTTAATCATGGACTAGCTTTTTCCGCCGGCTCCGCTTGCATGGAATTTGGTCTGTCACATAAAGTTTCCTGACAAATCATTTTAAATAAATAATTTCATATTTTTAAACTATAAACTACTCTTACATCCGAAATGTCAGATGTCTAACTTTTAAAACTGACGGATTCCATACAATCTTTGAACCCCTATTATATTAAGGGGGAAACGCTTAGGGGTGGAATTGTCCAAATTCCTTTCTTAGCTCTCATTTAAGCTATACAAACAACCTATCTGCGAATTTCATGATGCTAAGTTCAGGGTGTGTTAGTCAATCAGGTTACAGTTTTATGTAAACTTCGCCTGTGAGGTGTGTTTATAAAAAGTAGCGTATGTCCTTCCCCAGGCTTGAGATTATCCATATCAAATTTCATGACAGACGGATCAGCACAGTTGTAAAGGATTAATATATAATGCTATTGAATTTATTGAAAAGGATTACTTAGTATAACGGTTTCACTTGCCATACGGCAGCAGCGAGAAGTGAGTTTTTTTTTTTTTTGTGTGGTTTGACAAATGACAAATTTGACTGGCGAAAGAACCCGGTCATTTTTTCATGAATTTCGATTCATACAATATCCGGAAATATCCGTATTCCATCCTTGGTCTTCTGACTTTCAAAATTCGAAAATCCGGCCGTGTTCAGCTCCTGTACGGCCTTCTGTGTGCTCACTGTTTAGGCATGATAAATTTTAGCATTAAAAATTTGAATCTGTCCTGATTATATGCGCCAGTTATTTATTGTTAATAAAACTATTGTAGAAGTAGGTCAAATAATATAAAACGATTATGACTTTAGATTTAATCATAAATATAAAATAAACTTTACTCTTGTGGCTTTAAAGAAAAGAAGGAACCATTTTCTGGAAGATTAAAAACAAAGTAATATTTATTTGCATAAAGCATATATATATATATATTTAAAATTAATAAGATTTATAATAATCTATATCACTTATTGCAAGCGTTATCACTTAATTTGAGAAGTAGATAACAAAGCTTGATTTAAAGTTTGTATCACAATTTTCGTGAAATAAATAAAAAAACCTCCCCTAAAATAAAATCGCTGTTTATCGTGTACCCTTAGTACTGGTGGCTAGTCGGGAAGTTCTGCTTCTTCCACTCTTCCTTTTTCTTCCATGGAATATACACCTGGTGCGAGTCACCGCTTCTTGGAGGAAGGCAATAGAAAAGAGAGCAGGCGACGAAAGTGTTCACCAATTGAGGTCTCGTGGGTCCCACTTCGCCAACAGTCGATATAGTACTGGCTTATACTGAAGGACGTCGTTGGCCATAAACAATTGTCCAACCTTTTAATCCACTTGCAATAAACAATTCACTATCTATTATACTTTGCAAGTTGCGAATCAGACTAATAATAATAATAACGGATGTTTAAATGCAATAAAAATAAACCTTCCATCTGAATATAATTATATTTACAAATGAAGGAAATAATGAATTACCTTGACTAATAAACTATGTTTTATTTAACAATATTGTTTCTGAAACACTCACTACACCTGAAACTACGATCGGAGGTGGCTTCTTCCGAATCGCGGCACTCTCGGTACTTACACTTTTCGCACTATCGCTGCCTGATATATCTTTTTCACCCAAAAACGAGAAGGCGTTTGACGTGCTCGCACTGAATTTGGTTGTCGTATTGACGGGTTTGCAGAACTTTTTCCCAGCTACTGTCTTCCAGCCATCGGTTGAAGTCTTCGCCTTGGTATTCTTAGATGCGGAGGCAATGGTGGTGGTAGAAGCAGGTTTCTCTTCTCGGCTGTTGCTGCCTGAATGACTTCGGCTTCCTATTGTGATACAGTTTGACGCTGAAACGTATCCTGTTAATATGTGTGTGCTGCTTTATATCCAACTTGCTCTCGAGGGCGGTTTTGATGAGGATGAGGGGCAAGTCAGTCTTCTTGCCGTCCTTTTCGCTCTTATTCATTCGACCGACGTCGAGGATTCCTTTTAAGCGTTCGCCAAGGTAAGACTTGATGTCTTCTATGTTGTGATCTATGCCCAGCCCATAGATCGCGAATTTTCTAGTCTTCTGTCCTTTATTGGTTGAATAGGTGTGGTAAATACTCTTTGACTGGCGAAAGAACCCAGTCGTTTTTTTCATGAATTTCGATTCATACAATATCCGGAAATATCCTTACTCCATCCCTGGTGTTCTGACTTTCAAAATTCGAAAATCCGGCCGTGTTCAGCTCCTGTACGGCCTTCTGTGTGCTCACTGTTCAGGCATGATCAATTTTAACATTAAAATTTTGAATTTGTCCTGATTATATGCGCCAGTTATTTATTGTTAATAAAACTATTGTAGAAGTAGGTCAAATAATATAAAACGATTATGATTTTAGATTTAATCATAAATTCAAAATAAACTTTACCCTTGTGGCTTTAAAGAAAAGAAGGAACCATTTTCTGGAAGATTAAAAACAAAGTAATATTTATTTGCATAAAGCATATATAATATATATATATATATATATATATATATATATATATATATATATAAATAATTAATATATAAAATCCGGCCGTGTTCAGCTCCTGTACGGCCTTCTGTTTGCTCGCTACACCTGAAACTACGATCGGAGGAGGCTTCTTCCGAATCGCGGCACTCTCGGTACTTACACTTTTCGCACTATCGCTGCCTGATATATCTTTTTCATCCAAAAACGAGAACGCGTTTGACGTGCTCGCACTGAATTTGTTTGTGGTATTGGCGGTTTCGCAGAACTTTTTCCCAGTTACTGTCTTCCAGCCATCGGTTGAAGTCTTCGCCCTGGTCTTCTTAGTGGCGGAGGCAATGGTGGTGGTAGAAGCATTTCTCTTCTCGGCTGTTGCTGCCTGAATGACTTCGGCTTCCATTTTGTCGGCCATTGTATTAGACGGGGCGGACAGTAATGAACACACCGTGTCAGGGGTTTTGCAAGAGCAACACTTCCTGACCTACAGAATATATGAATTCTCTTGACACAGCAATGTTCTGTTAATTTAATATTTTTTCGGGACCTTTCTATAACAGTCCATATTTTTATATATCAGTACGAAAATCCTTTTATTTTGGTTTTATTGTTTTATTTATTTCCATTTGCTTACAGCAACAGGAATCACTATAGCACCAAAATACACTTGTGGTATTTTAATTTTGGATTATCACATTATAATTCTGTAAATGCATTTTTGGATGGACATTTAATAAATTTCATGTCATTAAAATATCAATAGTATCTTGAAGCCAATACGATTTTTATCACGTGATTTTTTTTTTAATTTTTCATTATCGAAGAAAAAGTTATATAGCATATTCCTTTTTAAAGCTTTTCCTTGTTTGAATTAATAATGTATAATTATTTCCATTGTCAATGACTTAATCCAATTATTGGGAGTGAATATAAAAAAAAAAACTTGTACCACTACAATCTATGAAGAGTCTTCATTAAGGTTCGGTAAATTATTGAGACTGTTTCTAAGACAACGCTTTCACTGGGAGGTGACAACTGATATCACCCTCAACCACCACGTTTTTCCTCCAATAAATGGTACCCACATTATAAAAGTTGGTTGATCCCTAGAAGAGTTTGCAGATCCCGCAAGGTCTATATACTGTTAATAAATTAAAAAATACATTTTTTCCACAAACGAACCCGGGGTTTATGTGCAACGTACTGTATATGGTAATAATAATGTAATGGAAACATGCTCTAGTGAGATAGTAATATTTGCCTAGTTGTTCTGTCCGTTGTAATATTAACAACCCGACATCTGCTGGTTGAATTTAAAACTAATTGCACTTACAGTCACTTTGAAAGCATCCACAACTGTTTTACTCTCACTGAAACATCTAACGTAGTCTCCCATCACATTAACATATAAATTGGTGTATATGTTAATTTTATGCTTTAAGGTTATCCTGATTCAAATCAGAATTGAAATCTGTATTAAAATGCAATAAAATGAGTGCACTGTTATTGTTAGTCTATTTATGTTATTGTTTATCTATTAATGCATCGAGTATATTTGAAAAATAGATCATATCATTTTAGAATATGCAAAAAATAAAAAAATTAGTAGGCACTATTACTTAATAAACAATATTTATTCATAAATTTCATCACGATATTTATAATTATGTTATAATGTGGTGGGGGATGAAATACTGTTTGAAAGTGAGCTCACCTGTGGTATAATGGTTTGATAACAACCTTCTATGTCCAAGATAGCGGACTCACAGCTCGGCAAGTGGCTCTGAGTATATTTGCGGTGTCTGGTACACCCGTTAATCTCTATTCTCATTATATAACATTTAGATAGACAAAATTTAGGCCTCCCACTAACTATTATATAAAATAGATAATATTTTTAAAACACGTGGTTAGTAATCATGATCAACCAAGAAAACCAGTTTCCAGTCCAAACAATTATTTATTATTTAAAAACGTTTCGACAATTAAGTCATTTTCAATTCTTAAAATTAAGCATTGTGCATCATCCAAACATCGTACATAACTATAACTATGTCAAAAGTCAAATTATCTGCAAAGACAATAATTACAATTTAAAAAAAAATTATAAATCTAATAACTTGACCTAACAGTTAGTGAATCAAGTATAGATACCTCTAAAAATGCATTGATAAATAATTAATTTTTACATTTATCATAGGATCAAATTAACCCCCATGGTCAAATGTTAGTCTAAGAATGATTTAAATCTTTGAGCTATGAAGTAAGAGGTAAGAGTTGTATATAATTTTTACTAATTTTTCATTCTTTATGCATTAAATTATCTACATAATAAAAATGAATCGCCAAATGCCTTGCTAACTGCAATACTCGAGAACGGCTCGACCAATTCGGCTAATTTTTTTTCTTCATATTTCTAACGCGCATAGAAGGTTCTTATGGAGAGAAACCCTGTAAAAATGACGAGGGAAACCTTCGGTGGCCGAAAAACCTTGAAATTTTCGAAGTTTTTTCAGTTTTTCACCTGTATCTACTAATCGGTGCGTTTTTTAAAAAAACATAAGTGACCATTTTTAAAGTAGATTAAATTTTCCACAATTTGAGCCCAACCGCAGCTCTGTAGCATTAGCAAAGAAGGTTCTTATTGATAGAAAAAACGTAAAAATTCCGAGAGAAATAATAAAAACAACTCTTTCCTTGACCCCTTAAAAAAAATAACAGTTGATGATGCAATAACGAATTATTGAATATTGGTGTAAATTTTATTTAGTGTACCCCTCCCCGGACAATTTCGAACATTGCTCAACCATGTCCTCATCAATAGAGTACAGCATAATAAAATTATACCATTTCCTTCAATAGTACAACCATTTCCTCAAGTTTATGTTTATAACTTAACATGAAAAGATTACATTAGACTAAATGATCTTTTTATGCGTTAAAATTCTATTGATAGAAATAATAATTCATAAAAACAACTTTAAATTAATTAAATTAAAAGAATTACCCGAAAATATGGTAGTTCCGTCGGTTCTGAAATTCTTCTTTGTTCTTCTTGAATTTTCTTGAAAAATTGCTTCTTATATTATAGAGGTTTCGGACATTTACTGAGGTAACGCAATTTTTTTATACTTATTTTGTATGATTTACTAGCAACTGTTGGAATTGTTTTAATATTTTGTGATTAAATTTTATCATGAAGTATAAATAAGGCATATTAAATGCAATCAGCTTTTTGTGGTTTCCTAGCAACTGTTTTATTTTTTTATTGAGTTTTATCTCGAAATCGATGAAGTCGCTATTCAAATGGTTGGAGAAAATTTGGAAGCCCTTTGTTTTAGGGTAATAGGGCAGAACAACGTCTTTAAATATAAAAATTAACATAAAAGCTTTTATAGAAATAAAAACTAAAAAATGTAGAAAATAATAATTTTCAATTACTTTAAAATAAGAATAGCGTGATGACAAAAAAAAAAAAATTATATTTTTAGAATGTGTGATGTGCAGTTGTTAATTGTTTTGAATATTATTTTGACTGATATTGGTATAAGTAGAGTCAATATGAAAATATCTTAAAAAACACATCACGCGTTTTTAGAATATGAATTTTTGGTTCACCGCTCTATCCTTATTGAAATGTTTTTCTACATTTTAGTTTTGTTTCTTATTAAAGCTTGTTTTTTTATTTTTTTCAACTAATATTTAAGACTAAAAATGTGTTTTTTAGTATTTTTAATTATTTTTTTGCAATATATACGAAACTCATCAGTTGATCCTGCCTGCAGTCATATGCTTGTCAGATTAAGCCATTCATGTCTTAGTACTTTGCACAAAGGTCCTCAGATATGAAGAATCTATTTCAATAAAATATGACAAAATTATTACATTATTTTATTGTCAGTAGTCCTAAACCCAATTGAGACCAATCCGAGTCTATAAGACGGCCTTGTTTCGATCTCTGATCTCGTGGTTAGCGTAACAAATTACTAAGCCCAAGTTCGCGGGTTCGTAGCCCGGCAGATGGCCCTAGGATATTTTAAAGGGAGTAAAAAATCTTTAGTTATGCCGTCCTTCGGAAGGGACGTTAAACGATAGACAAGGAGATATAATACATAAATTATGATTATGATTTATGATTATTTAATTATGGATATTATATTTTATCTCATCTATTAAACAGGATACTCGGCCATTTTTTTACAATAATTTCGATTTCGGATTCGTAATCAGCGACCCTCACAACCCCTGTATGCCAATTTTTTCAAGATCTGAAACTTTTTACATCCATGTCCGCCATATTGGATCGGCCATTTTGTTTGCAATAATTTGTCTTTCGGATAATAAGCAATACTGTTGTTTTGTTTTTTTAACAATAAGCAAGATCAAATAATTTTTGATGTACGAATTAATTCTTAATCGGTATACAGCTGATGTTAACAATCGAGAGGCATATGCTACGATGATGTAGGCATTATGTTGAGACATGGCTACCTCGACACGAGAACAAACAGACCTACATTTGATGCAAACATGCTCCATTAGATCCTCCATTTCCCACCAGACAGCGCTGGTGACTGATGGGGATTATTCTCCCCATAATGGGGGTCGTAACCCGAATCCAACCCCTCCTCTCAATGTAATCGTTGTTGACAAGAGTTGAGGTCGTCTCTATTGCAATGTCGATAAATATTTCAAAAACTTATCTGAGAAATATGAAACTAGAAATAACTCTTAATTCTGTAATACAATACAAGAGAAAATAATGATGTTTGGAAGATTTAGAAACCTTATAATATACAACCAGGTGTGTTAAAATATCTTTAATTGGGTCAAATAAAAGGTTAGTCTTAAGTGCTCCATTATATTGTGTTGTACATTAAGAAATTAAGTTTTTATTACTCAACTAAATTAACTCGGTATGAAATTACTATACCATAAATAGGATATTATCTGTAATGTAACAAGTGATTCATTAATATAATAGCGTTTTGTAATTACTTTATTGGGGGGGGGGCAACTTTGGATAATTTAAAATGTTTTTATTAATAGTATTCCTAAGTCCTTTTTTATAGGTTTCAGGGGTATCTAAATTTATGATTATAGATTCAATATCAGCTAACATTTGAAAAATGTTGATTTTTTTATTATTTGGTTCATAATTAAAATTATCTCCTAGACTTAATAAATTTATAATGTTGTTGGGTATTATATTAGTTGTTAAGTTAATGACTATTGTATTTGTGTAAATTATCATAATAGTAAATAACATTGAAATATCTTTTGATAGATTTATAATTTTTTCTCAAATTATTAGAAAAGATTGTTCTACAATGCTTATATGCTATTACATTGTTATTACATGGGTTTTTGAATGTTGATTTATTAATAATAATAATAATAATAAATTAGGTTTATTTGCTTTCAATTTTATATTTATTATTTTGTTATTCAAATAATAACATTTTTATTTACATACACTTTTAATACGTTATTCCATTTTTCGCATATGTTATAGATTTGTGTACATGAATCTACATTATTAATTTTATCTAAGTGAGCTAGTAATTTTTTCTTATTTGTTCTGATGAGCCAATAAGCTTGTTTTTATCTAGGTTCAATTAATCTATTTCCTAGAATATTAAAGAAATTAATTTGTTTAGTGTTATTTAAATAATTTTTATTAAAACAATTTTCCAGATTAATAATGTGAGACAGTAAATCCATGCTTAATATAGTAACTGTTGGACTTACATTGTTATGATCCCCGAAACAATTCTTCTTTGTATATTTTCATAATTTCTTCTAGTTTTGTTCTACTAGATGATTTTGGTGCATGGGTTTCACCTATATCCTTCATTTTTAAAAAAAAAATTGAAGAATTGAAAAATTGAAGACACCTAAATTCTTCTTGTCTTATTCTGAAGTACCTATCAGACAAGTAGGACTTAAATATAAGAACATATCGTCCGGGGAGAATTGCGTTAAGCTTTTCTAGTAGCCCTTGATGCCAAACTTTGTCAAATGCCTGCGTTACGTCTAGAAATACAGCTGAACAGACCTTTCCTTCTTCTAGTCCTTTCTAAATTTGGTAGGTAATTCTATAAACTTGATCAATAGTTGAATGTTTCTGTCGAAAACCAAACTGATGATCATGTATCAATTTTCTTTCTTCGATAAGGGGCATTAATCTCTTGAGGAGCAACTTCTCAAAGAGTTTTGACAGTGCTAGTAATAACGATATAATTTAAAGCAAAAATTTGATTTCTTTATTTTTCAGTGTCTTGTAGAGAACTGATTAGTTTTATTTTGTAGTTTTGGTAATATTTTGATGAATAACAGCAATAGATAATGGGACAGATGTGGTCTAGTGGTTAGCATAAAACCTACTATGCCCTATATCGTGGATACGCAAATGCTTAGTTATGCCGTCCTTCAGGAGAGATGTGAAATGGCTATTCGATGATGTACGGTGTCAGGTATTCGTTAAAGATAGAGCATAAAGTGAAGTCTTCTCCTTCCTCCTTGTACCTTTCAGTGCGGAGGAGCCTCAACCCATCCCATCCATTCCTCTCTATCTCTAATTTGTGAGTTGTCTCATTTGAGCAAGATTTCCCCTCTTATTTTCTCCCAACTTGCGGATATATTCATTGTAGGCAATCTTCTCTAATTATTTTGTTCCTTACACAGTCTCTTCTAGTTTTACCTGCTACTCTGCGTTGGTAGTTCATTTCTACCGCAGAAACATCAGCCGGTTCTTATCACTAGCAAGGCAACTCTCACTTCCAGACAACAGGGTAGGGAGGAATATCGCTTTAAAAATATGGAGTTTGACTTGCTTGCTTACTTCACGTTTACCAACAAATCTGGTAACAGACCCCATTGGCTTTCTTTATTTTGCTTGAAATTTCCTGGTCTATCTTTTCCGTCTTGCTAATAACTGTTCATAAGTAGGTATAATCGTTAGCATTTTCCAATATTTCTCCTCCATAATAACATCTCTCATTTCTTGGCCCTTTCCTGGAAACAATACTTTGCTTTTGGGAATAATTATATTATATAAAGTGAAGTCAAATGAATAAATAGTTAAATATTTTTATTTAGAAAAGATAGGCCCTCAGCCGGGATTCGAACCCGGAACCTCTGTCTCTCCGTGACAGTGCCCTACCATTTGAGCCACCAAGACCGCCTGCCGGCAGAGGACAAATCTTTTCTCTTATCCGATCCCATGTCCTCGTGTTCTCGGAATTTTTGCGATGAATACACTAGGACGAAAGTTCTTTTAACATTAATTTAATTTTAGGATCTTATTGACTTACTCATATTACTATTTATAATTATTGGTCAATTTTTTTATTTATTTTTTTAATATTTTTATTTTTAAAGAGAAAAGATAGGCCCCCGGCCGGGATTCGAACCCGGATCCTCTGTCTTTCCGTGACAGCGCCCTACCATTTGAGCCACCAAGGCCGCCTGCCGGCAGAAGACAGATCTTTTCTCTTATCCGATCCCATGTCCTCGTGTTCTCGGAATTTTTGCGATGAATACACTAGGACGAAAGTTCTTTTAACATTAATTTAATTTTAGGATCTTATTGACTTACTCATATTACTATTTATAATTATTGGTCAATTTTTTTATTTATTTTTTTAATATTTTTATTTTTAAAGAGAAAAGATAGGCCCCCGGCCGGGATTCGAACCCGGATCCTCTGTCTTTCCGTGACAGCGCCCTACCATTTGAGCCACCAAGACCGCCTGCCGGCAGAAGACAGATCTTTTCTCTTATCCGATCCCATGTCCTCGTGTTCTCGGAATTTTTGCGATGAATACACTAGGACGAAAGTTCTTTTAACATTAATTTAATTTTAGGATCTTATTGACTTACTCATATTACTATTTATAATTATTGGTCAATTTTTTTATTTATTTTTTTAATATTTTTATTTTTAAAGAGAAAAGATAGGCCCCCGGCCGGGATTCGAACCCGGATCCTCTGTCTTTCCGTGACAGCGCCCTACCATTTGAGCCACCAAGACCGCCTGCCGGCAGAAGACAGATCTTTTCTCTTATCCGATCCCATGTCCTCGTGTTCTCGGAATTTTTGCGATGAATACACTAGGACGAAAGTTCTTTTAACATTAACTTAATTTTAGGATCTTATTGACCTACGTCATATTACTATTTATAATTTTTTATAATTATTGGTCATTTTTTTTTAAATATTTTTATTTTTAAAGAGAAAAGATAGGCCCTCGGCCGGGATTCGAACCAGGAATCTCTGTCTTTCCGTGACAGTGCCCTGCCATTTGAGCCACCAAAGCGGCCTGCCGGCAGAGGACAGATCTTTTCTCTTAGAATAGTTAGTATTTCTTTCAAGTTTACAATTATATCAGTAATTACAGCACAGATCTGAGCTTAGTTGCATGCTTTATACAACGGAAGTTTAGTCTGCCTATTTTTACTGCCAGATAATTTACTGTTTATATTTTTACTAATTAAAGAAATACAAGAAAATTAAAAAAATGTCTGCCATCCTTGTTCAAATTAAGGGCTATCCCTTTAATATGGGGATATTAACATTTCATTTTGTTCTCTGGTTTATATAAAAGAGATGGACTGTATGAAATATCGTGAATTTTAGAACATCAAACTGCACATTTTTTATTCTTTTGATTTACAAGTTATATTATTAGAAATGAAACAAATTACAATTTTAGATGCGAGACTGCATTGTCCACGGTTCTTAATCGGCCTTCTTCGCCCCTGCTCTTCATTCTTCGGTCTGGGTAGCCACCTTCTTACTCGCAATACCTCATTTCGTCAAGGTGTCTGGAACAACTCAACCTCGTTGCGGGGTTGTCAGATTCTCGACCAGAAATTTCCTGATCCCCGCCTTCTACATACATTTTACGGCCTGCCGTGAACAAGCCACATGAACAACCTAACTTAGCTTAGGTTAATTTACATAAAGAAAAAAAATGAACTATTTCCATAACTATAATATTTTAAATTAAATAACCCTTTTCAAACAATCCTCATGGGAAATAAGTATTAACAATGTAAGTATACATTCACACCTTAAAACCACTTTGCTTATTGTGTGGTATAAGGAGTCTCTCATATGTGCTCGAGGACAGATTGAAGCGAATAGTGAATTTATAAGATTCTTCTTCCATACACCGAGGCGGTCTCACGTGTCCCACTTCAACGACGAGCTAAAGTGGCCCTTTCCTTCCACACGTAAGAAATATTTCCTCGATGCATTCTTACAGCGATCCATTAACTCCCATCTCCCTTCATATATCTACAGTGCCCTCCAATTCAAATGATCTATAAAATCCCATGAAACAATTTCCGATACCTATACATTCAATAAATTTTACACAAAATACGTAGAACTTATTTTAGCTTTACCAGCATTTCAGCCTAATTTGTAGGCCAGCATCTGGGCTAAGCGTAAAACAAGGTACAATAGCACTAACAGGTCATTGGAAAATTCAATATAACAGATTATATATAAACAGATCCCGCTGCTGGCAACACTTTTATCTAATCTGTTAGCCGCTGGAAATGAATCATATGGGACCTAGGACACTCCTGGGGCTCACCCATCCTATACAAAGCGGATACCCAAAATAAAGGAGGAGATCTGCCGGATGAGCGTGATCAAAAACAAATACCCTCCCTTCATAACCGCTGTCAATGAAACAGCACAGTCTCTGCTATGTACTGAACCCCAAACTCGTTCAAGGTTGTAGTTGTACAGTTTTTTTTTTCCTATATGAACTGAAATGATAGAGATGACATGAAAGAAATACTATGAACAAAAGATTAAATTATTAACCTACCAGCTAATAATAGTACATAATATTTAAAAAAATATTATTATTGTTAGATGAAATTTATGAATAAGTATTGTTTATTAAGTAATCGCGCCTACTAATTATTTTATTTTTTTGCATACTCTAAAATGATATAATATATTTTTCAATAATACTCGATGTATTACATTAATATTGAAATATTAATTAATTAATTGTATTACATTATTAATGATTCCGTCAAGCCATATTTATAATTAAATATAGAAAGGGGCTGTGTCAAGAACAAATAAAATAAATTACAATATTGTTACGGTCTCAGAGAGAAAGACGGCCGCACTGAATTAACTTTCCTGGAAGGGATTACGCCCCTCTGTCGGCAGAAATCTAAGACTCTGTTCGAGGAAGTGTTTATTTAAATACCCTCACGGCGCGGGTGCAGACAGAGTTTTAATGTACGCGGTACGGTTAAAATCGGAAACAGTGATAAGCCAATGTAATAAGTCAGTGAGAGTTTTTGAGTGTAATTGTGTGTCAGTTTATTATATTCAGAGATTCTTACGGTCGGTGGACTTTAATTTGTGAACTGTAAGTGTTAATTAGTAGTAATTAATTATTTAAGTAGCACTTGTAATTTTATGTGATTTGTACAAGCTTATGTAAATAGTTAAGCTATTTAGTAATAATAATATCTTATATTATTGTAATAATTAAATAGAAGTTAGGCCTAGATTATAAATATCTAAAATATTGTTATTGTAAATTTATTTCAGTTAATAATTCATTTGTTCGTAATTTCTTTGTTAGTATTTTAATTGTTAATAGTTTAATTGTATTCTTTTATTACTTTTGAAAATAAATATTAGTATCTTTGATTAAGGAATAACTTGATTCATTTTGAATACCCAGTAGTCCGTATCTCTATCTATTAAGCTCAGTCATGTTAGTGCGTCAAAATCCGAATCCAACTTGATAGTTTATAACTGTAAGCTGAAAAAAATTGTTCAAGTTGTAATATTAAGTATTATTGAAATTATAAATTGTATTTTTTTTTCTTATAAGTTACTAGCTTTTGCCCGTGACTTCTTCCGCGTTGATAGAAATTTATGCTGAGTTTAAATGGAGAGTGAATTTTTAATTCCATATATGAACTCCATACTATTAACAATGACTCAAAGAATTTGTAAATTCAGCCATCCTACCAATGCGTATCACATTGTTGCTAGATAATAATAAACTGTCCTATTAAATATTTAATGGCATAATTACATAACTACCGATATGTTTTCTATTGAAATCCACCATGTACTCTCCAAAACTGTAATATCTAGGGGGTTGATTTTGCAAAATCTTTAATACAATTATTATTGTATTAAAATGTAAAGCCTGCTTAATTATGTTTACATCTCTAACATAACCTGTTACGATTTCCCGTATTTTACTCCTTAACGGGTCAATTTAAAAAAAAAAACAACAACACGTATTTCATTATTTTTAATGTGGAAGCTAAATCTGAAATGTCATAGTGCTCACTTTAAAAATGAAGTTTTTTTTTTATTACAAACGTTTCACCTCGTTTTTATCCCCTTAGGAGTAGAATTTCGGAAAATTCTTTCTTATCAAGTGCCTACGTCATAGAAAGAACACACCCTTCAAGTTTGAGGTCTATACGATCAGCGGTTTAGGCTTTGCGTTCAACCATCGGTCATTCAGGACAAAGCATTTTATATGTATAGATGATTAAGTAGCCATCTTGCCAGGTGTTTATAATGTTTCTTTTTTTTATCTATGTTATTCTAAAATTAACTAATCCCAGAATAAAGTTACTTTTCTATTCTATTTTATTCTAAAAACGATATTAATGTATATTATGTAAATATAATAATATAAATATGGTAATATGATAATATGAATTAGGGCAGAACACGTAAATCTCCATGTTTTCCTTGTGTCTCAAGATTTTTTTGAAGTATGTAGTGGTATGTGGTGTTAAGGCTTGATAGTTTTTAGTATTAAAAAACTGAATATGTCCTAATAAGAATGCGTTTGCCGAAGGCAGCGGGTTAAGGGTATTTTTATAATAAAAAAAGAGCATTATTGTGCATAGTGTACAATTTTATTTCCTGAATATTGCATAATAGATGAATTGATAAAAGTTATATAAGCAAATATATAATGTAAGCAAATATAATCCGGATAAAAAGTAATTATTACATGTTCATCATTGTTACGTATATTCAGATATTAATGTTGATTTTAATTAAGTTAAAAATTGATATGCATAACATGCTGGGCCCCATTCCTGGTATCTGTCTTTCTTCTCTCCGTGGCACCTGGTGCCGACGGATGCGTCCTCCTGGAGGGTGTGAACCCCGTTACATGGTGCGGGAATGCGTCCTCCTGGAGGAAAAATAACACCGTTCTTGGTGCGGGAATGCGTCATCATTGAGGAGAATGAACACCGTTGCTTGGTGCGGGAATGCGTCCTCCTGGAGGAGAAAATGAACACCCTCAACACATTTGGAATTCCCCCAAGAAGAAGAGACAGACAACAGGAATGGTGCCCGACATTAGTGATATCAATTTTGATAAATTTAGAAGTGATACTGCTTCTGAATATAAATACAGAACTTATGGTGACATGCATACAACTATTTGACACTATTGTGGAGCCAGCGCTAGTGAAGTGTCTCCTTATGTGCCCTCGGTATAGTACGGAAGTGTGAAGAAATGTAGCATACTGCTAGGCTGTGAGCCTAGAAGAGGAGTCCACACTTCACTAGCTCTCGTACCTGACTGGCATGGGCGGTACTAGGCACGTGACATATGCGGTAACTCACGAAGTGCCCAGGCCGACCATTTACGAACATAGAATTTTTATACCATATAAAAATAAAATATAGAATTACCTCCAGTGATAATATTTAAAAAAGAAAAAAATAACAGACTACAAGAAATAAAAAATAACAGAAATAAGATTACAATAATTATATATAGAGAAACAATAGATAATTACATATGTATGCAAATTAAAATGTTAAGTAGAAACTAATAAAGCAGAAAATGAAACAAAAATATGCCCAATATCAGCTAATATAACTTGTTTTTAAAAATATCTAACTGAATGAGGGAAGCGTCACTAATATAATTTTTTTTTTAAATTTATTTATTGATATCTACAACTGTATTACAATAATACAACAAGTAATAGTACAAAGCATAATCACACATAGCCTAAAGCAAGGGCAGATTTGGGCGACAGTTGTTTGTGTTTTGTGGAGAATTTATTATAGTTCATAATTAAAGCCAAATCGTGCTAAGAGATTTGCAGATAGGTTCTTTGTATAATTTAAGAAATTTGGATAATTCCACCCCTAAAGGGCCCCCCTTAATATAATAGGGGTTCAAAGATTGTATGGAATCCGCCAGTTTTGAAGTTAGACATCTGAAATTTTTGATGTACAAGTAACTTATAGTTAAAAAAAATAAAGATTTATTTAAAATGATCTGTCACGAAACTTGATGTGGCAGACGGAATTCCATCGGAGCGAAGCCGCGGGCAAAATCTAGTATACTTATATATAAATAAAAACGCATCATTCATACATACATCAGTTACAAAATTTTAATCTGAAAACTGGGTATGGTATTTCCAATTTTATGGGAGTTGTAAGGATATAAGGTGATTGAATATAGGGGATTTGGAATTTTACTATGGCTGTCAGAAGATATTTGAACTTTACCTTGTAGTGAAGGGTAAATACCGTTACCTATTTTTAGAAGTAGAAAATGATTGTCATTTCTTAAATAAACCTTCATATTTTTTCGTGTGTTAGTTTTCGTACGTGAGGCAAGAAATATGAAGCCTTCAAGCATGATTTAAACCCTGCTGCTTTGGTACTTCTGGGTATCACGAGTATGGTATACTTTTCCAGCTAGAAGTAGAGTAACGCTCCCCATTAACCTGTCGTTACCTCTAATATATTTTAGGGATCTATTGAGAGACTCAAAACCACCATTGTGAGCCGTAGTGCACTCATCCCAAACTATGAGCTTTCAATCCTTCGAAACTTGAGCCATGCTGCTTGCTTGGAGATATTACATGGAGTTTCCAACCGCATCAAATTTAAGAGCAACTTAAATGCAGAGTGAGCTGTCTATTCTCCTTCAAGCCACGTTGCTGTAATACCTGAAGAAGGTACACCTAAAGATATTCCTCGATCCATCCGTATTTTTGCTAACAAAAGATTATTTACAAACGTTTTGCCTGTACCTCCTGGAGCATTTAAAATTATTAATGACCTCTGCTTTTATTGATACTTTTTAAAATCTGGTGATAAACTCTCGATTGTTTTTTATTTCTCTATATAAAAAATAAATTCTTTACAAGCTCTTTTATATATATCTCTATCGAGTGTTAAACTAAATAAACTTATTGTATTTTGTGTGATGACGTTTAACCTTAATGTTTAGCTCAAGTAAAACAATTTAACAATCATATCGGTGAAGTACCAAAAAGGAATAAAGTAGTTAACTGAAATGTATGGAATGATAAAATAATGAAATATCAAAAACAAAAGATTAATAAACAATCATTGATAATGAATACAATATGTCATAAAAAATAATAATTTTAACCTATAAGATTAATTATTTTCCTTGATAGTTATTTAAAACCTTTCTTGTGATTACTGTTCTTTTGTTTTTCTAGTCTATTCTTATTGGCCAATTAAGGAACACGTCATTTCAACTGTCTTTTTTTTATATTCGCCCAGTGCTCAATCATTTGTCGCTGGTGCTGCTTCCTTCTTACTTCCGTCTATTTCTTTCCCGACATCAGCTTTGGCTTTTCTTGAAAACCCACATGAGCATTCAGTTTCATTCTGAGGCGGTTGCTTTCCCGAACATACTCGTAGGCAATCTTCATCTCTTTTAAATATTTTTCTACTGGTTTGGACTTATTTTTATTTTATTTTATTTTTTTGCATTGGAATTTTCCATACAACCAATTAATTATTTTCTTTAAAATAGGTAAAGATCTGGTTTGTCAATTTACTGAGTTTCATTAAAATCGCTATCTTTCAATAAGAATTCCTTGACAGGTCTATAAAATGCAGTTCTCTTTTTTCTGTTAACATCCGATATTTTTGGGACATGAGAGTTCAAGATGTTTCTTTCTTTCATCTTTGTTTTTTTCTACCAATTTGTCATTACTGTTATTAATATATACCCAACTATCTAATAAATATATTTTTTTGTGACAAAACCCTAATCTTTTTCGGTAAATATCAGCTCAACGTACTTGAGTGTTACGTAAAATAGTAGAGGCCTACTAAATCGAGCATTGGTTGCGATCTAATGGATTTAAAATTAACGAATAAAGTAGTTGGAACAAATAAAATAACTTTTATACATTTATTATACCGAAGTAATTCATAACAATAAAAATCTTTAGATGTGAATATTTCCTTATCAATAAGGGCATACCTCCATAGAAATTGTTTTCTTTTTTTTTGAAGTTTTCAGTTTGGCTACTTTACCCTCAAATACCCTGTATACTAATACACTAACATATACTCTGTATACAAATATACTAACACACTTCATGGGTTGTTGTACAAGTTAATAGCTAGCTCTACTATAAAGTTTTCAATATTCTTGAAAAGATTTTTCCAGAAAGATCCCAAAATTAAAAAAGGGATGTTGGCTTCCCCTAGCTAAAGCCGAACATTTTTGTTATATAAATCCTGAAATTGTGTGGGTAGGGAATCTCGGAGAGATCGAACCGTGAGAGTGTCAGCTGGAGATAAGCCTTAACTCCTTCCTTTCCAGCCGAGTCCATATCCCTATATCTAGTCCCGCATCTTCCCAGTTCTTCTTTTTTTTTCAACGGGTTATCATGTAGGCAGTGCAAGCTCCTTGGTCATATATGGCTTACGGAATAAAGGTAAATATGTAAAAAAAAAAATAGGCAGTCTTGAGGACTGCCGACAGAAGTAAAAATTAAAACTTTGGAATAACTCCGTAATTAATTTTATTTTTAATTTGTAAATAATTACAAATTCATAATACTTAAATTAAAATTATTAACATTAGTCTGTATTTCACATCTATTGGCACTCCAATGTTAAAGTCTTCACTGTCGGTTGGAATATATAGCTTAACTAAAAGACTGGAATTGGACTTATATATCTGTGAGTAGATATACGGATATAAATCTGTGTAAGTTAACTAGAATTCTACTAATATTATAAATGTGAATGTTTGTATGTTTGTCTCTCTTTCACTCAAAAACTACCGAACGGATTTGGATGAAACTTTACAGTAATATAGGCTATACATCAGAATAACACATAGGCTATAGCAAGCGCGGATTTAGGGGGGGCACCCGAGGGCACGTGCCCCCCAACAGTTGTTTAGGTACTGTGGAGAATCCATTATTGTACATAATTAAAGGCATATCACATGATCATAGTTGTTAAAATAACAGAAAGAACATGAGTGAAATTACTGTTTTGATATCCTACTAATCTTACTAATATTATAAATGTGAAAGTTTGTATGTTTGTCGCTCTTTCACGCAAAAACTACCGAACGGATTTGGATGAAACTTTACAGTAATATAGGTTATACATAGGCCAAAGCAAGCGCGGATTTAGGGGGGGGGCGCACGGGGGCACGCTTCCCCCCGACAGTTTTTTAGGTACTATGGAGAATCCATTATAGTGCATAGTGCATATTAAAGGCAAATCAGGAACTTAGCATCTTGAAATTTGCAGATAGGTTCTTTGTATAATTTAAGAAAGAAATTTGGATAATTCCACCCCCATGGGTTTCTCCCTTGATATAATAGGGGTTCAATGATTGTATGGAATCCGTAAGTTTTGAAGTTAGACATCTGATATTTCAGATGTACGAGTAACTTATAGTTAAAAATTTTTTTTTTTTTAAATGATCTGTCAAGAAACATTATGTGGCAGAACAAATTCCGTGCGAGCAAAGCCGTGGGCAAAAGCTAGTATATTAATAAGTATTTAATACGTTAACAGTTGTGTGTAATACGGAGTTAGGATGGGATGTTGATGCCAATCAAGATCAAGTTGGCATGTGCCGTTCATTAATCTGGATTTCACATCTATTGGCACTCCGAGCAATAATTATATACATTTTCAAGTAGTTCATGTTGAAGTTTGATAAGAATATAATTTGTATTATAATTGTTGTGTCATAGATAGTGAATGCGGTAAATTAACCATTAAGATTTGTTATATTGTTTTGTTTTGTATTACAGTAATATAGGTTAAACATCACAATAACACATAGGCTGTAGCAATGGCGGATTTAGGGGAGAGGGATGCTCGGGGGCACGTGCTCCCCTCTCAGACAGTTTTTTAGGAACTGTGGAGAATCCATTTTAGTACATAATTAATTAACAAATCGCATGATAATAGTTGTTAAAATAATATAAAGAACATGAGTGAACCTATTATTTTGATATCCTATTAATCCTACTAATATTATAAATGCGAAAGTTTGTATGTTTGTCTCTCTTTCACTCAACGGATTTGGATAAAACTTTACAGTAATACACATAGCCTACAGCAAGAGCAGATTTGGGGGGGCAAGGGGGTAAGTGCCCCTCTTACAGTTATTTGTGTTTTGCGGAAAATTCATTATAGTACATAATTAAAGGCAAATCAGGAATTTCAAGATGCTAAGAAATTTGCAGATAGGTTCTTTGTATAATTTAGATTATTCCACCCCTAAAGGTTCCCCCCTAAATATAATAGGGGTTCAAAGATTGTATGGAATTCTTAGGTTTTGAAGTTAGACATTTGAAATTTTGGATGTACGAGTAACTTATAGTTAAAAAAAAAAAATTTTTAAAATGATCTGTCAAGAAACATTATGTGGCAGACCAAATTTCGTGCGAGCGAAGCCGTGGGCAAAAGCTAGTATATTAATAAGTATCCAATACGTTAACAGTTGTGTGTAATACGGAGTTAGGATGGTATGTTGATGCCAATCAAGATCAAGTTGGCATGTGCCCTTCATTAATCTGGATTTCACATCTATTGGCACTCCGAGCAATAATTATATACATTTTCAAGTAGTTCATGTTGAAGTTTGATAAGAATATAATTTGTATGATAATTGTTGTGTTATAGATAGTGAATGCGGTAAATTAACCATTAAGATTTGTTATGTTGTTTTGTTTTGTCACTATACAGTTGGCGTTTGTCCCTTTGTGTAACGCGAGCGTATTTTTATATAGTGCTATGTTCCTACTCTTAAATTTATTTTGGATATATATATATATATATATATATATATATATATATATATATATATATATATATATATATTGATATTTGGGATGCCAGAGATCTTAATTGGGTTCGTTTCCAAAGGTCTGTTCTTGTGCTTACCAATATTATACCTTCAATAAATTATTTATAAATAAAGAGTGTATCAGGGGTATGTAAGCACCAAAAGAATTACAATAAGGATCGTTTATTTATTCAATTTTAAACAAGGTTAATGATTCAGATTTTATAGATAAAAAGGATTGCCATAAAATGCCTAACAAGAAATAAATTACTTATCTGTGAACAGGGGTAGATTGGGTTAAAGGTCGGTCTTCTTGTCGCCTCCAGGGCTCTCCGTCTTCTGCAAGATCTCTCCTCCTTGCTGTACGTCTTTAGAGTACCTCCTTCCTTCTCTGTGTCTATCTCAAGAGTCTTCAGCCTAGTTTTAGTAGTAGCTTGCCCCTCCCCTTTTCCTCTTTCTCCACCATCTTGGATCATAACTCCATAAGGGGACCAAAAGGTCTGTTCTTTGTCCAAAACATATTCTCTTTCATGTGTCCCCTCTCCGCATCCCTTTCACGTTGCCGCCAATACATAGCAATAGTTATATCCAAAAGATCTGTGCCGATAACGTGATAAATTGTACTTTTGTATTTGTAAAATATCAACAATCGAAATGATACGGGGAAACGAAAATATCAACTAGTTATTGATGTTTTAAGGTATTATTATTAAGATGAATTACAATAGTTTAACAACTTTTTAGTTGTTTTTATTATTGTTATTACATTCATCAAATTCTAACCTTTACACTTAAGATGATTACAAATAATTGTGTAACACATACAAAGGTCTCCACGGGTCCCCAGTCTCGCACAACACGTCATGAGCATATAGTTGACAGGAACCCATAAGTTTTTAACTAACAGAATTAGTGAGACATTAAAAGGAGCGATATTTTTCTCAAGTATACAGGAAGCAATTTTTTTTATTTGATTGACTTTTAGATGTTGTCATAGATAATATTCAAACCAAAGTATTCCAGATCACTCTTAATGCAATCTAACCACCTACGCCTCGGTCATTTGGGAATTCGTTTGTTACTATGGCCAGCAACATACGGGCGCATCTTAAACTTCCTGACGCTATCACTAAATAATATTATTAACCAGGGGGGTTATATTGAATAATTGAATTTTCGGGGGGTGATTGCTTCGCGATTCCACGTTGTATGGGATCCTAAATTCTACAATGGTATATATATATATATATATATATATATATATATATATATATATATATATATATATATCTATATAATATTCTATATTAATATTTATTAACTTGACTCTTCCGCCAAAACGAGATTAAGCTATACCGTAGTTCACATATTACTAGTTTGTTCTAGGAAGCTAGAGGTGCTCTAGGAAATATGGGCATTTATGGTCTTGACAGCTTGAGTTGGGTTCTAGAGGGCTTGTAATGAACACAAACGTTATCAAAATGTTTTACGCTATGTAAGTAGAGGTCAGTTAAAACGTACAGATATCTATAGCCCCCTCTCACTATTATGCTTAAAATAATTCACTTTCTTAATTCGTTTGAGTTTTAGGAATATTTATTAATGTTTCTCATTAGATTGAATTTTCCTCTTAAAAATAATTTCATAGTCAAGATAAATTAGAATTAATAGTCACACTTAAATAGTAATATTAGGCATGTAGTTTTATCACAGCCTACTTCCTAATACCAGACAGTCCTCCATCAGCTCAAAGATAGAGTCAGGGCAATACAAATTAGCCTGACTCGCAGAAAACCTCCTAAGCAACTCATCAACTGGGTTCTCGACGAACTCCTGCTCAGGCTCGGGAATCGAAACCGGGGCAACCCTAGACCCTGGGTGTTTGGGCCTAGTACCCTTTCACTCCATATCGAAGAAAAGGGAAAAGGAAAAATAAAATAAAATAAAAAATATAATAATAAAAATAAATCAAAAAGCTAAGAGTGGCACTACGAGAAAAGGCGCACACCAACGAAAATTTAGTCCGAACTTTTTGAAAAGTCTAAAAAACAATTTCAACCAAAGAAATATATAATCTCGATAGGGGTGAATGTCGCCAAAAAAAAAAAAAAATACTTGGAAAAAAACAATAGAAATTTATGATTGATATGGACTGTTTTAAAATTTTGTCCGCACCGACAACGGACCTGACAGGTACGGGGCGTGGCCGAAAAAAGTGGTCGGGGAAGGAGCAGGTAATCAATGAGAAAGGAGAAAGCCAGTACACACACAATGAAACAAAGAGATTACCGACAAGATTATTATAGCTTCAATGGATAACCTCTCTCCTCCAGGCTGAGAGAAGGACCTTGTGATTTAAATACTTGATTAAAGTTACCTACTCCTTGATAGCCTTCGCTGATGGCGATGATGCTCCTTGCCAACAACCACATAGATCCAGAAGTTCAGGGTATACAAAGTTGAGGGTATACAAATCTACTTTTCTACCCATATTAACATACACTTCAGAATGATGGATAATCTTCAGAATCATTAACCACCGAACATAAAAGTAGGATCCAGGCTTCAGAAATGGCATTCCTTAGGAACATAGAGGGGAAAACAAGAAGAGACCGAATTACCAACTCGATCATTAGATCAAGCCTCGGAGTGGAGCCTGCAGAAAAAGTCATTGAAGAAAACAGTCTAAGATAGTTTGGAGATGTTTTAAGAATGGAAATCAATAGGCTGGCCTAGGTGACATGAGGTTGTTGGAAGAAGGTCCAGAGGAAGATCCTGGCATACCTGGGAAGATGGTGTTATAAAACACTTCGCAAAGAGAGAACATGCAATGCTGTACAGAAGGAAACCTTACACTGCACGAGCGGTAGACAGGATGGACTGTGATGATCATGGGATGACGCTATATAAAAAACAAACAAACAATAAATTGAATCAACAACAGATTTTTTTTAGTCCATTGAAACATCTTATTCCACCTTTTAGATAACGAATAATAACTTACGAGTTCTATTGCTTTTTTTTAATTATGCTTAAAATTTTAAAAACTTAGGTAGAACTGATAAAAACACCAGGAGTAATTTTAAAAATAATTTCTTTATGCAGATTTAGTGTAAGATCCCCCTTCAACTGCTCAGTGGCCAAGAATTTAGAATTAGTTAATTTAAAAAATCAATTAAATTCCCCGGGGCTTAATTATACAAGGAAGGTTGAGAAAGGGCGGTAAATAAAGGGATATATTGAGGTAAATTAGGAGCAAATGAAGAGGCCCTATCAGCCCGCACTGATTAACTTGCTCAATAATCCTCCCTCTTTTTTTCCCTTTATTAAATTTTTTCTTATTTATATAATACCACTTTATTAATAGGTTTTTAAGGGCCATTCGCGAGATAGCCAATCAACTAACTATCCAGCTTAAATGAAAGTTAAATGAGCCTGTGATACTCAGGAATAATACATTCAATTTTTTTTTAGTTTAACCCACGATGCCACAAGCTCAGTTTATTTCTTCTCCCTACATACTTCATCGTTATCCAATCATATCTCACTAACAGGTCATTCAAAGTAAACTATAATAATGCCTACTCAACCCTCTAATCTAGCTGGTGTTCTTCAAGGCAGTATCCTCGGCCCAATCCTCTGCACAGTTTATACAACTGACATCTCTTATGGTATCCAAATACCACGTTCTATCTTCTATCGTTCTATCTATACCACGTTTGCTTGGCCAATGTTGACTAAGTTATAGCATTCCATACTTATTCATCCCATATCCTACATTACTAACCTTGAAGAATGTTGTTAAAACAGTTATAGTTATAGGAAATGTGAACAACTCGGTAATAATTTTATCAAGAAATAAATATTCCTACAAACGTTTCGACGTACAAATTTCTCATAATTACACTGTTACTAAAGCTCACAACTATTTGTATTTTTGGAGAATATTATAAAAGAATAGTATGAAAAGTTAAAACTTGGTACTCAACTCGAAGCGACAACCTGCTGAACTGATACATAGTTATAATTTTAATTAAATTGTATAGAGGTTTTGCAGCCAATCATATGTTTTGATTATTTAATAAACTACTAAAAAATGTATATAATAACAATAATTATTATTGTTTGGAGTTCCAATATATCTATAAAAAGCAGACTAATGTTAATACTTTCAATGCACAAGGTAAAATAAGACTGAAACACTTCTTTAAAAAAAAGAATGATTTCGGGCAAAGGCACGACACAGGCTAGATATCAACTGACTTTATTATTCTTTACAGCTCATATATATAGTGGTACAATATTTACATAGAAATCAAAGCAAATGCTTACTTCTTAGACTAGAACTAGTATTACTAATCCTCATAGTTTATTGGTACACAGATAACACACAAACACACACACACACACACACCGCAGTGCAATCGATGAGAGAATCGTATGCTGGAACACAGACTGCAGTGGGTGCTCTGCCAGTTCTACTGGCCCGGAAGGCTGTCTCGAAAGGCAGGATCAGAGTAGGCTTAGTAATCAGCCGGGTACAGGAGAAGGTGCGAATCCAACGCTGTTTCCGGTGTTGGGAATTCGGAAACTTGGCCAGAACACGTCAGGGACCTGACAGAACAAAATGTTGTCGTAAATACTGCAAAGAAGGGTACTTAGCCGCCGACTGTACACAGAGTCCTAGCTGTGCACTTTGCACTGGTAAAGGTGTCAAAGGGCACCCTTGTGGCGGAAATAAATGTCCGGCATTATATCATGCATTGCAAGCGCTAACCGTTCTTTGCATCGAGAGACTCGCGCCGATGTTTCTTTTAGCGTAGCCAAGTAGACTCATAATGGTCCCGATCCCAAGAGAACGCAGTTTTTCCGATATCCTCGTCGGCCATTTTAACCTGATGATACCCACTCTTGAGGTCTAGAGTGCTAAAGATTTTTGCGCCTGCCAACCTATGCAAAATGTCCTCCATGCGGGGTAGGGTGTATCGCTCATCTTCCGTCGCTTCATTTAGCTTCCTATAGTCGACCACGACCCTGTATTGTTTGACGGTTTTCGCGTTCTCATCTTTCCTTTTCTCTACGACCCACAACGGGCTATTAAAAGGTGAGTTACTTGGCCTAATGATCTCTTGACGAAGAAGGTCACCTAACTGTTTTTTGATAATATCCCTCAGAGCTTGAGGGTAACGTCGATCTTTAACGTATACCGGAATATCCGTTTTAAGTCTAATACGATGGACGGTTTTCTCCATGGTAGGTAGGATTTCGTCTTCGGCGTAGAAAAGATTCCTGTTATAAGCCACGATCTTACTTATCGTCTTATCGCAATTTACAGCCCCAATCTCAATACCCCCCCCCCCTTGGTCCTGAGACTAAAGCTTGATATGGTCGTTCCCCTAATTTGAAATTCCATTTTCCCCGACTCACTGATAATTCTAGCCCCGTTAAAGTCAAAATATCCCCCCCCTATAAATTCGTACCCCGGTATTATGGTTTCCACCACGTGGACTTTAATTCCCAAATCCCGTCCTTCCAATTCTTTGCAATTTATTGTTATTTCTCCGAAAGTACTGCACCTCCCACTATTAATGCTACATTGGCATTGATTTTGTTTCCCCCACAGTTCTAATTCCTCAGCCCCCTTATTACTGATTAGAGAGTTTGTGCTCCCGGTATCTACTAAAAACTTTATCCCCGTCTCCCCCATGCTCGCCACAGGCAAACGTGTTCTTCCTCCCCTTGTCACCGTATTGGTAATAATTAAGTCCCCCGAACCGTTGCCCCACCTAACACCGTTTTCTCATTCTGGACGTTGCTGACACGGCCCTATCTCCGAACTAGGGGGAGCTCCCTCACGAAATTCCCCTCTCTTACCTCATTCTCTCTCACTGCCAGTGTGCTGCGCTCGGATCTGCTGCTCTGCCGAAGACTCTCCACTGGAGTAGTGATCGCTGCTCCACCGATGGGTCCGCTTCTTCCGCCACTCCTGATTGTTGATCTCCATAGGTTCTGGTCTAGGGTCTCAGCGTACGTCTTGGGCACTCTCCTGCCACGTGTCCCTTTCTGCCACATTCATAGCAGCGCGTAAGACTGCACTGCTCTGCTACATGGTCCTATTACACTCATAGCACCGCCGCTCCGGGCGTTTCCTCCTTCCTTCAAATCCCCGGCTAAGTCTGTTCGCCGAGGGTCTACTGTTGTGTCTGGGAGGGCTCTTGTGGCGTCTCCTGACTTCCGTCCACTCGCCTTCCCACTTCTCTTGACGGGCTATATTTCTATCGTGTGCGTCCACCAAATCATGGGCGCATTCTAGGAAATCTCTATCAAGAGAGAGAGATCCCGGTCGGTCTAGTTAGTGATTAAGTTGTACTTTCAGGAGGTCTCGAACAAATTCTAGACGTCGACTGCCTTCTTCCTGGCCCATAGTCTCTATCATCTATTCTACCACTCAGTTGTACTTCGCCTTACCTTCATCAAGTAAAATACATCCTCCTCCGGTGTCCAGCGTCCTCCGCCGTACAACTTTTTCAGCCGGCTCTTCAGAATTACCCACAAATGGGTTGTGTCGTCCTGTATTGTATTCAGAATGCGCCGTGAGATACAGCCGACCAATGCAGCTAAGAAAGGAAGAGAAAGATAGGCGAACCAGGAGGTAGCTCAAATCAATGAGGCGGCACCCATCCACTCCCCCCTCGGCGGTCCTGTGGAGGGTGAGAAACAGGTGTAGGGAGGTGGTTTTAGTGGGTAAAAATCCCACGCATGGACAGGTACGGGCCTATCTGCGTCTTTTGAAGATTTCCACCTTCCAACGTAAAAAAACAACAAAAAAAACACACACTATTGCAGGACCTGGGCCGCAGACTCTTCTTCTCCATTTCTCTCGGTCTCCAGCGAGGCTCCTCAAATTTTATGCCTCAGTCATTCTCTAAATCATACAAAACCGACCTCTGGGTCTGCCCATTTTTCTTTTTCTTCCTGGTGCACCTTTTAACATAATTTTAGGCAACCTTTAGGGCTCCTTTCTTTTCACTTGCCCCAACTATCTTAACCCGTCCTCCAAAATAGCCCAGATGATATCAGACTCACCATACACATGATGATATAAATGATACCTAAGCCCATTGATAGAACATGGGCTACAACTCTTATGTTCGAGAACACTATGGGGAACCTAAAAAGAACGTGGATAAGAGATCTATTGTCTTAGGAAATTAAATCAAGCCACAGTAAAGGCTTATTCATGCCTCTCGTTCTATTTTGATCTATTTCACTGACAGCCAACTCAATTTATTTGACAGGTCTGGGTGCATATATGAAGAGAGAAAACATAGCATCAAAAATAAGTAATTAAATTGATAAAGCATATTAATTGTGATTATTTAGATGCTTGTTTAACCCAGACGCACTCCATCTGGAAAATCAATGGAATAATGTAACTGATCAATCCAGATTGACAAGGAAGTATTGGACAACGTAACAAGAAAGACGTCCGCGGTGAACATTTTATCTCGCATCACCTCACACACTCTGTATCACCTCATTCTGTTTAGCTTTCACATAGAATGATGACTACTGGTAACTCTTTTACACATCAACCAAAATTTTTAAAAATAAAGAATTCAGTACTCATCGATCGTTCAGGGGTCATTCCATCTAACAAAACTCATTACATTACTTATTACATACAGTCTTACAACAGACACACTATCCTCAACAGCATTCAACCGTTCACTCACTGGAGACGAGCGGTGGGAATATCCAGAATGGACAAAGTAAGAAAGGCGACTATCAGAGAAAAGTTGGAGGCTGACTTCTCTCACCTGTCCGCTGGCTAATATAAACCTGTTGGCTTTCGATGTCTCCTTGAAATGAATTATTCGTAAGAATTATCTCGCAGCGACTGTCGTAGATCTCTCACGCTTCGGAAGCCCTGATCAACTCCTAGTCTTTCAACACAGTGAGCTACTTCAGTTTCATAATTAAATATAGACTGGAACAGTGCATCCCGAACATTAGACAGTCGCTGAATTGACCAATGCTGCAGTGGAGCCCTCCATTGACAGCGGATCAGTCCTAGCCCTCGATACCTTATCGGAGCTTGATAAACTCCTGGAGTCCTCATCAGCTCCATCCAGCCGTCGCAACTAGGATCGCCTACTCTTCTTGCGCCCTGAATCTTTTCTTCTATTACTCTTCTGGGCCCTTCAACACTTGCCATTCTGACCCTGTTTTTTTTTTTCGAATCTCGTTTATTGAATAAATATTTACAATACGGATACATATATATACAGTAATATCTACAGATAATATATACACAAATATATATTTCTTTTGTTAACCGAAGGTATTTCAAGAAGTTACATGATCTAAGACCGCTGAAGGCGAGTACTCAAAAACCGGCACAAGGCTGCTGGCTTTATACAATGCTAAGTCGGCGAGAGACCGCTTTATGAGGTTAGGAGATAGAGAGAAAGAAGAAAGAGAAAGAGGAAGGAGGAAGAGGAAGTGGGAGATTGGACTAGAGTGTCCAGACCCCTACCCTAGGCCAATGAGGCACGACGACCAAAGGGGCACTGCCTTGCCACCTCCCTGGTCTTTGAGGGGGCACTATGTCTTTAAAGGTGGGATTTTCAAACGCCTTCAGCTTCTCAAAGAATTTGAGGTGCCTCCGGCTTATGTAGGTTGAAAGGTGAGGAATTTTTAGTTCCTCGTGCGATTCAGTGCTTCATGCTTTTTCAAGCGACGTGCCTCTCACTATGCGCCTCAGGATAGAGGAATGGAATTGTTGTAGAACTTGAAGGTTGGATTTAAAGAGGTGCTTAAGTAGCGGCGCACCATGGAGCAGCGTGGGTTTAATGACAGATTTGTATATCTGACACTTAAGCCGCAGCGAGAGCTGCTGAGAGCAGAGCAGGTGGTAGAGCCTATGGGACTTATATCGGGCCAACTTAAGCCTCTGCCTGACCTGACTCGAGAAGGTGGAGTGCCTATCTAGAGTGACACCCAGTAGAGTTTTTGATACACGGAGATCTTCATCTTCAATTGTGAAGGTCGCCAGTAGGCGTTTCTTACCTAGCTGATATGACATCACGATGGCATCCGTCTTAGACAGATTCACCCTGAAGCCACTCAGCTTTAGATCATTAACGATTGGGACCGACGCCTTTTGTGCCTTTTTAAGGACATGCCGGGCGCTGGCGCTAGAAGCGTATATCCCTATATCATCCGCAAAGGCTGCTACCACTGCTCCTTCAGGCTTAGTAGAGACCACCGGTGCTGTGTATATCACGAACATCAGTGGTCCGAGCACAGAGCCTTGAGGTACTCCACAAGAGGTGGTGCCAGAAATCGAGTAACTGTCCCCAACTCGTACGACGAAGGATTCCGCTAAGATAGCTTCGGATCAGACGGCATAGCGAGGCTGGGAAGCTAAACTCTTCCAGGCATCGGAGTAGCAGTGCGTGAGAAACACTGTCAAAAGCCTGAGTGCAGTCTAAAGAGATAAAAGCCGTAGCTTTGTTACGGCTCATCTGCTCGATGGTGTGCGCTTGGAGCTTGGATAAGTGATGGTCACAGGACACACCTTTAAGGAAACCGGTCTACTCCGGTGTAGAGGAGGACAGCAGGGTATCAGTCAAGGCCACCACAGATGGACGGTGCTGCTGTAGGATGATTTCATTTTCGGCCAGCTTCGAGGGAAGGCCTCGGACGTTGTAATTTATGACGAGATATTCAGTCATGTCGCCTGGTATCCATCACCAGAGACATCGTCTGCGACATCATCTGCGTCATCATCTGCATCATCGCGTTAAACTTCTCGATGAGGCAGGAGAGGGTGAAGTCTTGTCCCTAAGCCGGTTGAAATGCCAGTGGCACCGGAGCGGGCGGGGCTGCTACAGGTATGGAGGGTAAGGAGTGGAGGGGGGGAGGGGGGTGGGGGTTAGGAGGGTAGTGGGGTATAGAAGAGGGGTGGGGGAGCGGTCCCTTATCTTGCTCTTGCTCTTGCTCGGCTGGCGATTCTCGAATCAGAGAAGAATAGCTCGTCCTCTTGTTGGTGAGTCGGCTGGGCCTTCTTCCGGCTGATGATGGGGCTGCTTCGACGGCGGCTTCCATCTTCTTCTGCCTTTTCTCCATCAGCTGCTTTCTGACGGGGCATTCTTTCGAAAAGGCTGCATGTGGACCACTGCAGTTTTTACACACAGCCAACTAGGGTTTCCTGTTGGGGCACTACATCAGAAGGTGTTGTTTGCAGCACCACGCACAGTAGGTTGTCCGGCAGCGGTGTGGCCGTACGCCTGACACTGATAGCACTGCGTAGGTCCACGATCCTCCTTGAAGATGACGGGTTTGAAGAGCACCCGTCCAGTGTATCTCAGCTTTTTGAGCTTCTCGAGTGTTACAGTGGTCTGTTACAATTAGGATGCTCTCGGTGGGTCTGAGAGCATCGTTCTCGTCTCGCCTCATCATTACTCGGGCGGGCTTGAAGCCCCTTGCGCAGGTCAGCTTCAACTTCCCCCATCTCGACGTCGGGACCATATCCGTATAGGATGAATTTTTTAGATCGCTTCGTTCCCCTCGGAGCAAAGGTGTGGTACCTCGTTCCAGCGTCTTGGTTCAGTATAAGGATGCAATTGGCGTGGTCCTAGGCTGTGTTCACGTACTGCCACAGTTCCTTTTCGGAGGAGTTCATGGCGAACTCCGTTATGCCCTCTGCAAGTAGCGCCTGTTTGATGAGGTTCTGAATTCGTGGAAGGCTAATGATGAACGGAGGGGGTCTCCGTGTGGTGGCTGGCCTGGTGGTCGAGCGTGCTCCTTCTGTGCTATCTCCAGCGAGGGGTGCAAACTTGTTCTTCACTTGGGTGGGCGCCGGGGGTTTGTAGACCGCCGTGCTAGCACCGAAATTTCTCTTCTTGCCGAAAGTCTGGGTGGGTGAAGCCTTTGGCATCCTCTACAGGTCGCTTTTCAGTTGGACCTTCCTCGGTCTCCATTGGGTCGGGTAATGTGGGTCACTGGGGGTGTCTCCAGGGCAGGTGTCCTCCTTCTCCACTGCTGGCTGTAGACTGAGTGCTAGCTGTAGGACTGACCCTGCTCAACCTTTTTTTTTTTTTTTTTTTTTTTTTTTTTCCTTCCTACCATCTCTGGCATACGGGGTTCGGCGGTGGTGGGTTGATACGTTGGGTTTACGCACGCCCACCACCGCCAAAAAACAACACTTTATTTGTATACAAATCTTATTTTACATGAATAAGGGGGGTACCTTATAATCTCTGGGGTACATCAAAATAAAAATACAAATAAAAATCTGTGGTGCTGCCCAGTGCACGGAGGTGCACCTTAATGGTGGGGCAGCACCTTTAAGGCCTCCTGGCCGGTCTGCATCCGTCCGGTTGCCGTCCAGCCCTCCTGGTCCGCCGCATCCGTCCGGTCCGCATCCGGCCAGTCCTCTCCCTCAGTCCTCTCCTGGGGGCTCGTCCTCCTCTGAATGCCTCGGTGTCTCCTGGTCTGGTGGCTCGCCGGGTGGCCGTATCCTGCTGATGGTAAAATGCGCAGGACCGACCACCTCCTTCCACCCGTAGACATACTCCCTGAAATGGGGGTAATTGTCCTCCTCCATGAGGCGGGGGAAGTCTTCCTCGGCGAGGACGAAGATCCCAGTCTTCCTCGACATCCTGGCACGGTGTCCTTCCATCGCGGTGCAGGAGAGCAACACATGCTCCGCCGTCTCTAGGACTCCACAGGTGGGGCACCGGGGGTCGACCTCTCTTCTATGCTCACTGAGCTTTCCCCGGAACCCACCGTGTCCCGTCAGCATCTGCGAGACCCAGTAGTCCGGGAGGACCCATGTCGCAGACAACCTCGACTGGACGGTGGGGAAGAACTTTCTCAACGTAGAGCCCTTCTGGCTCGTCACCCACCGTCCGTTCCACTGCTCTATCGAGTCCTCCCTCAAAATCCTCTTCCACAGGTTCGGGGTCTCGCCGATCCTCTGACGGAGTCCCTCCGGGAGCGTCTCCAGCCCCTGCCTCTTCGCTTCATACTTGAGGGCATCCTCCTTCAGGAGGAGGTCCAGGGCCATGGCTCCGGCAAGCACCTGCACCGCCTCATGCGACACCGTTCTGTACGCCTTCGTGACCCGTAGCAGAGCCAATGTCTGGATCGTCGCCAGTCTCCTCTTCTGCTGCTGCGTGAGGTTGCGGCTCCACACCGGGGATGCATACCTCAGGATACCCAAGACCACGCCTTTATAAATGGTCATCGTTGCTGGGTACCTGAAGCCCTAGAATGCACCCCCGATCCTTCCTAGTCCGTTGAGTGACAGAGTCACCCTATCCTTCAGGTATCCCAGGTGAGGAGTGGCGTCGAAGTTTTTCCTAAACCTCACGCCTAGGTACGTCACCTCCTCACCTAGCCTGACCCTCTCCGTCTGAATCTGCAGTGTGATAGGGTGAGCCCTGTCGGTGGAGCCTCTTAGGAGTATGGCCTGGGTCTTGGCAGCGGCCATACTCAGCTTCCTCCTCACGCACCATTCCGCTACGAGACTGGCGCACCTCTCTGCTTCCGTCTTCACTCTGGCTCTGCTGTTCGCGGCCACGATGACTGCCAGGTCGTCGACGTAGGCCGTGGCAAGGAAACCTTGATCTTCCAGTTCCCCCAGCAGCTGGTCAAAGACGAGTTTCCACAGGGACGGCCCGAGGACCGACCCTTGTGGACAACCTCTCTCTATCTTCTTCTCGACCTCGTAGTAGCTACCTCTAATCCTGACACTCCTTTCACTGAGGTAGCTACTTACGAGGGAGTACAGGTTGCTGGGGACGTCGAACTCTTGCAGCCGCTGGAGTACGCAGGGCCACCACACGCTATCGAAGGCGGAGGATATGTCGAACAGTACCAACATGACGTACTTCTCCGCCCTCTCTTCTACGTCCCTGCGCACTCTCAACAGTGCATCGGTCGTTTCCTTGCCACGGGTCGAGCCGAACTGCCGTGGATGGCTCGCCGCATCAAGGACCGGCCTTAGGCTGGTGACGATCAGGCTCTCCAGGACTTTACTCATCACCGGGAGGAGGCATATCGGCCTGTACGCCTTCGGCGTCTCCTTATCCTTGCCTCCTCCCTTGTAGAGGAGTCTCAGATCCGCGATCTTCCACTGTCTCGGAAACCGCCCCTGGTCCAGGCACTCATTGAAGATGCCAAGGAGGTCATCCTCAATGAGGGGGGCGCTCCTCTTCAAGATTGCGGCGTCGATCCCGTCGAGTCCTGGAGCTCTTCCGGTCCTCTGCCTATCCACGGCAAGACGAAGGTCCCATATATCCCATGGTGGACTCAGCTCGGTACCTGGAGGGCACACCGTGGTGCGTCTCACCATCCTGTCATCTTCCGTATCCTGGGACGGATCATCCCTGGGGTATGTATAGCCTATATACATATCCGCTGCCTCCTCCAGGGTGGTTGCCTGGGCATCTCCCACTCTGATAGCCGCCATCATGGTTAGCGGCTTCACCTTGCCCAGTGCCACCCTGTACGGGATTCCCCAGGGATTCTTCTCCGATTCCTGGACGATAAACTCGTCCCAGGATACCTTCTTCCGGTGACGAACGCCGTTTCGGTATGCCCTGTACCTATTCCTCTTTTTGGATTCCTCTCGGAGTGCCGGTCTCCTCTCCTCTTCCCTGCACTCCTGGTACCTGCGCCTGGCCCTGTAGTACTCCCTCTTGAGGAGCGTCAGGGCAGGCGTCCACCATGGGACCGGACGCGCTCTCGCTCTGCGGCACTGGAGGGTCATATTGGCCGCTTCCGTGATGGCGCCCGTAAGCCCCGCCACTCTACGGTCAACGGCTGACTCGCCTTCCATCGGCGCCATCTCTTCCCATTCTCTATCGACCAATATTCCCTCCAGTTCACTGGAGAAATCTCCCCAGTTCGGGTCACGAAGCCTTTCTCCACTGGTAAGACTCCGCCTTCCTCCTCTACCACACTGAAGGCTATGACCCGGTGGTCGGAGCTCGCGTCAGACCGTAGGGTCCAGCCCGCAATACGCCTCGCCATGGTGGCCGTGGCGAGTGTGACATCAATCCAGCTCTCGTCCCTGGCTCCAACGAAAGCTGGGCCAGAGGGCTCGTTCAAGACCAAGAGCTGGCACCTCGCCACGGTTTCATCCACCAGTCTTCCTCTGGCGTCTGTGCGCACTGAACCCCAGGCCGTGCTCCACGAATTGTTGTCGGAACAGACCACCACACTCCTATAACGTTGTGCGATGGCCTCCACGGCGGATACATTTTCCTCTATCATTTGCTTCGGCGGCATGTACGACGACACGAGGGCGAAGGATATCCTCCCCCATCTGACATAGCATGCCGCCTGATCCGCCGTGGTGAATTGCTTCAATTCCATAACGTCGAGGTTTGGATTCTCTATCACAATAGCCGCTCTAGGCCTCCTCTCTCCACTGCCCATAGCGACTACCCTCGAAGCGACACCGAATCCGGCGACCACATTTCCTTGACACCATGGCTCCTGAATAGCCATGATGTCAGCATCCTTAGCGAGAGCTCTCAGCTCGTCCACGACCACTCGTCTTCGGCCCATGTTGACCTGCAGAATCTGCAGCCTACGCATACCGGGTCTTCTTCATCTGGATGGTCATCAGCTGCAGATACGACGGGCACTCCCTGCTGCCCGCGCAATGATTCAGATCTTTCCCCTGTCTGCCCTTCGCCTTGCAGTGTCTACACTGAGGCTAGGTGCCTCTAGCCTTTGCCGGGCACTCCGCAGCCTTGTGCCCGTTGTCTTGGCACCACTTGCCCGCGATCTCCGCCGTGCAATACCTCACCGTGTGGCCGTGCTCAAGGCACTTCAGGCAGAGCAGGGGGTCGAGGTATTCCCTGATGACCATCCCCCACCATCCGCCGCTGACGTCTTCCGGGGTGAGCCCCATCAGGGCGAGCCTCATCTTCTGGTGGACCTCCACTATCCACCTCTTCGTCAGCCCGCCCCTCGCGGTCGTGGAGAAGCAGGGTCTCAACCACGCCCTTCTGGCGCTCTCCTCCTCCGGCTTCTCCAGGGGTACCTTGCCCCAGAGATAGCTCTCCAGCACGCTCCCATTCCAGTGTTTTGGGACGCCACTCAGCTCCAGGCGAGGCCTTCTCGCCATCGCCAGCCTCGCCTCGAGCCCCTTCTCCTTCAGGGCGTCCCACTCTATGATCTTCTTGGCCTGGTCGGCTCCTCCTGTCCTGGCCAGGACGGCGCCAGACTTGGTCACTCTGACCACTCCAGCACTGGCGCCGATCTGCTTGAGCTTCTCCTGGGATGGGAGCTGCTCCAGGATCTTCCCGGCATCCCACCCTGCAGACGTACCCTGGAGGGTGATGTAGGTGGGAGCGTCCTCGGGCCTGGTCTGCGCCGCGGGAACCCTGGCCAGGACTCCAGCGAAGGTCAGCCTCTTTCCCTTCTTCTTTCCTTCCGAGGAGGGGGGTAGAGCCTCTTCTTCTTCCTCTTCCTGGGAGGTTGGCTGCTGCTTCTTCTTCTTCTTCTTCCTCTTCTTTTTCTGCACAACCTCCCAGTTCGGCTCCTCCTCCTCGCTGGAGTCCACATCCATGTTCCTACCCCGGCACATCGGGGTAGCGCTGCTCCTCTGGGGCATCGGGGCCGGCATGAGGCCGCAGTACTTGCTAGGGGGTGGGGGTGGGACCAACCCGGAGGGTCCTGCGACCACCTTCTCGAGCTCCTTGGCCTTGGTCTCCACCTTTTTCTTTCTCTCCTCCGCCCTAGTCTTGGCCGCGTGCCTCAAAATCCCGGCCTCCTGGTCCTTCAGCCGGAGGTCCCCGATGAGGCCCTGGACTTTGTTAAGAGTTGGGGAGACCCACTCCTTCTTCTTCCGGTCGTACTCGCGCCCTATAGCATCACTAATAGACGTTGCCACCATGGGGGCGATAATCTCGGACACCTTTGTCGCTATTATCTTGTGGAGAGTCTCCCCATTCAGGGCCTCATTCACCACCTCCTCCACTATGGTGGGCACCATCCTCCACTGCGCCGGGAGGCCCACAATGATGCCCAGTATATCTCGCACCTGGCCGTTGATATGGCTCTGGGCATCCAGGGGAACCTTCTTCCTGACAAGGTAGGCCCTCAACCTGTCTGCAATTTTTTCCCCCTTATCCGTTGGGTCTTCCTCGGTCTCTTCTACAGGAGAATTGTCCTTCCGGGACCTCTTCCTCCCAGTCTTTTCTTCTGCGTCCGTGTCCGCAGTATCGGACGCTGAGGTCAGAGGCCATAGCCATCTTTCTGTCTTCTCAGCGCCCTTGCCTTCTTCTGTGGCGGCTGCAGGCTTACTTATATCCTGCACCACCGTAGAAGTCTCCTGGCCACCATGAAGGGAACTCTTCTCTCGTTCACCACCATTCAGGTCTCTCCTCTCCTGGGCACCTTCAACGGCGTTTTCCGTCTCTCCTGTTGCACTTTTTCAAAAAATTTTTTGTGCATTTTCGGTCCGACACTTTACACTATTGTTTGCACAAATAAAAATTTTAAAAATTTTTTCCAAAAAAATTTTTTTTTGGAAATTTTTTCGATTTTGGAAATTTTTTAGGTTTCAAAATCTCCTGTCCGTGGAGGGCTCCGATTCGCAAAAAGTGTCCCTCGGGCCTCAACCACCACCACACAAACGCGCCAGCACTTTTCCCGGGAGTAAAGTAAAAACACGTCTTACCTTCCTGACGGTCGAATGCTGACTAACTTCTCTTACTGCCAATTGAGGTGGGCATAATCTCCAGGAGCTACACCAGCATAGGTCCTTCCTCAATGACAGTCGGAGCGCTACTCTGACCCTGCTCAACCTACCAAGCCTTTTTATTTTGACCACTGACCACGTCCGGTGCCTGAAATAGACTTCCCAGCTCCGCATTGGTACGTCCTTTCCATGCTTCTCCCACTATAATAGGTCCATAAATTCGCCAAAAATCCCCCTTTCAAATGCCTGATGTAATTTTTCATTGGATTTCTTTATGGCCCAGGATTCTGACCCATATTGAAGGACAGGCCGATTCAGCGTTTTAAATAGAATCATCTTTGTATTTCACCACAAGAATTGCTTTTTAAATGTCGATTTATCCCAATGGATCATTTGCTTGCCTGAAGCACTCTCTTCTTGATCTCTATTGTCGCTCGTTATGGTGGTTCCCAATTGGATAAAGGAGTTTACTCTTTCAATATCAAGGCCTCCTTTCTTAATAATACCAGTCAGCTCCCTCGGTCCTCCTGCGTGCATGTATTTAGTTTTGGTTTGATTAATTACCAATCCGACACCCTCAGCAGTTCTGATCAGATTGAGGAAGGACCTACCCATGTTGTCGACATCATCAGCGTAAGCCAACATTTGTGTCGACTTATGGAAAATTGTGCCGGCTTGGTGGACCACATGCTCCAGAATCAGTTTAAAGAGTTGAGATAGGGTCTTCTTAAGCCTTTGATGGTACCAAATTCAGCTGAGAGGTTATTTTTCACGCGTATTTTACTTCGTGCATCATCCACAGACAATTCAATCATGCTTACCAGTTTATGCGGAATATTAATTTCAGATAAAGCTTTGTACAACTCTTCTCTACGGACACTGTCATATGGTGATCTGAAGTCAACACATAAATGGTGAGTTTGAAGGTTGTACTCCCTTGCCTTTTCTATGATCATCCTCAAGGTGAAGATTTGTTTTTTCTAAACCCAAACTGGTATTCACCTATTTCTTTCTCGGCATACGGTATCAATCTGGCATACTATTGTCATATCTTTTTTGTTTGGGATAAATGTTTCTAGTCCATAATAGCGAGTTGAACATTGATAACATCTTTATTTAATACTATTTTTTTTATACTATAATACTATTAAAGGTCAATTTATGTGACTATATGACTAAACAGTTAGATTACATTTATTTTGGAAATATCGTCCATTAACGGGGAACGAGGCGGTGCCACATCCTATATCATAAAGCGGCTCATTCTTAGCTGCAGTTTCCTTAACATTACGGAATCCAAGTGGGTCATTCTCAGCTTATTGAGGAATTGCCTTCTTCTGCTGCGGTTTATAATTCTTTTGTTTTTGAGCACTACGTGTGGCAGTGATGTGCGAAGAATCGAACTCGTCATCCACGATTGTTTATTTTAGAACTTTTAGACTGGAAAATAGATCTGATTATAAATTTATTAAGGATAGTTATAAAGTATTGTTCGCTTTACATTACATCTACTTCTTGACAGAAAATGGCGGATAAGACCGAGTTCCCCTACACAGAGCCTACCGTTTGACTTATTTTTTTATTTTGGTTTAACGTCCTTTCCTACTTCTGTTGAGATGAACAGTACAAGTCGGTTCTAAGCATTAATATGATTGTTTCTTTTAGAACTCTTAGACTGTGAAAATGGATCTGATTAAGAACATATTAAGGATGGTTATGAAGTATTGTCCACTTGACATTACATTTGTTTCTTGAAATAATATGGCGGCTATTTACACTTCTAATAGCATAGGTTCTTAATACTGAGCCTGCTATTCGACTTATTTGGATTTGATGTTCCTACTGCACAAGTTGGCCGAACGGGTTGTTACTTAAAGTTACTGTTCTTTCTATTATGATTGAGAAGTTCAAAATTTATTCCGTAAATATGCGACGAAACACAATTATGCAGTTACGAGGTTGCTAAGATCACGAAGACCGCAGCCTTATAGGGCTTGTTATTCTTGAAACTCGACTAATAACAAATTGCGCTAAAACTTCATTAGATATCATTCATAGTCTCTCTAAAGGGAACTGGCTGGCTTTGACTTAATTAAACAGAGTGCGCTCCGGTCTTTATATAGCTCGTTGATTCGCAATACATGATATATAATGTTTTAGTACATAGCAGTTCCAAAGCTTCCACTGAATAATTTGTCACTGCTACCCCTACGGCCTTTCTTCCCCGCTACCATAAACAAAGTTGATCATTAATCATACAAGCTTTGAATTTGTGTTTGAGGAAAGACTTTTCATAAATAATAAATGGCAAGGAAGTGGTATTTTATGGGGTACTCTTAGTTTATAGCTGATGATACCTCAGCACAGGTTATGGGATGAGTAGTATATATTATCGTAAAGTGCTTTTTATTTAGAACGGTCAATTTTAAAAAAATTATATAGCATAAAATGATTAAGAAATAGGACTAATCTAACAAAAATGCTGAACCATATTTTTATATGAATTATATATACAAACGCATCCTACCAAAAATAAATGTGTATAAAATATATCACTAAATTCGAACTGGGCTGTCACTTACTGCTTTATGCCTGCAAAAATCAATTAAAAAGAAATCACAAATAAAAACTATTTAAAAGAGTAGGTTCTTTTAAATTATGTTGGTTTCATTGCCCGAACAATGATTCAGGAAAAATTAAGATCCTTTGATCTGAATAATGTTTAAATAATAAAATGGGATGCCGCCCTGAGATGGTAACCGCTGAGGTAAAGCAATATTTCAAAATTAATGAATAAGAGACACATCCCTCTGTTCACCAAAGGTTAACGTGGTTGGCTGACCAGGAGTTGTTTAGTAAATAATGATCCTTTTTCATCTCATTAAATAGTATTACATTTATTATGTGCTAATCGTAGTTACAAAGTCATGGTTACAAAATTATATACGAGTGGTGGAGATACAAAACGGAGTAAATCCAAATTTGAAAATTTTTCAGGATACGCAAAAAATATGCATAATTCAGGTGATTATTTATTTGAGACAATTATTTTTAGAAAAAGTAGATTGGATTTAGCAACGTGTAGAGGATGCAAAATTTGTGAGAAAAATTTAACAAAATAAAAATGATAAAATATGGATTTACACCTTTTTGCATCTCCATGCTTCATATCTACTTACAAAAAAAGGGGGCCCTTCGGTTATATGTGAGTGCCTACATATTGAGTGTCTGCTTTTCTGCCTTATCTTCAGATAAGTGTAGGCGACACTTAAGCTACCTGCTCAGTGACCCTTAACCGACGTATTTACATATTCCTTAACATCCAAATATTGCCATATATAACAATACTATTTAAAAAGTTGTTATTATGCTATGAATTAATTTTTTGTAAGTTTTTTATTAAGTAAACATTGTTATGTTTTAGGTTAGCTACCATGGTCATAGGTAGGATAATTATTTTTTTTAAGATGAGCTAATTACGGGTTGTAATAAATCGTTATCTACTTAAACCAGGTGTTAACAGCATAAAACCATGCCAGCTATCCTGAGCCTGCTGTTTGAATTATTTTTTTTTATTTGGGTTTAATATATTGTAAATTGCTATTCTAATAATTTCTTACTATAATGAATTTGTTACAAACCTATTCATCTTTCGAGTTCCTCTACCAAGATAACGCTTGTGTTTTCTCTAACCATTCAAAGAATTTTGTTTAATTCGGGTTTATTGTCCTTTTCTGCCCCTATTTCCGATTTCTATTCCAGAACGGGTTGTTATTAATTGATTTATTTAGTACATTTTGGTCCTACAAGCTATCAAGGACAAATCGCTTTAGGAACAGACAGAGACAAAGTGATGTTTCTCTTGTGCTCTGTCGGAATACTAAAGGGAAATCGCAATGAGAAATGAATCCAATATTTCAAAGTCAGCGGGACATTTCATTGCGGTGAGTAATCTCACTAATCCTGTATTACAAACAGGATTGGGATTGTCGGGGAAACGGAAAGGTGGGGGATTTATAACTAAGGCAATTTTTCAGAGGTGCGATTTCTGAAAAAATATTTAAAACTTTGAAGTATTCATTGTTCAACTATCAACATGAATATGCGCATTATATATTATTATTTCATTTTATTCCTCACATGGTAACCCATGGTTATTAGAATTATAACATTCACTATACATAATTAAAATATGCCATGTCAACAGATCAATTCATACAATATACATTACATTTAATATATTCTTTAAATAGGAGAACAAAAAACCTATTTCCAGTAAAAAAAAAATGTTTATTCTTTATTTTCGAGATACGTTTCGGCCTAGGCCATTCTCAATCTTCTATTCTAATTGTTTCATTTTTTTTATACTTATTATATGGTTAAAAATTTGACCATAAGTCATTCATCTGTAAAAACATGCATAAATTCTATAGGTAATTATAACAATATAAATAATTTAATAAATAAAACTGTATATAAAATATTTCTATTGTCCAACAAATAACCAAAAATAAAGCATAGATACCTGAATATAAGTTGTTTTATTCCATTAAATTTTTTTTTCAAATTCATAGGGAACCATATCCTCTATAGTCATTTAATAATAAGTCAACCTTTGATTTTAGTATATTATGATCTTTCATATTATTTTTGAAATCATTTAAATAAAATAATATTTAATATTATACATAAACAACTCTCAAATTAAACAAATTAATAAATAAATAATAAATAAAAACAAACAATCATAGTGATAATTATTCTGACATTATGTTATATTTCAATTGTTTTAATAAATTAAATTACTATGGCTGGTTCAGGTGAAGTTTAGAAGGCAATTACTGAGAAGGTTATTGTGACAGTTATGTTTTGAGCAGATAAAACCTATATATTATTTCTTTTTCAATTTTAGAATAACGGATGAATATAACTTACTAATATCTCCTGCTAATAGCTTCTTTTCTATCGTTGACTACATTTTCTATATTGTCATTAATGCACAAAGCTTCTAGGCATTTCCTTTTAATTGTATTTTTTTCTTTATGTAAAACTTTTGGGTTTTCGAAATTAAAAGTGTGTAACGTTTCTTTGCAATGTGCAGATAAAGCAGTTCCTGTTTTTGAATTAGGCTAAATATTATTTTTATGATGATAAAACCGACTATTTAAGCTATTTTTTGTATGGCCTATATATCTTTTATCACAATTATTGCATTCTATGTCATAAACAACATTTTTATTGTCTAATATTGGTATTTTGTCTTTTTGGCTTTCTATTATTTTTCTAATTGGATTTTTAGTGTTATGTGCTTCTTTTAGTTCATGGATATCATAATTCTTAAAGGTTGGTTCTATTTTATTTGATAAGTTTCTAATATATGTGATGCTTCTATAGTTTGTTTTTGTTTTATCTTGTTTAAATTCTACATTAAGTGATTCAGTACTTATTTTGGCAATGCTATTGTTAGTTTGTGTTATTCTGTTTTAAAATAATTTGTAATTTTTGACTGATTCGGTTTAGTTTTTTTATTATAATTACAATGGATAAGTTTTTTTGAATCTTTAATATTTTTATTGGTAATGAAGTTACTGTTTACATTTTTTGGTATGCTATTATTATCATTATTATTTATTATTTTATATTGTGTGTACCATAATTTGTTATAAGACTAATTGGAAAGGCATTTCTTAATAGTATTTTGAATATTTTATTTTTACTTTCTTTTAAGAATTTGGCATCTGTTAATTTAATAGATCTTCCAATCAGATTAGTAGCTACATTCTTAATTTGGGCAATAGGGTGGTTTGAGTAATAGTTTAACAATCTATTGGACGTTATATCTTTTTTGAACCATTTAGTAGTAAGATAGTTGTTTGTTGGTTCTCTAATAGTTGTAATATCCAAAAAATTAATTGAGTTTTCAGTTTCCGTTTCAAGTGTAAAAACTATATTTTTATTTTGCTTATTTAGGATTTTATTGAATTCTACTAAAATATTATTATTCGTGATAACCAACAGATCATCTATATACTTTACTATAAAAATTGGAGGGTTGTTCATTTTTGGTAAACTTTCTTTAATAATGTGATTAATTACTATTCCTGAAATGTTCACTGAAAGTCTGCCTCCCATCGGTAAACCCGTTATTTGCTTATAAAATTTGTTTTGAAAAGTGAAGTATCTGTTTTCAGTGCATAACTTAATTCCTTCAATGAATATTGTTTTGCTTTTAATGCAAGTATAAGGTTCTATTTTTTCCCAATTGTCATTAATTAATTTAATTGCTAATTTTAATGGAATATTAGGGAACATGGAGACAATGTCTAAAATTGCAATTATTTGGTCGGGTTGTAACTTAATTTGTTTAATTTATCTTTCAATTCAATACATTTAAGTTAATAATTTTTATTTATCTATTTATTACTGGGATCTTTGGGATCTGGATCCTTGGAGAACATGGCCTCCGCTAATTTCTTCTGCCATTCGGTTTTGTTCGCCGCAAGGCGCCTCCCGCGCCCATCGCCTTCAGGCCACACTCCACATCGTCGAGCCACCTGAAACGGGGCCTCCCTCTTAATCTTGAACCATCATTTGTTGTCCCGTACATCCTTCTTCCATCCTCTCAACATGCCCCAACCACCGTAGTTTTTTGAGCTGGATGACTTTCACTATAACGGGCTCTTCTTGTAGGTACTTTAGCTCTTTATTGGACTTGATTCTCCACTCGTCCTCCAATCTGATAGGTCCACAAATTTTACGCTGGACCTTTTTTTCCCATACTTCAAGGATACTTTTTCCAGTTCTTTGCTCTGATTTATCCTGTCCCTTTTTTCGGGATTGCTTCATTTTAACTTACTTTTAAGCTTGTTCTGTGATCAGAAAAACTAAGGCCGTAGACTATTTGAATATCATGATTCGGAGGTTCTAAATATTATGCGTAATTCCCGAAACGTAGAACTTCATTAATGTACAATAGGCGTTAATTTTAGTGCCTGTGATTTCATTGTTTTGTACATTGCTTGTTAAGAATAGCAGATTCTTGCCTGCGGAATATTTTTCAAATTCTTAATTTTTAGTTAGTAATCTGCTATTCTTAACAAGCAATGTACAAAACAATGAAATTACAAACAATAAAATTAAAGCCTATTGTACATTAATGAAGTTCTACGTTTCGGGAATTAGCATAATATTTAGTACCTCCGAATCATGATATTCAAATACTCTACGGCCTTAGCTTAAAAGTAAGTTAAAATGAAGCAATCCCGGAAAAATGGACAGGATACATCAGAGCAAAGAACATGTTTAAAGTCGAGAAGAAACTATCTCTTGGTGGGATATGGTACCCTCTCTCTTTTGTATAAGTGGACTGTATATAAGGAAAATTGGTAGAAATGAAAATGAATAGAATAAAAGGCATTATTACTATACATAGTACTGAGTATTAATCTGTGAATGGCATGTCTCAGACGTTTCTTCTCGGTGGTTGCGGGTTCCTCCTTGCCCTGTTAGCCCTCTGAGGTGTTCTACTCCACATTGCTCGGATGTATTGAGCACATCTTCACCTCTAGCTGTTGCTGTCCTTCTTCTACATCGTACTTGTTGCACTGATCTACTACTGTTACTGGATGGATGGCCATTATTTTAAATAGTTGTTGGCCAAGAACATGGCAGAGGGCTCTGCCTCTGTTACAAGGAGTTTGAGCAGGTAGGATAAGAAGAGGTGCTGTTTTAGATTGAACAAAGCATAAGAGAGGAATGTACCATTGCAAGCCAAACAAACATAATTATGTAATTGTTAAGTTAGAGGAAATGCATCACCTTGGTGGGAAATGGTACCTTCTCTCTTGATACAAGTGGAATGTATATTATAAAGAATGAAGATGAAATAGTATAACAAAAAATACATTATTAATATACATAATATAATGATAAAAATAACATAATTTCTATTAATTAATTAATATCCGGCGCAACAACTCGTCGCCGAGTTTGGGCCTGTTGAGGCGTGAAAGTCTTTAATAATAAAAAACTGATTCTGTCCTCATAAAAAAATTGCGTTTGCCGGAGGCAGTGGGTCAAGGGTAAATTTGAGAGAAAAAAAAAAGCATTACTGTGACGAAGGTACAATTTATTGTTTGAATATCGCATAAGAGGCTGGGCATCCCTCCTGGTGTCTGTCTCTTTTATCTCCGCGGGACTTGATGCCGCATAAATAACACACTTGCTTGGTGTTAAGAAAGAGAGAAAAGGAGAAGAGAAGACAGACAACAGGAAATAGTGCCCTACAATATAGTTGATAAATTTAGAGCTGAGTTAGAATAAAATATGATATGATATGATATAAGTACAGACCAGTGTAGACTATTGTGGAGTCAGGGCTAGTGAATGATGTGCCCTCGTCTCGCCCCGATGCGCCCTCGGCACGATAGGAGGTGCTTGGAATCAAGGTAGCGTAAAGTGAGCCAAGAGGAAGAGCCCATCCTTCACCAGCTCTTGAACCTGACTGACTTTGGGCGCCCTGGTCACGTGATATATGCGATAACGCACGAGTTCCCAGGCCGACCATTTATGTACATAAGATTTTTATACAATATAAATAAAATTACTTTTAAAGTAATATTTTTTGCTATTAGTTGCTTTAACAGGGCCCCCTCCAGCATTCTCCGCCAATGAGCTCTATCCTGCGCAGCATCCCTCCAGTTTCTAACATTAACCTCTGCTACAGCTTCCATCCACCTCACATTTGGTCTCCCTACTCTCCGTGTACCATGGATTCCCTCTGTGAGAATCTTCTTGGGAATCCGAGAGTCCTCCATCCGTACCACGTGACCTGCTAATCGCAGTCGGCCAAGTTTGGTTGTTCTGGCAACATCTGAGGTCTTATAGAAGTCATATATCTCTCTGTTTTATCGCCTTCTCCATATTACTCCCACATTTTTTAGACCGAAGATCTTCCTCAGGATTGTCCTCTCGAAGATTAAGAACATTTTCTCGTATGCCTTTGTTAGAGCCCAGGCCTCTGAGCCATATGTGAGTACCGGACGAATCAGGGTTTTGTGGATCAGCAGCTTTGTCTGCCTAGAATAGAACTTGCTAGTTAGTTGCTGTTGAAGTAATTCCTCTTCTATGTATCATCTATATTGTATTATAGAAAGACATCACTATTGATCATGTTGGCTGTGCATTATGGCCTCTTTGTAACAACAGCCATCGTGTTGTGAGCCTCAGTTAGCGTCTGTTTCTGGTCAAGATTGGATCGTCATTGTGTGCAGTATTGTCTCTGTCTATATATGATTATACATAGTGTTTATATCTAATAAATCTGTGCTCGTAGCGTAATAACTTGTACTGTTGTTTCCCTGCACTCTTACACCTTTTTACTCTTATGTTAATAGCTTATGGGCCCAGTGTAGGTTTGTACATTGATAAAAATTTTTGGAAAGGATATAAGTTTTTGGGACAGACACTGGTGGTTAGTTATTTGTTTGGAAATAACTTTTTGGAAACACGTTTTCGGTCAGTCAGTTTCGTGAAACAATAGTGATTTGTTTGATTCAGTGTTACGCCATCTTGTTTTAGTTAGACGCTTACGATCAATGTAACAATGGAGAGTTTTCCTAGTGATTACGGGTTCGAATTAACGCCTTTTGATGGGTCTGATGGAATAAAGAATTTACTCGAATTCTTAAGGCCTTTTGATGGTTCTAATTTTATGACTTGGGAGTATGAAATAAAGATAATACTCGAACACAACCACATTCTTAGAGTTTTGAATGATGAAACTCCTACATCAGAAGCCGAATTTAAAATCTTTATGAAACAGGATGTATGGGCCAGATGGATTATTGCTTGCAAGTGATGTTTTTGGAATATCGCGAAACATACAATACAAAAGAAGAAACAAACTACAGTGAAGAAGTAAAGATAAAAGAAGCTAGTTTTATAGAAAAAATAAACCATAGTGTGGAGATAAATCTTAAAGAAATTAATTATACAGAAGAAACATATAATACAAAGGAAGAAACAAACTATAGTGAAGAAGTACAGGTAGAAGAAATAGACAATATAGAAGAAATAAACTATAGTGCAGTTGTAGATCTGGAAGAAGTAAATAAAGAAGACGAAGCAAACCAACCTGATTTATTAAACAAGATAACAGAATTAAATGATAAAGAAATAGTAAACTGGTCAGCACTATGTGATCAGAAAGAAACTGTACGACATTATGTATTGAAGTCAATGTTTATCACCTTTCTTGATGTTTTGGATAAAATATGTCTTATTGAAAGGTGTCAGAAATTAAAATGAAAAGGGCTGTTTCCTAGAAGGAAAGGGAACTAAGGGGCAACCAATGAAAGATGGAATATACAGGGAAAAAAAGCAAATGTTCTAACAGTAATGGTGAATGGAGGTGCAACAATAGTGGCATCTATTATTCTTCAGTGTACTTCAGAATATTGACGAATAATTTCTCCTTAGAAGTTTCAATACTTTCTGCCCTAGTACAAGTAAGGACTGGCTGGTTGGGAGAGATGCCTCTCGATCTTCTTCTGCAAGGAGATTCATTCTAGAATAAGGTTTATAAATAAATCTCATCCCCCTGAAAATATTTGAATAATTATTACTGAGAACATCAATAATGAAATAAAGATAATCTAACAAGAACCTGTTGAAATACATGGATACATGGATAAGTGTATTGCATTGTATATTACGGTTGAGGTTTATAACATAATCCAGCTACTTAAAAGAAAATTAGTTACTTCCAGAAAAATGGTCTGGATCTATATATATATATATATATATATATATATATATATATATATATATAAAAATTCCAAACACAAAGTCTTAGAGTGCGGATTTGCTAATCTTGATAATTATTTATTGTAGATGGGCTCACGAAGAACGATCTACACGATTAAAAAGAGTTGGACATATCATGGCATACTCATGGCATGGTTAAAGTTTGCCTCCCTCATTTTCCCATCGGAGGTACATATTCTTATTAGAGAACTCAATTCATTAGGGGATACGATCTGGATTGGAGGATACGTTCAGTATCGAGAGAACCGATAAGTGGGAGGCTTATGTTGGAAAATTTTATATTGCGGACAAAGGCATATAAAATATACAACGATCCATGCGAACGAACTCCTACAAAAATCAGGAAAGGGTAACGAAGAAAGAAGGTATCAGGAGTCAAATTGTCAGGGAAAAAAATTAAAAACACATCCACACCGAAGAAACATTAGAGGAAATCAAACGAATAGGAGAGGGGCAAAAAAGGCTAAGGAATGATGGTGGGAAATCAAAAAATATCTAGACAAAATACAGCCTCTCCCTTCCACAGCTAGTCGAAGGCTGAAATATGAGTGCAGCTGCTACGAGATTGTAATTTTAATATAAAAACAAAAAACGCACTCAAGTATTATTCCTTGGTCTCGCCTAGCGGTTTTTAGCGAAGGTATATGTCTACAATTGTGTTTATCTACAATGCCGTAATAAGAAAAAGATGGAATGTTATGTTAAGCTCTTGAAAGTTCTAGATGATTTCTATTTTGACGACTAAATTTCCCATTGTCGTCCTAACACTAGTTGAAGTAATTATTGGCTTAGTGGGAGAGGTACCTCTCGATCTTCTTTTGCAAGGAGACTCATTTTAAAGAATAAAGTTTAACGTTAAATCTTATCCCCCTGAAAATATTTAAATAATAACTTCCCAAAACTTCAACAATTGAATAAAGATAATCCGAAAAAATAAATTGAAGAAACATATCCTAAAATTCCTTCACACTTACCTGGATGATTGTACAATGAACATTAAAGTTTAGGCTTGTCATATTATTAATTTTTTTTTGTATTAAATATTTCTTCTTTTAAAACCAATCAAAAGAAATGAAAACTAAAAAGGCTGTGTACTACAAAAAAAGGAGAGAGAATTATGAGGGAAACAATGAAAATCAATGAGTATCCAGGAATAAATAGTAATATCCTAACTGCATTGATGATTGGAGCTCCAGAAAACAATTTTCTCAAGAACAGATAGTATAAGATTGAAACCTCTCAATACTACGGGCTACAATCTGTTCTTTTTTTTAGCTACGGTCAATGTCGACAATGACGTCTGTCAGCATAGAAATGATAAGAACTATATTTAATATTAATACAAACCAGTAAAATAATGATGGAAGAAGTTCAAAACGAAGACTGGAATTGTCGAGAGTTCCTTGTAATGTTCTTTTTTGTAATTTTTATTATTTTTGGATTCTTCTGGTGATAAGGGTGACCTTTGCTTTGATAAGAGGGATAACTCAAAAATAGCTACGTTCTGAACAATAATTTCCCCTTCGTCGCCCCGACACTTTCAACCTTAATACCCAGACAATAAACAATAATATCCTAACTGTAATGATGGGTATAGGTCTCGCCAACATCCTTAACAGCTAAGAGAAGACTGTGTATGGGGTAGAAACTACATTAAAAAAAACAGATGCCCTGAAGTTATTATTCCTTTGTCTAGAACAGAAAAAATATGTAATGGTATTTCGTACAAGTAAAAAGAAGATGAGATTGGAACTTTTTTTTTTTTTTTTCCCCACCTGCCATCACGGGCATACGGGGTTCGGCAGTGGCGGGTTGGGTTTACGTTGGGTTTACGCACGCCCACCACTGCCAAAAAACTACTCTTTATTAAAAATATCTCTTATTTTACAAAATAAATGGGGGGTACCATTTAATCTTTGGGTACAAATAAATAAAACAAACAAAATAAAATCTGTGGTGCTGCCCAGTGCACGGATGTGCACCTTACTGATGGGGCAGCACCTTTAGGGCCTCCTGGCCGATCTGCATCCGTCCGGTTGCCGTCCAGCCCTCCCGGTCCGCCGCATCCGTCCGGTCCGCGTCCGGCCAGTCCTCTCCCTCAGTCGTCTCCTCCTGGGGGCTCATCCTCCGGCGAATGCACTGGTGAATCCTGCTCTGGTGGCTCGCCGGGTGGCCGTATCCTGCTGATGGTGAAGTGTGCAGGACCGACCACCTCCTTCCACTCGTGGACAAACTTCCTGAAATGAGGGTAGCTGTCCTCCTCAACCAGGCGGGGGAAGTCTTCCTCGGCGAGGACGAAGATCCCGGTTTTCCTCGACAACCTGGTTTTGAGTCCTTCCATCGCGGTGCAGGAGAGCATCACATGCTCCGCCGTTTTTGGGACTCCACAGGTGGGGCACCGGGGGTCCATCTCTCTTCTATGCTCACTGAGCTTTCCCCGAAATCCACCGTGTCCCGTCAGCACCTGCGAGACCCAGTAGTCCGGGAGGACCCATGTGGCAGCCAGGCTCGACTGGACGGTGGGGAATAACTTCCTCAGCGTAGCGCCCTTCTGGCTCGTCACCCACCGTCCGTTCCACTGCTCTATCGAGTCCTCCCTCAATATCCTCTTCCACAAGTTCGGGGTCTCGCCGATCCTCTGACGGAGTCCCTCCGGGAGCGTCTCCAGCCCCTGCCTCTTCGCCTCGTACTTAAGGGCGTCCTCCTTCAGGAGGAGGTCCAGGGGCATAGCTCCAGCAAGCACCTGACACCGTTCTATAAGTCTTGGTTGCGGCTCCATGAGATTGGAACTGGCGGAGTTCAATATAATCCTACAGTGATATAATTGACTTTTGCTTCAAAAAGATGGAAAACTAGATACTGGAACGAATTATTTCCCCTTCGCAGTCCCAAGATTTTCAACCCTAGTAGTAATTATTGGCTTCGTGGGAAAGGTACCTCTCGATCTTGCTCTGCAAGAAGGCTCATTGTAAATTTAAAAAAATTAAAAATAAATCTTATCTCCCTGAAATATTTAAATAATAATTGCCCAGAACTTCGACAAATGAATAATGATAATTTGCGAAGAGACCGTTAAGGAAACACATGGAAACCTGAATGAGTCTGCTGGATTGTATATAACGGTTGAGGATCACTACATGTATTAATAATTTTAGGTACAATATATCTCCTTGTAAGGAAAATCGTTTTATGCGAAAGTATAACTAAAAATAATGAAGAGTGCTATAATTGTTACATACTCAATTCGGTGTAGTTTGTCTTTTACACACCATTGTTTTTGTTTAATATTTTCGCTCACAGAAAAAGTATTGTTTAATATTGTGTGCTAAGTATTTTTGAAAGGTCGACATTGAAGGTCTTCTGAGTATTAAGCCCTAGCTGGAGAGAAATGCTTTATTTTCAGCAGTGCTGTCCAATTATATTGGATTGCCTTAATACACAGCATACTGATCAATCCAATCGGACATAATGTACATTAAAATTTGTTTGTTTAAAATGCATACTTAAAAACTACAGTACAATTCTTAATTGTTTTCTACTTTTTCATATACAAGAAAATAAAGAAAATACAAACCAGATAAACGTACAATTTATAAAGATAAACAAATCTAAAAAAAAACAAAAAAAAAGATTTCCTTTTGATTATACGTCAATATAATAAGAGTGATTAAAAGTTAATAGATTCTATTTGAATTTAGAGAACAATTTAAAAATGAATTAAACCAATCAAACCAAACAGGTACCATCAACCGGAGCTACTTTGTCTACTTTTAAATTTCTATTAAAAATTTGTGTTCTTCTCTATCAGTAGGAGAGGGGAAACAAATTTCTAAGCTTGGGTGAAGGCTTATAGATTTGATTTATGGTGTTTAAAAATATTTTCATATCTTTCTCTTTTAGCAACAATTATAAAATTGGTGGGCAAAGTTATCTAGATAACAGGGGTAACTTTGCCCACCTTATGCTATCTATTGAAAATTACTCCAAATTCACATCTGGGCAATGGTTACCTTTGCAAAGGGTAAAATGAACCAACATAAACATGAGAACAGTTGAAAATAAAATGTATTTATTATAAGTTATTATTTTCATAAATTATATTTATACTAGGCACTCCTTAAATTGACAGATTATTGTTACCAATAAAACTTCAGTAGAAAACTATGAGCATATCAATAAAAAAACAATACATGTAGGTAATAGCACACAAACTGTTAGAAAAAATTTGGAGATATCCACTTCAAAGTATTTTCCCTGGCGTTTCCTTGGAGATGGAGTTTTGAACACAACGTCTATCAGAGAAATGCTGGATTCATCCAGTTTTCAGGAAACGTGAGCGATATAGTAACGATAATATAAAATTCACTCAAGATTTATACTTAATATATACTCATTATATTGCAAATTTTATGCATTTTTATGTCATATTAGTGGTTTCTAACCTTTTATGACCCCCCCCATTCTATAGGTTGAATAATACATATTCTCAATCTTCATAGTCATTGTATGCCTAATTCTAATTTGAATAAAGTGCAAATAATAAATCAGTTATTGTGTTGAGCAATTTTATTTTCGGTGTATTAAAAAAAATGCAGTTTCATCCGCTCACTCTTAAATAAAATGAGAAAAAAATTAAATGTACAGATTTTTTTTTTGAGAAAAAAGAAGCGAAATAATTAAGACGATTTACAATCATGAAAAAGAATGAGTTCATGTTTTTCTGTTGTACAGTAATATTTTAATTTTTCCTTTATGACTTACCGTCATCACCCCCAAAACGTCCCTGCATATTTAATGCCCCTTGATATTCCAAATCGCCTACTTGGAGGCGATCACCCCCAGTTTGGGAACTAATGTGGTACGTCGACTCCTGGAGAACTTCCGAGAAGTTATGGGTTCGATTCCCACTTGGGTCAGTCAATATATGTTTCTTCGATGTCCCAGATTAGTTCCTCCTTCCCCTCTTCCTAGTACCGAAACTTCAATTATTTAATAAGTAATTGAAAAATTAGGTTAAATTGTAGGCTACAACCAGGATTAAAATAATAAAAACCATCAAAACAATAAAATTTTCAGACGAATTTAACGATAAGTACATAACTAGATACCACTAGTTGTAAATGTATTTTTAGAAAATCATAAAATAGTCGTTGGAAATTGTCTTTTCTGAGAACTTTCATAATAAGCGTTCAGGATAAAAAGGACCTATCCAAATAGACTTTTTCACATTTTTAGTTAGTTTAGTAAAGTGTTACCTTATGCTCCAAAAACCACATTGGAAGAACTGTGGTATTTCTACCTCAATAGTTGTATATGAAAGTAATTCGAAAAACTTTCAAATGTCAATAAAGGCCGACAGTTAATAATAAGAATAATTATTGAATAACATTATATTTATTGGTTCTGATCATGGTTACAAAGATTTAATAAAAATTATACACTATTTACAAAGAAAAGGGGACGCTATATGTGACTTATGTGACTTCATTCTTCATCCTGGTCCTTACTTCTTGAGTTGACCGCGTCTTCCGAACAACTGCCCTTCTTGAAAGTAAAGGTAATAAACGTTAAGGGTCATTTTATTCTGCCTGGCCTAGGTCCCTTATAGTCACATTTAGCAATCTGTTCATAGAGGAATTATGGATGGCGTATGTGGAGTGTAAAATGTCTATCTCTGTTCTGTTCTACCTGAACAAGAGGGGTTGGTCCTCGCTAGGTAGACTTGGAATACCACTTAATACCCCCGGACGATACAATGTTAACTAAATTTAAAAATAGAAGACCAATAGCTAATGCACAAACTTGTTCATCAACCATCTCCCGGAAATTTGGACTCCGGCCTATAAATTTCGGCGGTAGCATCACACTCATGTTGTGTTAGCGGAAATGAAACTGCTAAAGAGGCTGAATGAGCCGCCAAAAGTTTGCACAGCCTAAGGATCATTGCGATATTTATCATTTTTAATTCTCCTTGAGTGTTTCCAAACATCGCAACTACAAATCGGGATCCGATGCTTGCATCTATGTGCCTTTCTTCCCAAGCCTTTACAATGCTAAAGCAATCTATATCTCCAGCTTAGAGCGAACAGCGAGGCTTTCAAACGTGATAATGAGGTTTTGAGGATACCAAGGCGATGGTTGACTCAGCTCGACGCCATTGTCAGCCCGCTTCGCCTCTTATGTCAAACATAGAACAACCAACACCATTACCAAGCAATCAGGATCTGGGAGTCAGCAAAACTTAACAATATTACACAATATCTATAAAGTGATATTGATAATAATCACACTTTTTTTTACTGCATTATTATGCTCATCCACATTTCTACTGTTGTGGTGTATCAGATATAGTATTATGTCCAATTTAATTTTTTTCATAAATCGACATTATTACAACATTGCGTCATATGTCGTAGCCTAATTCATACAAGCCCTGACGCCATTTTTTTTATCGCAACAGTCTCTCTAAGTCCTCTTACCGCTATTGCATCCGGGATCCCTTCTGTCCACCTCTTCTCAGGCCGACCTCTCTTCCCCCTTTCAGTATCCTTTTCGGCCATCGGTCGTCCGCCATCCTCATAACATGACCGAACTAACTCAGTTTTTTCGTTTCAACTGAGTACAGGATGTTAAGCGGTCCGTTTACTGCTTCCCTAATTCTGTTATTCGGAACGTGTTGTAGTCTTTTTTGTCTACAACTAAACCTCCAAAAATCCATCTCCATTGAGAGCAGTTTTCTTGCCGAGTCAGTTGAAACGGACCAGGTTTCTGAGGCATACAGGGCGATACTTATAAGAAATGAATTGGAGAGTCTCTTTTTTGTTGCTATCATGACGTCCTTTTTCCACAGAACAGAATTAAAGTCCTAATTACTTTAATTTATGAAGCAAAAACCATTTTCCAGTCAAGTTTTTCTTTATTATTTTCTATAAATACGTTTCGACCCCTTCGGTCATTTTTAATTTCTTAATTGTTTGTTAGGATTCACATAATATGCCTGTAATTTAACAATATAAAATTATCAACATCAATAACAATAAAACTATAAATTATTACATTAAAATGTCCTAAAAAAACTGAAATATTCAAGTATAGATACCTCTTATGTACGTCTATAATTTAAAAATTACTAGGAGATACATTTTTCTCCATGGTCATTATTGCTCTGCATTATACTTTGGACTGCACTTATTTTTAAATACCTTGATATTGTTTGAAAAATTAAAATGTAAATTTATAAGAGTTTAACACTAATAATTGTTTTGATTTATTTATTTATTTAAATTATAATACATATTAATTGGTTTTAATATTTTATATCTGAATCTTCTTATATGGGAGTATTAGAAATAATGTATATGAGGTTATGTGTGATAGGTTATACTATGGTTTTCTATAAGTGATGAATATTACAGATATTACAGATGAATATAATTTATTGATTTCATTAGATTCTTTTCTATCGGTAACTACACTATCTATTTTTTCATTTATATATATGGGTTCTCAATATCTTCGTTTTATTTTGTCTTTTTCTCTATGTAAAATTGTTGGTTTTTCGAAATTAAAGGTATGTAATTCCTTTTTGCAATGTGTAGATAGTGCAGTGTTAGTTTTGGCATTTACAGTGTAAGTCTTAAAGTCCTAATTACTTTTCTGACTCTTATTAGCTTTTCGTCGATATCTTTTTTGCTTGCTGCTCCCCTTCAAAAGCAACCTGCCTAAATATTTAAATTGTTCAGTTGGGGTAAAATCCCATTCTCCAATATTTAGTGAGGAGTTTCCACTATTATTTAAGGCCATGTAGAAAATTTTGCTATATAATATCTATAATAACAAGAACAAAAAAATCCTTTTACTTTGTATACAAGCTAGATAACTCAGTATGAAGAGTATTTATGGTCATACTGCACCTGTAAAATGGGCATATTTATATGGGGAAAAACCTTAAGGTTGAGCATCCGAAATAAATCACCTTCTTGTTAAACTGTTGTCTCAGAAACATTACATTCTTTATCCAATACTGAACCCTAGATACCTCATTCACGAGTTGTAGTGGTATAGTTGTTTTTTTTATTAAACTCGTCCACATTTATTCCGTAGTGACAAATGAGATATATATTTCAAAGATTTCACGAGTTTCCTATTTATAATTATGTATATACACAAATTCTTTTACTTATCATAACCAAGCTAGGGGGCGTTTGTGTAGAATGCTGATTATCTGTATATATCAGCAACCTAGGATGATCCTGTGGGATCTTTAGGTCTCCTGACATCGGGGACGCCGGCACCGTTTACGCCAAGGTATGAGGCAGATAAGTGAAAGGAAGGTGATGAAAGCAGCTTACAGCGCTGAATGGAGAGGACAATTTTATCCTCATTAAAGTCTAAAGTATTTGAAAATCAAAGAGGATGAAAGTTGTGACTTATGTTGATTTCGTTAAAAGTTGAAGTAATTTAAATCAAATCCGATTGCTTGGAATCACGATGAAGAAAAGATTTATTCAAAAGGAAGAACATTAATTGAAAATCAACTAATCTTTTCATAGGCTTACACAAATAGACTGATAAAGTCAATAAGATGGAAATCTGATCTCATAGAAGAAAATGAGACTTACTTAGGGGCTGGAAGATGCCCGAGTTCGTTTTTAAGGTATCCTTTGTGTACATTAAGGTGTATATTTTTTTTAGAATAGAATAATTTATTAATATTTACAACTGTAATTATATTACTTCAAGTAAATCTGCTGTATGAATAAAGGACATGCAAAAAAAAAAAAACAGTTGTGGAGAAACTATTCATTGATAGCACTTCAATAAAGTTCTATAGTAGAAGGTCTCGAGGCCATCTTCTTTTCAGACGTCTCGGAGGTTTATCAGGATTATTATGGGAAGCAAGTTGAGAGACTACCGGATTCAAGTGTGTATGGAGCTTTTCATAGGATAGGTATCTAGTTTGGGCCAAATCAGCAACATATTTGATATTAAGATCATGATGGATGAGTTTGTGACACTGAGCATTTAGCGAAGGATTTTTGATTGTGAGGATTGGGTACGAGATGAATTGCATTATTTAGTAGAGCCCCAAATCTCAACTCCGTATGTTCAAATAGCTCTAATAACTGTCATGTAAATGAGTCTTTTGAAATTAATTGGGAGCTTAGAGCGTTGGTCCAGTAAATGTTGAAGTAGCGAAAACGTCAAGCAGTTTCTTGTCTTTTCAGTCTTGTATGAGGATAAGGTATTTTAAACGCAAAAAACACTTGATTTTTCCATTTTAGTTATCCTTAAATCTATTTTGACAACTTGTTTCCCGTGACGACATTATCCTCATGAGTACCTTTAGAATATAGGTATCGGTTCTATAAACCAAAACAATATACTTTTATGAGACTTAATTTATTCGGGAGGCTTAAGCCCCTTTAACTGATGTACCCACGTGGCTTTCCATGTCTTGGTTTGTTGTAAACTGTAAAACTTTTGGTGTAAACACCTCCAGTTTACTTCAACCATCTCGAGACAAATACAAAATAATAAAATAATTAATAACTATGAAAAATAATACTATTAGAAAAAAGAACAACCAAATTTTGAATCTTTCTGAAATATGGGCAATCATTTTTTTATTTAAGGAGATTCTATCGAATAATAAAAAACAGTTCGACGGAGTCCCACTACTGTTAAATTTTTTGTGGAGGGCAAATTATTCATAAAATCACTTACGTCGTACACATCATGAAGGTCCGGCATTTATGTTTGATCTTGTTTGACAGGAACAATTTCTGTACGAAAAACTCTGCCAGTAATAAAGAGATATATTATTTCCTGATCAAACTGGGTTGTCTATGTATTTCAATATTATAAAAAGTAATATTATGAAACAGGAGAATCAATTATTTCATAAAAAAAAGAAAAAAATCAAATGAATATTGCCTTTTGTGTATGTAACGCTAAATATGTAGCGTTAAGGTGATTAACATATTATTGTACGAGTATATTCAACAAGTACATAAATAAGATTGCTAAAATATTAATTATTAATTTAAATTCGTTCAGAACATTGTGAAGGAAAATGACCTAATAGCTATCATGGACAACTATGAGACATGAATCCTGTTTCCTTTCTTGCTGAGAATCGTAGCATGTTCCTTTCGTCCTGAAGTACGCCAATACTCGAAATACAGAGCGTTAATAATGCGAACACGATAAAAATTTAGCAAAATTATTCATCTAAACTAGTTACAATATTATATTGTCATTCTATCAAGACAACACTGAAGTCCTAATCTCTTACGAGTCACTAAATTCATCGATGAAGGTGTAGATGTCAGTGATGAATGCTATCGCTTGAATCTATTACACAGTCCAACGATGAAAAAACTTTTTTAATGAAAATACCTTATTCTTATGTTGTTTAGGTTGCTGAATCCAAATATGATGCTTAAAAAGTTGTATCACCCACCATTTATTCACATTTTATAGTTAAATTCATGAAATAAAGAAATATTTTTAGAATTTAACAGCTTTTTCATAGTTAAGATAACATGAAAAAATAGGTCTAATGAACAAAGATGATGTTGGCAGCACTGCTGAAACACATGCTAAACAGCTGATGTTTTGTTTATTTTCAACATAACCTCACTTTTACGTTTCCTGTACATGTGCTCAGTGCAATGTCTCATCGCGGCTGTAAAAACTCTGCTGACAGTTTTTGTTATATTTGTGGTGAGTTTGTTATTAAAAAGCACCAAAGAAACATTACAGACTTTGTGAAAAAGGTTTATCTAGCATACTTTGGAACCAAACTTGGAGACCAGGATAAACCTTGGGCACCGCATAAGGTATGTTATGTATGTGTTGAAGACCTCAGGAAATGGTCAAAAAAAGAGAAAAAACACTTTAAATTTGCTGTTCCCATGATATGGAGGGAACCAAAAAATCATTCCGATGACTGTTACTTTTGCAGTGTAGATATTACTGGTCATAACTCTAAGAACAAGAAGGTAATAAGCTACCCTAACCTTCCGTCCGCCATCCGACCAGTAGGGCACGGTGTAGTTTGCCAATCCCGGAACCACCAGAGGACTTAAATTCTATTGAAACAGAAGTATTTTCTGATGTACAGTCGGAGTTAGATGAACACGATGAAGAATTCCAATGTGTTACAGAAAATGTAGAGCCTAAATTGTTCACTCAGGTCGAGCTTAATGACTTAGTTAGGGATCTGGGCTTAACAAAAGAAAAAGCTGAACTGCTTGGCTCTAGGCTAAAAGAAAAGAACTTGCTGGCGGCTGGAACCAGCATTCATGTGTATAGGAAGAGAGTTCAGCAAGCTATTCATCGCAGGAAAAGCTACACAAGAAGCTTCAAGGAAAAAAGGGAAAGAAAATATAAACCAATTCCAGTTGACAAGTGAACCTTGTATCATCACATAAAATTACTATTCCAAGTATTTTACTGTAAATACAAACCATTTTTACGATTCTACAGTGTTTCATTGATTTCCCTATATACTGTAAATGGGTATTAGACTATATAATAAAATACATTTTGCTTGGAAACTAAGGGTGATACATAAAAACTACGAGCAGATTTGGATTCAGCACATAAAAATCTATCAAGATCAGCTATTAAAATTAGTTTTCAAAAAGGTTTTTTTTGTTGGCCTGTGTTATAGATCATTCCAATAAGTTGAACTTCTGACCTTACCTAGCGACCTCTTATGAGCGTTCTCAGACTCACTGAAATCCACTCTATTAGATTTAATAGTAAACATATATACAATTATACATTTGATACTTTACTACATAAAATCTTAACTTAATGTATTTAATTAATTTATTTGTATTCTTAGCTCATTTCTTTGAGTCAAGAATCGACGTGAAAGTAACACTTACCATCTACATATATTGCTGTAGCTGTCAAATTTTTACTATAGTAAAATTCGAGAGTTCCTTTCTGGCCCGCTCATTCCACAGTGTGGAACTCATTCTCAACTAATATCCACGATGCTTCTTCCCTTTCATCCTTCATACCAATGATTATCCACATCTCTGATGGACCAATGATTATTCTGTTCTCGACAACAGATACTGTCTAAATAGTTATAATTATTATCTCATATCCACCAGAGGTAATTGGTAGCTTGTTGTTTATCTACTCTTCTAAAGTTATTATTTATTATATATATATATATATATATATATATATATATATATATATGGTACATATGTCTTAACACAGCCCTGGTTACTTTTGCCTACTTGTTCGCATGCGCGAGGAGTTACATTTTGTAACAGTTACATTTCTAACAGTTACCTTCTATTTATTGGGGTTAAAAAACTTTTCAACAATTAGAAATCAAAAGAATTTATTGAAAAATGGAATATAATAATAATGAATAATTAATTAAACAACAATGAACAATTAAGAAATAAAAGTAATGAAAAATAATTTTTAAAAAATTTAAAAATGTAATGTATTTATTGTATGAATTGTATGAAGTAATATATGAATTGCTACATTTTCTTTGCTTTGGTAAAATATTTCGCTCCTGCAAAAAAATAATAGCTTGTTCTTCTGTTGTCGGCAAATCCCAAATACGCATCATTTTATACTAATTAAATAAATAACTAAAATAATAACAACGAAAAATCTTTAATAAACTAGCAAACAACAAATAACGAAAGCAAATAACAGACAATAAGAAACAATAAATCAGCAATAATCAAAACTCAGTTAGCAAGAAGAAACAGAACAAATCAGCTGTTAGAAATGTAACTGTTACAAAATGTAACTGCTCGTTCATGGGAATAAGTAGGCAAAAATACCCAGGGCTGCGTTAAGACACAAGTCTATATTGAACACTTCACTTCGATTTTTTCGACGCCCCGAGGAAGTCTCATGTGCCCCACCAAATTTGAGTTAAAGTGGCTCTTCCCTTCTATCCGTAGACTCTATTTCCTAGGTTCTTACTTATATCAAACCATCAACTCAAAACATCCATCTTATATCTATAGTCTCCTACAATTCAAATCCTCTATCCAATCCCAGGGTTCAAGATCTCGCCCTTCCGATCTCTATATCCTTTCCCATAGAACCAAAACTTTTGAGCGTTCCTTTATGGCCCGTTCTATCTCTCTTTGTAACTCACTCCCAATGCGTCTTCTTTAACCTCATTTAAATCTAAACTTTTCCAACATCTTCTAAATTCCCAAGCAGATGCTCTATAATCAATAAATAATTTATAGATATATTCAAATTAATCGATTGATGAATTACTGTAAATATTCCTCACTCATGATGATATATTTTGTATTATTAGATTCTATTATTTATTCACTTATTTTTCTATAAACCTATTTCTTTTTATTGTAAATTTGTCTGTTTTTTCATTTTATTTTTGTATTACATTTTATGATTCTCTGCCAATACATACCTGTTCGTTATTTACTTTTAAGATATTACGTAAATATTGTTTTATTGTTACAATGTAGTCCTTTGGCCTGATATATATTTATTTAATTTTGTTCATCTCTGTTATTCTTAAGAGACCTGGTCCCAGAATAAAATTATTTTTCTATTCTATTCTGTATACTTTCTTTACGTTTATATCTTGTTATTTTATTTCGTATGTGTTGTTTTCAAGACAAGAATATACATTTTGGTTTTTATATACTTTTTAAGTACTTATGTAAGTACAATATGTTAATCTATTTTGTATCCTCTCGGCCAGAATATATATTCAATTATTGCTGTACACATTTGTCATTCTTAAGAGACCTGGTTCGATAAAAAAAGTATTTTTCTACAATATTCAATATATTTTTATTATTTGTTATTTTCATGTTAATTATTTTTAAATATTTTTGTTTTGAAGAGAAAAGATTTGCCCTGGCCGGGATTCGAAGCCGGGTCGTCTGTGTCTCCTTAGCAGTGCTCTAAACCACTGAGCTACCAGGAGTCCTACATCCTTGTGTTCTCTTGAAAACAAAAATATTTAAAAATATTCAATATAGTTTGTTTTTTGACAAAGTCTGTTCGATGCTTCAAATAAAGTACCACTCCCGATTTATTACTTTTAAGGATCGTTTAAAATCTGATTCATATTAACATAAAATTTTTAATGATGAAATGTATAAAAAACTCTTTTTATAGTTTGGATTAATGAGCCAGTTGAGTTGATATTTTTTGTAATAAAATGAAAAAAACAACAGTACTACCATAAAGAATCCTGGGTTCAGTACATAGTATAAATGTACAGTTTTAGGAAAACGGTTGCGCAGGGAAGTTATTTGTCCGAAATAACACTCTACCGCCAGATTATTCCCTCAATTAAGGACGCCATTTTTAGGATCTGGAATATCTTAGGATTATAGGGTCTAAAGATCCAACGGATTTCATCTACAGCTGTTAAAAGATTTAATAAATTTGATTACTACAGCTGCAATAATAAGGAGGATAAAATTGATTTTTCTATTCGATGAGTAATAATTAGCAAGTTTTTATCAAATAGTTCATATTTTATTTTTACAAAGCATATATTTTAAAAAAAATGTAATTATACTTCATTTTTGGAAAAAAGTTGTTTCATGGATAAAGTCAGTGAGGTTAAAACATACCAGCAAATGTGTAAATAAAAACAAAACGAGGATCATAAAAAGGGATACACTCTAATTAAATTAGAAGAGGATTTTCGCTTGAATCCCTAAATTGAAATATAGAGGTCGGTGCTGTCGCGTTCTCATCTCAATAAATAGACTACCTTCCTCTAACCTCCTAATTAGATTATAGCTCACCAAAGCCCTAATTAGTAGTTAGTTCCTCTTGATTCTTATAGGATATATCACAACAATATAATCTGACCCCTGTATTGTACTTCATCTGTGTGATTTTATATAACTTGTATTGAGGCGATATATATTTTGTCATCCTAAGTTATTTTGGTACTAATATGTTTAAGGGCCTGCTGACATCAGCGCGCTCAGGTGTCACTTACCTCAACTATTTGGACCTTGTCAGGTTATGCATGAATTTTAAATAGGCATTGCCTTTCATTATGATACAACAGATTTATAGGAAATGAAATAAATGAGAAACATGTAGACAAAATTAAACTAGAAATAATAAAACATTTATTACAAGCAATATTCATTAAATAACAATTTGTAACTAAAATATGATAATTTTTTTAATTTTTAAAATTAAAACATTTAAAAATTAAAAAATTATCATATTTTAGTTACAAATTGTTATTTAATGTTTAAAATAGAAATATTTAAAATATGATGTTATGATAAACAATGAAAAATTTATTCCAAACAATGCTCATTAAAAAGAACAATATCTTCAAAAATTGCATCAAAAGGGTCTCTTCCCTCTAACTTCGTTATATACAATGGACAATAGTCTCCAAAAGTAATGTACTATTCCTCAACCACGTATTTAATCGAATACCCAGGCTCTTGTTGCATCCTTTTTTCTGGCATCTCCATCAATTTTATTTTAATTATTAATCATTATTAATCATTAATTTTATTCCCCACTTGCAGTTTCATATCATGTCCATTTCCACAACGCATTTTCTGCGCAATGACATTCCGCTCCTGAAGAAAACTAACAGCTGATTTTTCATCGTTCACCGTGCGAAAAATCTTCTTCAAATTCCAAGTCATATTTGAAGAAAATAATCAATAACACATTCACGTTTAACTTCAAATAAACAATAACAAAACAATAGAAAGATTACTATAACAGTAGGATATGGTTAAGAAAAGTGACACCTGAGCGCGCTGATGTCAGCAGGCCCTTAAACATACTAGTACTGTTATTTTTTTTTTAAATCTTAGCCACATTTAGCGACTTTTGGTAGTGGGGGAAACTTAGGTTTTCACGTCATCAACATGCTCGTGACATGCGCGAGACTGACGTGACCTAGTTGCCTGTATATTACTTTAGTTTAAAGGATAGAATTGCATTGATATAAGAATAATTTTATTTACCTAATCGGTCGTTTATTAGTTGGACACTTGTTAGTAATAATAACACAAATCATAACTCACTGGTTGAACTTTTAGTTTCCCCTAAAAGATTTTATATTGTCTTAATTAAATAACTTCATTTGTGAAATTATTGAAAGTACAAATTATCTATGTTTCGCTGAACTTAATGATAATAATAATACTAAAAATAAAACTAAAGTTCATTACCATCTAGTTAAATACAAAATTTTTATTTACAGTAAGTTGTATTTAATACAACCTATAAATAATATAACTATGTAATAATTACTGTTTAAATAAAATTATTGATATATTTTATAGAGCTTGTGCAGCCCATCAAAATTTTTTGTTTAATTAATTAACTAATTAAAAATGTATATAATTATTGTTCAGAGTGTCAATATATGTGTAAACTAGTTTAATGTTAATAATTCAAATTTGAAATTTAAATGATTCAGACGATAATTAATTCAGAAATTTAATTCTTAGTATTTTGTTACGAATTTTATTTTATTAAAATGAAATAAAATATACATAAATGAAAATAAAAATGAAAAATTGAAAATGAAATAAATTCAAATACAAATACATGGTATGAATAATATAACTATATACTAATTATTATTTCAATTATATTAATGATGTTTTGTATTGAGCTTTCATCATTTTATTTACATAATTTTATTCGGTTAAGAAATAAACTACTTCAAAATGTACTTAATTATTGCTCGGAGTGTCAGAATATCTGAAAACCAGACTGATGTTAAACATTTAAATTTACGAATTTCAAATTTAAATAATTCAGACTACTTTTGATTTAAAAAAAACAAAAACAAAAAACAGAGTTCTCCCAAAGCTTGAGTTTTCACTACTGTCGGCAGTCCTCACGAATTTTTTTTTAGTTTAGAAGAAATATAGGAACTTTTCTCTTATATGGGCGCCAATGATAAGGTTGATTAGTCCTAGTAGCAGAATCGTGGTACTCCTATGATTTTACACCACATGGCTTACTTTGATACAACTCAATTGATTATTCCAAAATTTCATTGCATTTCCGCAATGACATAAAGAATTTTTCAAAAACAAACCTATATGCACAAATGAACTGTAGTGAAGTAAAAAATAAAATAAAATTAATAAGTGCGAATAAAAAATACATCATTTTTCTGCACTTGTACTTGCAGAGGTTTCGTCATTTCTAGTGCTAGAGAGTATAGTTTCTCAATTCTGTGAGGTTTTAACTACAGAGGTATATCCACATTAGGGTCACCATGGTAAGATTTATGATAGAAATCGCAGTTGTTATTCTGATTTGTTTTGTATTGAACAGTTTAAATAAAATAGTTTAGTAATTAGTGAGTGAAGTTTTAGCTTCAAAAGTCGATACGAGAGGATTTCGATGGCTTAGTGGACCCAAAGATCTACTCATCAATTCCAAATAGGTCTTATAATAATCATTAAAATTAGAAATAAAGCGGCAAACAGAAATCATAAACAAACATTCAAAGGTCAAAAGATTGTTTCATCCTCTCCCCTTATCAGTATAAAGTATCGAAGTATCAATTACAGTATTTAAACATTGTAATACAGTTGTAAATATCAATAAATAAATTTTTAAAAAAAGTATTTAAACATATTTATAGAGCATTAGTAACTAACAACATTTTCGGGTTGTTTACTTCGAGTGGATACCAAAGTTCAATAGTGTTTTCATATTCAAATGTCCATCGTAAACAACAGGAGCTCAGAGTTGCATTAGGACTTGAAGAGACAGTAAGTCGCTGCCACCTGTAATTAGTTTGAACCTCGTAATCGATTCGACCACTTCGAATTGATCGAGTCTATCGTCTCAACATCCTCGCTCGACCCATCGACGAAGAAAATACAGATAAGGATATATTTTTTTATAGTTTCTTTCTTTGCTCATAATATTTTCTACCATCAAACTAGTCTCAACCAAAAATTATATTGAAAACATTCCATCTTATTTTTCATTAAATCACTTTTGAATTATTTAAAATATGTAAGGTATAAATTATTACTTTGCTGATCATACAAGATTTAAATTACAATTTCAATTTAATAATTTTTTTTTTATTATAAAAATTTCTTTGTTCACAATATTTTATACGAGCAAACAAGTTTCAAGCAACATAAAATCTGATAAAAAATTTATTTTATTTTTCATTAAATCAGACTTATTTAATCAATTGATTTTTTAACATAATTTTTAATTTTATTACGGGAGGCACCCCAAGTTCTCCATTTTACAGTTTAACAAATGTTAATTTAATTCTAATACACATCACTCATACTGTATAACTCTAATTTACATTTATTTGTAGTTTACATTTTATTTTTTTCAACATAATTTTACAGGAAAAAAAAACATCAAATCAATCTTCCAGAATTTTCATTTGTACTTAAAAATTTTAATGAATTTTAAAGAAAATGATATGGCTTCTTGGAATATATTTTAATTTAGAAATTCTACTTCATTCTATAAAATGAAGTAAGAAATAAAAAATTAAAAATTATTCTAAATTATTTAATGTATTTTTCCAGATATTTAGTTATTTTATTTAATTATTGTCATATTTAGGGCATGCATTATTATTTCATTTCTATTTCCAAGACGGAACTATCTGCGATTGTTATATACGCTTATTTAATATTAGGATGAGTCAACTCGATATGTAATTATTAACCATAAAATTATTTCTATATACATCGGTTCGTAATTCAGTCTACACTGAAAGGAAATAACTGGGTTCGAACCAGCATAGACCTGTAGTTTACAATGTTCGAAGAAGGGCCATAGCCATGAAAACTTTCCGGGAGTGGGTCAGCTGAAGACCGAGGATTTTAATACCATTATTCATGTTAATTGTTAAAATTTGGATAAATTTATACCATTATTCATGATAATTGTTAAAATTTGGATAAATTTGCCCATATGAAATATTATTGGATGATGAATGATTTAAATGCAATACGCAACAACAACAATACTTCAATACTTGATTTTCGATACGATCGTTAATTATTGTGATGTTGTTGGAGGTCATTTTAAAGCAAATATAAATATAAGTATGCTTGTTGCAATGCACAATGATATAAAATGTGTTGGATCCTCTGTTGTGTGTGTTGTTTATAATATAACTAGCTTATGCCCGCGGCTTCGCTCGCGTGGAATTCGGCCTGCCACATAAAGTTTCGTGAAAGATCATTTTAAATAAATAATTTAATTATTTTTTTAAATATAAGTTACTCGTACATCCATAATTTCAGATGTCTAACTCCAAAACTGACGGATTCTCTACAACCTTTGAACCCCCATTATATTAAAAGGGAAACCCTTGGGGTGGAATTATCCAAATTTCTTTCTTAAACTATACAAAGAACCTATCTACAAATTTCAAGAGGCTATGTTCCTGATTTGTCTTTAATTATGTACTATAATGGGGGGCATGCCCACGTGACCCCACAAAAATCTGCCCTAGATGTAGCCTATGATTTATAACCTATTTTATTCAATAAGTTTCATCCAAATCCGTTCAGTAGTTTTTGCGTGAATGAGTAACAAACATTCGCATTTATAATATTCGTAGGATATCAAAACAAATAGTTTCACTCCTGTCCTCTCTGTCATTTTCACCACAATTATCATGTGATTTTCCTTTATAAATGTACTATGATGGATTCTCCTCAGTACCTAGAAAACTGTCGCCCCCTCCCCCCTAAATCCGCTTGCTATAGCCTATGTGTTATTCTGCTGTATAACCTACATTACTTTAAAGTTTCATCCAAATCCATTCAGTAGTTTTTGCGTGACAGAGAGACAAACATAAAAACTTTCACATTTATAATATTAGTAAGATTAGTAGGATATCAAAACAAACAGTTTCACTCATGTTCTTTCTGTTATTTTAACAACTATTATCATGTGATTTGCCTTTATTTATGTACAATAATGGATTCTCCACAGTACCTAAAATACTGTAGGGGGCACGTGCCTCCTTGCACCCTCCCTTAAATCCGCGCTTGCTATAGCCTATGTGTTATTCTGATGTATAACCTATATTAATGTAAAGTTTCATCCAAATCCGTCCAGTAGTTTTTGCGTGAAAGAGGGACAAACATTCACATTTATAATATTAGTAAGATTTGCACTTTTTAAACCTAGTATTAATTTTTAATACTAACTAAATTTCGGAATTTCGGGGGAGGGGGTTGATCCACTAAACCCCACCCCCCTTGTATACGGCCTTGGTTCGAAGTCAAGAAAATATAAAGCTTCTTAGAATCTATTCTAATTTACAAACTATACTTAGTTTAATAATTCAATTTTAAAATATGTGGTAATAAAAACATCATAAACTATTATATAAACTATAAACTATTATATGTGTTCTGTTGTGTAGCAAAGAAAATATATTAGAAGCGAGTTATTATCTTATAAATTTCTTTTTATAAGATGACAGTGTCATGGTTATTTCGATTGCTAACTATTACTGGTAATTAATTACATTTCGTTTAATGAATAGCTGAAAGTTTGGTAATTATAACGCAGTAGAATTTGGTAATCATTTCATCAAGAAAGAAATATTTCAAAAAGCATTTTTAAGTATAGATAATATATGTTTGTTGAAACAATTTCAAGATGAACTGATACCGAAGTATATTCATTTCCCATAATTACACTCTCTTTTCCATACTAATGTTCGTGATAATCCGACTTTTAGAAGGTATTTGAAGAGAAATAAATGAAAACTTAAAACTTGTAACTAGAATGTTTTCTTAATAATAAAACAAACGAAGAGATGGAATGCACAGCTTTTCCCTACTATGTAAATTTGTTTGTTTATATGTGCTTGCTTTTGGGATGATGGGATCTGGAGACTTTACACAACACAACGTTACACAACAGGCCTCACTCAGCCTAAATAATGGCGGGCACCTATACGATCTTCTGTCCACGTACCACTATCAACCAAAATCTGCCTTATCACTCTTAACGCCTAATCTTCCCACCTACGCCTCGGTCTAACCCTATGAAGCTTCCCAGTCGGTATAGCGCTTATTAAAATCTTACAAATTTGTTCGTTACTAGGCACAGGCACTGGGAATAATTTTACTTTAATATTTTTATTTTTTTATTTTAGCAATAATCAGGTTCTTTTCTCCATTTTGTTCACTGTAGGGAATTATTTTTATATTGGAAGTAGAAGTATGAAAATGCTGGGTATGGGAGAGCTGACAGTCGAACGCCTGTTGAATAGATTCCATCGGTGTGCTGCAAAGCTCTTCATCAATATCACAAATCACTCTAGCTCTAGTATATTGGAATATACTGCCTCCAACACGCAGGAATTCCAAGTTTATTTCAAGTCTTCATTGTCACACAATGCCACGGAATACCAAAGACCTGCAAAGGAAAAATATTTTACATTAGAAGGTTAGAACTGTATTGACCTTTCTTTTGTTTATTATCAATAAAAACTGATTTTGCGTATTTAAATTTTAGGTTGAGTTAGAAGTTTTTCAAAAATAACAATCATGTGAACAAGTTTCGTTTCAAATCTTAGGGAACTGACATTTTGAAGAACTAATATTGTATTTTCGTTGAAACGTTCATTTCTAAATGAAATGATTACCGAAGTATAATAATTTCCCATAATTACATACTCTATTCCATACTAAAGCTCATGACAACTTGATTTTTATCTCTGATCAGGGCTTAATCTCAGTTGATTCTCAGATTAAGCTCTGAGAAAGCTTGCAGTATGGCCAGTGAAACGTGGGCAAAGAATTTGACTACAAGATCGAAACCAAAAGAAACACCCGTTGGACGGATTAAAAACTAAAAATGTTCTAATGATTAATAAAATTATTTCGATGTTATCATTATAATAGGAATGTTTTGCTTTACCAGCAAATCAAGTTTTTATTTTTAATTAAGGTTTTTTGAGTTAGACGTGATTCTTTAGAAGCAGCGATACATTGTCAATAAAACTGGCAGTTTAACACGTCTACCATGAAAGCTATGTAAGTTCTAATAATTTATCGTTATTTTTATTGCAATGAATACACCAGTTATTAACTATTATTTTTTTCGATTTTTTTAAAAATTCATAATCATTTAAAACAACACAAATACTAACCCAAAGCGGTTTGGAAATTTTTACATAATTTTGTGATATGAAAAAAATACATTGCGGATTACACTAACATAATTGTATTAATGAAAGTAATCACTTGTTTTTCCGCACTTCACTTTAATATGTTTTTTCTGTCATATAATTTATCAAAGATTTCATCATCAGCTACTTTATTAATCTCTAAAAACTTCTGCAACTTCTCAATACAATTCATTGTATTTATTATTACAAATACAATTGTAGTAATGTAAATTCTACTTATAGAGATAAATACAAAAATTGTCCTATTTTCAGAGCTACATACAAATTGATTCCACTTATAGAGGTGAAAACGTTCCAATTAGAGAGTTTATTTAAGGAAAAAATGATGAGAACATATCTTTATCGATTTATCTATTTGTTTATTTCTGTATAGATCGATTTAACCTGATCGAAATTATGTAATATAGAGAGCTAAACTCGATTAGAAGATGAATAAGCGTAAATAGTATATATATTTTTTCTTAAACTTATAATAAGGCTGAGCGTATTTCAGTACAGCATAAAAACTATTTTATACAAATTAGAAATTGTAATCATTTATTTCAGATTTATTCAGGCCAAAATAAACATTTTTTTTTAAAGATAATCGGGTTCTTATACTGAGAAGGATTAAACGAAAGAATCTCTTACGCAATGAAACCTAAATACAATTGTACTTTAGTATTTTTTTTCAGGAGATAATCTAGCATGATGATAACTAATTAATAATATGAAAAAAATGGTCTATATAGCTAAATACATTTTTATTTATTTTTAAGATTATTTAATTGGGATTTTAATATTAGTTGTTAAAGATAAACAAAATGCGTAGTGGAAATGAAAAAAAAATAGAGAATATCACTAGCTAATTTCATACATTCTATTTGTTAATTTCATTTTCTTTGCCCAGTTTTAATACATAAAGGCAGAGTTCTGATATCCGCAATGTGTTTTTTGTGATGTAATCATGTTTTCTATATATTTGTTGGAATGCTGATGAACAATCAGGGATATTTTTGTTAACTTGGTGATAAATATTTAGGAGTTTACGAAAAATATTTAGTCAGCATAGGGTTAAACTAATGAGATTTTAGCACCTAATTATTTGAGTTTAAATTAGTTTATTTTAGGTTTGTAATAAAAAGTGCGACTAGACATATATTCAATTTTATTTTCGTTATATATAAAATTATTTGTATTAGGTATTTCTGTTAAATTAATGATCTATTTTGCCTTTCATAATCTGTTAGAATAATATTTTAAATTATAAGTGTTTAATATAAATCGATTTAATTTTTACTTTATTTATATTTTTAACTGGAGTTTCCACCAATAGTGGGTTTCCTCAACCTAATGGATTGGATGGCTTCCTTCCATAGGCCCTATCCAAGTTCCATTCTTCCCGTAGATCATAACGCATCATGGATTCCATCTTTTCGTTATCCGAAGTCTTATTTGGTCTTCCTCGTCACCATGTTCCCCTAATTTTTGATTGGTGGACTACTTCGGGTAGTCTTCCTTCAGGCATTCTTTTCAAATGTCCATATCATTTCTGGCGTTTTGTCCCAATAAATTCCAGAATGGTTCATTCAGCCTTCATCTTTTCTCAGATTGTCGCATTTCTTACTTGTTCCATTCTGTATATTCCCGTCGCTCGACTCCAGTAGTCCATTTCTTTAATTAAGATTTTTTTTCCTGAGGTTGCTTTTCAACGTCCAAGTTTCTTATCCATATGTCATAATACTTAGTAATACACTATTGTATGTATATTTTTTTTTGGGGGGGGGGGGATAGTGTTTCTATTCCATAATACCAATTGAGCATTAATATGGCCTTTTTACCCTCTGAAATTCTTCTTTTTATTTCCAGATCACATGCACTATCTATCTCAATTAAGGAGCCAAGATATTTCAAATGCCTAACTCTTTATAGAATCCCATCTGGGATCAGTTCCATATCCTCATTATTGGCTGTCATGTGTCCAGGTTTCGCAGCGTTAATACGTGACTAGCCCCGTTTTCCATTTAATCTGGTCGAAAATATATTATAATGAGAACGATAATGAAGGCTATAGTCTATAACGAGGTTAATAAGAGAGACCAATAAATATCTTCTTTCTTAAATCGATAACAGAGTCGAGCGTTCTTCAGTACACAGAGAAAAATAAGTTTTTTCAAAATTGAAATTCCTAATCATTTGTCATATATTAATTCAGCTTCATGCGAAATAAAAACTAATTTTTTGTTATAATATTAATTGAACACTTAAGGGTCCATACGCCAGGTTTTGCATAACCTTTTGTCTACACAGTTCAACACGTTGCAGATATATATATATAACGTTGTGTGTAGATTGGAAAACAGCACAGTTTTGAATCCGGCGCTAAGACGGTACGGTTGCAGCGATAACTGAGCTAGAGAGCATAGATGTCCATGAAAAGTGCGGACAGGTTGGCGCATGTAAACGGTAGCGTTATCCGATTCATTTCGTTGCTCAGTTTTAATGAACTGAAACAGTTTTTTATACTATTTATACATAAATAAGTATATTTGTCTTGTTCATTCTTACGTAATTCCACCAATCATTGGGTTCATCGCGTACTTCACGCAATAATCTATTATGCGAAAAGTACTGCCTATTTAGAAGCCACTTCCACGACCATTATGAACGCCGGCTACTTCAAAGACGTTCCTATCTTTTTTTTTTTAAACAAGACACCATGCCAAAATTGACCAGATTACTACCTCCTCCATGACAATATCACACAAAACTGAGCGAAATGCACTTTATATAGTAAATGTTTTCAATCAAATGGCAACGTTTTCATTCCGTCTTAAGACTACGCAGTCAAAAGGTTCTGCAAAACGTAGCTTCTTTACTGTGACAGAATGATTCAACGTAAAATCGCCGAAACGATGTAAACTCTCACTTCCGTTTCTATTCTCAGAAGATAACAATAGATGTGATAAATAAATAATAGTGATATTAAATGATAAAAAATTATCTGAATAAACAAATATAAGTTAATTTAAACTATATTTATTTGAAGAGAAAAGACATGTCCCCGGCCGGTATTCGAACCTGGGTCCTCTGTTTCTCCGTGAAAATGCTCTACCATTTGAGCTACCGAAGTCGCTTACAAGCCGGGGACAAATCTGTTCTCTTATCTGATCCCATGTCCCCTTGTTCGAAGAGAACTCGAGTTCGAATCCCGGCCGGAGGCATATCTTTTCTCTTCAAATAAAAATAGTTAAAAATTAAAACAATTAACAAAAAATTATTAAAAAATAAGAATTTTTATATATTTAAGGTGTTACTTTATTTGGATCTTCATATTAGTTGTAAAATATGATTAAAATTCATAGTGGCATTGAAAATAACAGGCATAAATTTTAGGCTATTCCCTATATTATACTTTTTAATTCCACTTTATTCGATTTCTTTTTATACTTATAGGCAGTGTGCTGATTTTCGCAAAAAATGCAAACTATTTGTTACTTTTTTTAATTAAACCATATGCTCTGTAAATGAAGTATCATTTGTCATCTAAATAAATAATAATATAAAATGATAAAAAATAGTCCAAACAAAAGCTATATTTCACCTTTCAGACGTTATTTTTATATTCACATTAGGTGTAAAAGATGAATAAAATGCACAGTTTGATTGAAAAAAAAAAAATTGAGAAAATCACTAGCCAATTCTCTATATTCTGTTTTTATTTTCACATTCTTCGGCCAATGTCACTATGTTACTTATAGCAAGAGTGTTAATTTTTCAAAAAATTATAAAGTACATAATATATTTTTGGTGATGTAATTATATATGTATGTATACTTTCGTTAACTTAGTGATACAGATTTAGAAGGCGTTTACAAAGAAAAGCACAGTCAGTGAAGGGTTAAACCAATGGAATTTTAGCACCCAATTACTAGTGTTTAAATACCTGAAACAAACTAGGTTTCTAATAAAAAGTGCGATTCGACTAATATTAAAATTTATTTTCGTTATTTAAGAGTGTTTTCAAATGATTTTAATATGTTATGCACAAAAACAAAACAAAAAAAAAAAAGATTTGAACGGACTTGGTGTCCTACATTAGCAAAGTCAACACAAATAGACTCGTAACATCGATTTAAATGATGATGATTGCTTCCCAGGCTTGCTATTGGTCGTAAAAGAACAAGGCTAGATTCAAACGACTTAATATTACAAAAACCATTAACAAAATCGATACCAATGTCTATCTTCATTTCAGTCCTTAACCCAAATTACAAATAGGCAATAGGGGGGGGGGTTGATAATATCGGACCCATAATTATAAAAACTCGTGAAAATTTCCTTTTTTGTTTTTAGAAAAAATAATAATTTGGTAAAAAATAAAATACATTGTGTACAGAAACTACAACTAAGAACTAGTCCTGTAATGATTTTTGGCGGATTAAAGTAGAAAATTTTCTTTTAAAACATCGATTGACCCTTACTTCTGTAATCCCACTATAATAACTTTGAAAAAATAAAATTCTTAATTTTTTTTTAAATTTCTCCTAAGCATGGGGGGGTTACATCCCCAATAACCCTTCCTCCCTCATTACGCCTATGTATACAGAAACTACTACTAAAAAATGTTTTTTTTTATAACATCCAGATTTCAGTTTACTTTTTATACTTAATAGATAAATACTTTTTATGTTGTATATATTATAAGAAATAATATTATATTAAAAGAAATGTATTATCCAACTAACTCAACTATCTGTTCTCTTTTTTTCTTCGGACAGTAGTCCGCTAAACAGATAATATAAAAGAGTTGTTTTTGAAACATGTGTTTAACATGTTTTCAATGATCAGCTTAAGAAAGCAATGTCATTACAACAAAATAGTTCTGATAACTAAGCGATAGTATTGATATGTTTTTAAATTAATATATCAATGCCTTTTCAACATCTTTGTTATAAAGACCTATAATTTGAGCCTCTCTCAAAGTAGTTAATTGCAATTTCTAGGTATTACTAAACATATGCATAGGGCAATATCAACTTGATTTTCCACCCGCGCCATACCACATAATATCATTTATGTGCTAATATATAGATAGCGCATGTATGTGACTTGATAAAAATATAGTACTCGTATATGGACATGTGACCCTATCTGTAGCTATGGAGGCTTAGCTCCGGTGTACGATCCCGATAAGAAACAACTGATGTTTTTAGGCGTTTTTCTTCGTTATTGATGTTTTTTTAACGTTTATAATTATTAATAATTTAAATAATAGTTTAAAATTATTATTAAATAATAGTATAATATAATATAATATAATAGTATAGTATAAAAAAATATTAAATAATAGTTTAAAATTATTAAGTATATTTCATTAATTATTTAATTTTTTATTTCTGATTTTCACATTAGTAAAATTTTTTTTTTTTTTTTTTTAAATTTAACTGTATTACAATTATACAACAAGTAAATAGAATGCGTGTTACATAATGACATGAGAATGACAAGTAGAGAAACTACCCACTGGTAGTACTCAAGTTGTAGTAAAATTCAAATTTTGTTTTTAAAATTACAAAATTGGAAGTACATAAGAAAAAATAACCATGGTAGAAAAAAACTTGTAATTCAACTTAGATAATAACAATAGAAAATGAAAAATAGAATAAATCAAACGAATTATTATGTGCATAAATAACCATTTATATTTCACTGGGTCAGAGCTATTACATAGCACTTACATTAAATGTAAGAGAAAGTGCATCCTTTTATATGCATCTATCTATTAACATGTAATGTACCAATAAAGAACAGGGTATTGTTCAAATTTGAAGGAATAGGAGAGCATCTATATTTTCTTAAGTTTAAAGAGATGGGATTATTCGGTGCCTTGAATCCTCCTAACATGCTTACATGTGCATGGTAATAATAATAATTGCTTACGTTAAAATTGTTACAAATGATGCCAAGGGTGTATATTACATAGTGTTTATGTCATAGGCATGAGAAAGAGGATCGTGTATGGCATTTACAATGTGTATGGCAATGTAACAACAAAAGATGACTCTTAAGATTAGATTTCTTCAGATATGAGGTTATTTGTTTGAGAACGCTTCCCCAAACGTTGTGTAACTGATCGCGGTACCGTTGCCAGGCATCGGCATCGCCACTTTCCTATGCCAATAAACAATAATAAAAATAGAAAGAAAATTTCTATATTTATGCCAGACAGGAACGGAAAAGTATCGAGCTATAAATTGGCAGGAAAGCCGCCACGTGAATTCACTTGTCATCCTCGAAATGGCTTTCCCGATGATTTGATGTCACTCAATGTCCTCGATACGCCGCCATCACCAGCGGTTTACCCGGGAGATAAAATTGCCTGATGGATTCCATGTTTCCCATAGAGTTCATTTCTTACCTGTCTTTTTTCCAGGATATAAGGTATACCCTTCACATTTTTAGATTTCAAGAAACTTATTTACTGAGTCTTTTCAAAATTTATTCATGCGGAGGAAACTCTCATATTTATTTATATGAAATTAGTTTATTCGGTAGCGCATACTATTTTTTTGGGGGAGGCAATCATTTGATACCAAATTTTATTATTATGGACAATCATATTCGTTTCGATCTTTTTCTGCTCTGAAACGTTCATAGGCCTGTCTCTTTTGTTTTTAGCCAGTAGTACTTTTTCCCTCTTTTCCCTGTTTTTTTTCCCTCCGTATAAGTTTTAAAAATTGGTACCTGATTTTTTTTAATATATGATTCATTTGGTCTGGTTATTTTCACTTTACTATCTTTCACATTTCTGTTTCTCTTCCGGTATAAAGTCCCGTTAATTGAACGTTCAGATAATCGACGATCTACTGTATTTTACTTTTTAATTACAAAAATAATTAAGGTTTTCTTAATTTATTAGGCTAAGAGAAATAAAAACCGTTTTCCAGTCAATGTTTATTCTCGGCTTTCAATCTATTCGAGACGTTTCAACACTATGGTGTCAATCTTTTTTTTCTCTGCATCTTTTAAAAAATCCCTTTAAACATTTTTTTATATAGTCAACAAGTCTAAAAAATTGTGAAAAAAAATAAATTAACAATAATTACATTACTATACACAATTTAACATAAAATGTCCAAAAATAACTCACTATAAGCATATATACCTGGAAAGTCATATTTTTTTAAAAAAATCCTTGGGGATCTTTTGTCCGCCATGGTCAATAAAATAATATTACATTAAAAGACTTGATCTTTGAACTATTAGATCCTTTTTCATTTCTATGAAACATTTAACTTTAATATAATATATCAAAATATGTTTAAATAACACATCAACAAAATAATATAAAATAAAACCGATTCTTTTTTTTATTTATTTTTTTATTTTAAAATATTTCATCTATTCAATTAATTAACTATGAAATTTTATAAAGTTACAATATGGAAAAACTATTTTATAAGATCCACTAGTAGGTTATACGGTCGGGTTTTTTTAATTCTTATCTGATTTCTTTTCAGAGCATAAGGCATCTAATAGTAATAATAAGCTTTATTTTTTTTCCTCTTTCTTCTATGTACAATTTTTACATGGTTTTTATATTTACAAGGTTTTTTAAAAAGAAAAAAAGGCCCTTCTTTGGGCATAAGCCTCTCCCAATTTACCCCAGCTACGTCTGTTCCAAGCCGAACGGTGCCATAATACTTCTATGAAGTTTTGTATGTCGTCCCGCCATCTCGTAGCTGGTCTCCCTCTTCTCCTAGTGCGGTGTATTGGATACGAATCCGTTGTTGCCTTAGCCCAATGTGTTGGTGCCATTCTTGCAATGTGTCCAGCCCACTGCCATTCAAGATCAGATACTGTCTTGAGAATATCACGCGTACCAGTCAGCTTCCGTAGTTCTGTCTTCTTTATTTTCTCCCTTCTACTTTTCCTTAACATACTTCGCTCCATTGCACGCTGAGTGATTGCTAGGGATTTAGATATATCATTATTTACGCTCCAAGTTTGGCATCCATAAGTTATAGAGGGAATGATGCAAGCATCAAAAACTTTACTCTTGTGATGTATGGCCATGCTGCTTTTAAAAATATTTTTGTGTGACCAAAATTTGGACCATCCTATTTTAATCCTTCTATTCACCTCTTTCTTGGATTTAACTGAAAATGATATGAGTTGCCCTAGATAGATTGTTTCTTTAACCCATTGGAGTTTGCTGGTACCGAGAAATATTTCTTCTTCGGCATTTGTCATTAAGACTGATTTGTTAAAATTTATCTCCAGCCCAGCCTCATTTCCTACTAGGACTAGCTCTTCTAGCATTTTCTTCAGTTCAGATGGTGAGTGTGAAATGAGAAGTACATCATCGGCGAATCTCAGATTTGACAGTTTGTTACCATTAATGTCTATCCCAAAATTCTCCCAGTGAAGGTTTCTGAAAACATCTTCCAAAGGCGCGTTGAATAGATCAGGTGATGCATAAGGCATCTATTATGTTCTATATGTTATGTTCTATTGTTTTTTAATTTTAAAATTATGGAAGAATATAATTTGCTGATTCCTCCTGCTTCCTTTCTATCATTTACAGTATTTTCTTATTTATCGTTTATGAATAAAGCTTCTAAATATTTTCTTTTAATAGTGTTATTCTCTCTATGCAAAACTTTAGGCTTATCAAAATGAAAAGTGTGCAATTCTTTTTTCACAGTATATAGATAATGCGGTACTCGTTTTAGCTTTGGGTTTAAGGTTATGTTGATGATGATGGTTTTCTTAAAGAAAAAACTGATTTTGATCGATGAATGTGATGAAGAGTAGAGGAGTCGTGGATTCTGCTTGTTGTACTATTTTTTTGAACAAGAAGTTATGCTTTTTTTAGATCATGTAGCCCGTTATACAACCTATTTGCTATTAGAAAACCAGTACACACGTTTTTGCTCTTGAGACATTCCATATAGATCCTTCAGAAGGACAAGGACATAACTCAGAAATCGGTTAAGCCTCCAGGCATTGGTTGAACTTTTTTAATTCAGGAACGACATTTCTTATGCTCCATTTCCTACATGTTCTTATTTATTTTAATAAAGTCATATTTTGAGTTGTATCATGTTTGAACTTGAAGTTTTATAGTTATAATGACATACGTTAAAATAAAAAAAAAATTCGAAGTTTTAAATATTTTGTAATGGTTAATAAAATTATTTCAATGCCATCGTGGAAGAAGGGGCTCGTAACAATAATCCGCTAACCTTCTATCCGAGCGAATTTGTCGGCTGCGATTTCACTAAAAGCTAGAAAATTTTGATTGGGTGTCAAAAATACTACAAATTAAAGCTAGAAAAGGAATAGAAAAAAATTGATCAAGTAAATAAAAAAATGAGTAAATGATAAATGCATAATGTACAAAATAAAAAATAACGTTATTTTAAAATCAAAGCAAGAAAAAAAGGTGAAAAAGAAAATATATATATTGGTTTTTTACTTTTCTTGACTGTTATGGAAATAATATAATATTTAGATCTTGAGTTTCAGTCTTTTATTTCTTTATTAATTTCTCAGGCGACATTTCGAGACTAGGTTAGTCTCATATTCATGCACTGACAGTGAACAAATGAGCTTTTTAGTAAAAAACATCAAACAGCACAGTAAAATAGATGTAAAATGACCTGTGTAAGATGGGGTGTACTTACATGTTCTAAAGAAGGAATCAGTTTTTCATTAATCTGTTGCCTCTTAAAACAGCATAAATTGTTTGTATTGTTTATCGATGAACAAGTAATCCATTTATCCATTCAACAATTAAATAAACTGCTGTTCCTAAAAAATGGATTACTTGTTCATTGATCACAGCAATTACAATACAAACAATTTATGCTGTTTTAAGAGGCAACAGATTAATGAAAAACTGATTCATTCTTTAGAACATATAAGTACACCCCATCTTACACAGGTCATTTTACATCTATTTTAGTGTGCTGTTTGGTGTTTTTTACTAAAAAGCTCATTTGTTCACTGTCAGGGCATGAATATGCGACTAACCTAGTCTCGAAACGTCGCCTGAGAAATTAATAAAGAAATAAAAGGCTGAAACTCAAGATCTAAATATTATATATATATATATATATATATATATATATATATATATATATGTCAATGGTCTGTGAATCAACTAGAAAAACTAAAAAATGAACTTAGTTCTTGAAAAACAGTTAAACAGTCTATTTTTTAGGAACAGCAGTTTTATTCAGTAGAAGGACTGAAACTCGAGAACTAAAACACAACATATTTCTCTTTATCGTCCCTTAAATTCATACAATTGTTGTTGATTCCTTTCGATTGAATTCAAGTGGTTGGTTAATCCCTCCTTTTTAGTATTTTATGAATAATTTTAACTATAAGGTGTCCTTGATAGAGACATTTCTCTCACATGTAAGTACTTTCAGTTTGTTATGTAACCATATTATACATAACACAGAGGTCATAGCGATGGATGAATCTATGTATCTATCAGTTTTGATGAATCTATGTAGCCGCTCTGAGTTTGAGTGAATAATTTACAGCTTAATTGAGATCTTTGTGTTGCAGGCGATGTATTTCTCATTCGGCTGTTGACCCAGCTGTTTTTTTTTTTATAGTATAGCCTACTAGTATAACAATTCTAATCTTTCATCTTTAAATCCTATATTTTAGAATGCTCTGAATTACCTTGATTCTTTCATATTTTATCATTAATATTATTTATTTTATTTTTATAACCATATATGCTGTGTCGGGTGCGTATATGTTACAATTCTTCCTTATTCTTTAGGTTTTAATATAGCATCTGTAATCTTTTGGTCCTTGGTGGGGGTGGGATGTAGTCCCTGGTAATTGCCTTTTTGGTCTTTACATTCTGAAAATCCTTCATTTCCTATATTTCTAATAATAACAAAATTAAATGCTGAAAAGAGATAACAAATAAATGTTAAGACATTAGTGGAAACATATCAACCAAAAGGCCTTAAGCCTCTAACCAAAAAGGGAAAAAAAACATCCATCAATGATAAACAATGAAAGATTTATTCCAAACAATGCTCAATAAAAAGAACAATATCTTCAAATATTGCATCAAAAGGGTCTCTTCTCTATACAAAATATATAAAATGGACAATAGTCTCCAAAAGTAATGTACTATTCCTCAACCACGTATTTAAACGAATACCCAGGGTCTTGTTGCATCCTTTTTTCTGGCATCTATCTAATTTTATTCCCCAATTTCAGTTTCATATCAAGTCCATTTTCACAACGCATTTTCTCCGGAATGACATTCCGCTCCTGAAGAAAACTAACAGCTCATTTTTCATCGTTCACCGGGCAAAAATCTTTTCAAATTCCAAGTCATATTTTAAGAAAATAATCAAAAACACATTCACGTTCAACTTCACATAAACAATAGAAAGGTTACTATAACAGTAGGAGATGGTTAAGAAAAGTGACACCTGAGCGCGCTGATATCAGCAGGCCCTTAAACATACTAGTACCAAAAAATCATATTTTTTATTCATCATTTTTCACCTTCGTTTTTTTTTTACTGCTTCTTCCTGTAGTTCACACCTACCAAGAAATGGTCAATGGACCCGTCCGCACCCCTGTAGCCTCACGTCTTCGATGTCACTATGTTGTTTATAGTCGATCATAACGATTCTTACCTTCTGGGGATGTCAAAGTTTCCAGGTGTATAATATTGTGCTGGAAGGCGGTGCTTAATGTCTTCATATTTTTGCCGTTTGCAAAATATACCATTCTAAAGACCATTGTCACTAGTTCTTTTGCGACAACTAAATTTTCATACCGAACTTCCTGTTTAATGTTGTTTAAAGTTTATGGGATATGGTACCTTCTATCAGGGTTGTGAATGAACTGTATATAAATTAGAGAGTGAATATGAAATAGAATAAACTGGATTATTGCTATACTTAATATAATTATAAGAAAAATAAAACAACGTTATTAATGCTTGTCTGTTGACTTCAGCGGTTGCGGGATCTTCCTTACCCTCTGATCTTCTACTCCATATTATTCAAATGTATTGAGCACATCTTCACCTGTAGCCGCTCTCTCTTGTACTTCACGTCTATTACCACTGGTGTACTGGTAGATGTCTCTTTAGTACAAATTAAAATTAAATTGATGGGATAGGAAAATAATTATACTTAAAATACTTAATTACATTAGGAAATAAATTAATTACACTGTCCAACAAAAAAATATTTTTGTAATGTTTCCTTCACTTCATGAGTCAAATCTTACTAATTTTGGGTTGAAAAAAACGAAAATGACAATGAAAAAATTTTATTAGCTCTAGTTTCTGTGATACACCATGGGTCAAAATATATAACGTTAACAAATTGAGGCAAATCAGTAAATTTTAAACCATAAGTTTATCAACATTATAAATTAATTTGGAGTTGAAAATTAATGGCACAATACTTGGCAGGTTGGATATTATTACCATCATGTGGATTTCATTTTTCTTTTGGCCTGTCTTTTGTAGGTGAGTTCTGGAGCATCCCTACACACGCACCAACAGTAATCTGCAAGCATTGATTCATTCCATTACCCTGACATCATGCTGGAGAAGATTCCACTGCTGTAGTTTTGAGCCTAGAAGTTCTGCCTTATCCTTTGACAAATCAAGGTCTCGAATGAGATCACTCAATTCCGCTTGACTCAGTCTGTGCGGTTTATCATTTGTTTCCTTAAAATCAGGGTCGTGAGATGTGCTAGGCTGGCTGAGTTCTTCTGCACTATCTTCATTTTCCACTTCAAGTTCATAACTGTGGGGTGGTGTAGGTATTGGTAAACCATCTGAATGTAGAATTGGTCGAGTAGCCGAAGGAATATTTGGGTATTGAACTGTTCTTTTTTTCTTTGTTGACAATCCCGACTTTATTGGTGGAGTCAAGCAGAAATAGCAGTCATTTATATGGTTTGTAGGCTCCCGCCAAACCATGGGCACAGCAAAAGGCATAGATCGTTTTTTATTTTTCAGCCATTCTCTTAAAGTAAGTGAACAAGAGTTACAACATATATGTGGAGCCCAAGACTTACCTTGGTTACCTACCGTAACTCCAAAATAATGCTTATAAGCAGTCTTAACAGCAAGAGTAAGATTGCGTTTCTGTGACGAAAATGTTACTTCACCACAAATGTAACAAAAGTTATTCACTGAATTCACACAACTTCGTGGCATTTTGGTTTAGCACATTTAAATATCACTCCAAAACATTAAATTCTAATAAGAAAGCAACAGAAACCACATCAAGCACTATCTGAAGAACTGAAATCACGTATATAACCTCAAAATAGCTGTACAACTGTTGGTTTTGTCAGTTAACAGGCGTACCAACATCCAAAAACTAAATTTCTCGACAAATTGAAAGCTGAGCATTAAAAAATGACATGTTACTTTATCTTGAAAACAAGAGCTAATTGGTCATTTTCGAGGAGATTTTTGAACTCAGGGGGTGAAAATACATAAGAACTGGGTATTTTTAAGCCCGAAACAAATTCATTGTTGTTCAGTGTTATCTGTGTTATGTATCTCCTGCTGCTGCTTCTTCAGCTTCAAGAACAATGTTAAACAGTTGTCTTTTCACACTTCGTTTTAATTGTGGAGGCAAATGTTTTATCGATATATACATCGAATTGAAAAAAAATTCAAGCTGTCTTCCGGTTTTATATTTTTATCCGGTTATTTTATTTATTTACTCTCCTTATTTCTTTAGTATTTTGTCACGTATAGTACTTTTATTTATTTTTTTTTGTATTTACACTTTTGGCACTTTTACGTATTATGATTTTTATTATGTAGTATTCTGAATGCATATTTTTTTTTTATGTAAACTTTTGGTTAGTTGGATGGTTGTTCCAAATTTAAAGCCGATTGGTCATCAACACCTTAGTAGTATAATCATTTTTTATTAATAATTTTTATTAAAAAAAAATGCATCAGATATTCTTAATAAGTCCTTGTTTTGATAGAAAGGTGATGACATTATTAATGTCCTTTTCTTCATTTCCCAATATCAGGGATACATTGGCAGGTAGTCCTATTTTATCCATCGCTCATTTGTAAAAGGTACAGCCTTCGAGGATATGGGCTATTGACAAGCTCTCGCCGCATGTTGGTAATAGGTGAGCGTGGGTAAGCCTTGAATGTCCTATCCTAAGCCGTGTAAGGACCACTTCCTCTTTCGGATACTACGACAGGAGCTGCTCCATGGCTTGTCATAAGTTATAAGTTATGCTTCAATTTATTTGGAGGGTTATTGGGCCATAAGGCCTGCCACGCTTGGAGTACGTTCTGTCATAGAGGTGGCGCTAGCTCGGTGTATTTGTATTATGTAGCGTTTTATATGTTGTTGCTTTTTTTATATTATGTATATTACATTTTTGTATTACGTAGACTTTTGCCCAGATATTTTATTTCTGTTACTGTTTATGATTTTTATTCTAAAAGGACTTAGCCTCAGAATAAAGTTACATTTCTGTTGTATTCTGAATATATACATGTTTGACAACCTTTATTTTTATTTATTAGCGCCTTTTATAGCTGTATCAGACTTGAAGCTTTGCAGTCAGATCTTCTCGCTTTTGCATGGTTGCGCTTGCACTAGTTAATCGAGGAATTCCCTTCATAATTATTACAATTGAAATGTACCTTAGGTGGTTGAGGAGATAAAGTTCAACCAGCTGGTCCTCTACGAAACTTGCATCGAGAAGTGGTCCAGCCAGCGACTGAAGGTGGGCTACGCGGCATGCGTCCTCATGGTCCAGGCTGTCATCCCGGCCCTAGTGGTCGGACTTGTGCACGCCCAGATCGCCGCCTACCTCAACGCTCACGCCAGGACCCAGAGGGACTCCAGGAGGGCCCAGCGGGAGCTACAGAGGAACAGGAGGACCACACTTTTACTGTCCGGTAGGAGTTCATGTTATTATATTATGTAATTAAACACTACGAGAGGTTTACTTAATGTACATAACACACACACATAATATAAATATATATTTCACAGTATCTTGAATAATATTAGTTGACCTTAGGTAATTTTAACAATTTTTAACGGTGTTAATAAATCAGCTTTTATATTAGTACTAAAATTTAAATATAAAATAAGAAAATAACTCTCCAGCAGCCTGCTCCAGTGCTTGAAAGGCTGCCTGAACGTCTGCGAGGGATCTTCCTATAATATCCAGGACATCTGCATAGCCTAGGTGCTGGAGAGACCTATTAAAGATGGTGCCACTTGTTTGAATATCCGAGTCCCTCACAGCTTTTTCGAGATCCAAGTTGAAGAACAGGCATAGCAAATCCCTCCTTCATACCTGGTACTGTCGTCAATTGCCGATTATTTTTCACTAACTGATAAGTAAAGGACCCAGTTACCTTCTCTTGAAACCCAATTTTCACTATTTACTCAAAATTAATATTCATTGAATGTTTACTGAAATAATTGACTAAGTTATGAAATTATATAAGTTTCTACAAGCTTTAAAATTTAATTTCACGAATCAGATACTCTAAGATAAAATATATAGGTAATCAATTATTTTTTATTATGATTTAACATGACTAATTATTCATACTTATAACAATTTATGGGTTACCTTTCTACATCGTCTTGATTTGAAATGCATAATCTAAATATATAAAAGAGAGTGACATTAGTTACTACGCTTGTAACTCCAAAACGCCTGGACCGATTTCGATGATTCGCACCAATTCGGACTGGTCTTCGGCCAAAAAATGAGAATATACAAGAGAATTCCCGAAACATCCCGGAAAAAAATTATGAAGACAATACATTTTGTATGGAGCGATTTTATGACTTATCTTCATGATAGATTACGTTTATTTTTACGTTACGTTGTGACAATTTACAATATTTCCAAGGTGATACTTAAAGTAACTGTTAAAGTTTACACTATTAACTGTTACACTGTCTCGTTAGCACACACCTTCATAGCTCATAGATTTGGTCTGTTCCAACATGAGGTCTACTATATCCTCGTGAACGGTTCTAAATGGCTGATCATCTCAAGTATATAAATCTAGATCTCAGTTCTTATTTTATATTATGTCTCGAATTGAGTCGCCGCTACAGCCTTCGTTAATTGCGATTCCAATTTTGCCCACTCCATCGCTGCCAGTTCAAATTCATATTCTAGTTTAGCTCCAACTTTTTGTTCTCCTTTGTTATCTCTAGGACTATTTAAATTAATTAAGATGCATAATAAGTTTTTTGTAAACTAAAATATCCCGGGTTTCGGCACCAGTTATCTTTTGAATGAAAACCCACTTCAAAGTATGAAGTTCTGGGCTTAACAACTTGCACTTTAGAAATGAGCTTACTTTTATTTTACTCTCTCCGTAATACATCGTGTGTTTAAACACAACCCTATACTCTAAGTCCTCAACACATATTCGCAATATTCCTTTCTCGTCACATATACGTATGATTTGAGCAAGGGGTACCTCCTATGGGCAATACCAGCAGCCTGGGAATCTGAGGGATCCGGCGCTGCACCCGTAGTGCCTGACAGTGTGGTGGATTGTGGCCGAGTTTGAGCCACCGTTGGCTTTGGGGTTGTCCCAACACCTCGTTTAACCCGAGCTGGCTGAGACCGAGTCGGATTGGCGTTTGGCATACCCAGGACTGTGCTAACACAGCGTTCCAAGATACTATTCTCCACCGGGGTGGGTGGATTCAAGCGCAGCTGCTTGTCATTTGTTGAAAAAACCAGCTGATTAACCTATATTTCTGATTTTGTTGTGTATTTTATTTGCTCTTATGTTACGGAGACAAGCAAGACTACGGAGAGAGTATCTGTATCGCAAAACTATTGAAGAAAACAAAAGAAAGCTATTCAAGACAAGAAAGATAGGGTAAAAAAAGTCTTCAATCTGGGAGCCTCATTGACACCAATTTGAGAAAGAAGGCTTTAAAACCGGTAGATTATTTGCAATGGGAAGACAAAGGTCCGAAATTAACTACTGCCATTGGTACTGAAGAAGGAGGAACTAGTCTTAGTCATGAAGATGATGAATATGAAAATGGACTTGTGCTTTCGGTTCTAAAATTTTGATTACAGCTTCAAGGGATCCATCACCACGGCTGAAAATCTTCGCAAAAGAAGTTTGACTGATCTGTACTAATGCACAGAGATTGAATAGGGGTAACTAGTATATGAAATAAAAAAACATATTCACGCTTGTCATGCCAACAATGTTACAGATTTTACATGAGCATAGAAATATTCCAGATAACATGGTGATATGTCACTTTTCTTTTGGACCAACTGCCTATTTCAATTTGTATGATATCACCACAATGAGGCGTGACATTCTGAATATTGGAACTGTTTCCGATCAATTACCACATTTAATATTTCATAATTTTAAAACGAAACTGGGCCTTCTAGTTATGAAGATTAAACTAGGTACCTCATTTCAGTTCGTAAGGAAGAAAGTAAGCGTGTTATAACCTGTAATCATGATGATTATATTGCGTAGTTTGTTTTTCGGAATTATTGTAACTGTATCTAGAATGAAACAACATATTAGTTAGCAATATTCAAATAAGTTATTTCAACTCTAAATTCTATATTACAGAGGTTAATTAAGCATTAAAATAATAATTACTGAATGCTTAAAATCACTGATAAAAACTATAAATAATTGTTACTTTTGAGATCGTTATAAGCCAATGAGGCTCAGGAGTATTAATCAATTTAAATTGTCGTGTATGATAACAATCAAAAATATCAAAGTTTTCTGAAGTCATTCTTAACCACTTGGTGAATTAAGGATATCCAATTTATAAAGTCTGGATGTCCTCAAGAGGCTGTCTTGATATATAGCTAAGGAAAAAAACATAATTTATCTGAAACTGGGACTTACAGATTCGGAGAACAATACCTTAAACACTCAGTTAACCTACTCTGAGGAGAACCTAAATTTTTCAAAATTTTAGATATTCAAATCTATTGAAGAACTGCTATTATATTTTGTGTTTGCATATTCCTAACAAAGTTCTTTAAAAAATACCGTGGCTTCAACTCATTCGGAAAGGATTACATTTGAATTGGAAAGTTGACCTGTGATTTGGAAATGAACATAGTTTCGTCAATTACCTCAGCAGTAATTTTGACTAATGGATGTCAATGGCCAATATCAGTATTATACCTGTTGTTATTCTTCGTATCAAAGATCGCATAAATTACACAAGATTTCAGCTTGAGATATTAAAAACAATTCACAATTAATCAGAGGCATAATTGAATTTGAATATTACAAAAGCACCTTTTTAAAATTAAGTTACATTTGAACTTTATGGATATACTCTTTGAAGTGACTTTTTCAATTATTTGGTATGAAAAAATAAACTGCTCACAACTATCGTGATTATCTTATACCATTTTTCCTTCTGAATCTGTTTCAATATCAGTTAATTGACGAATTTATGTTCATTTTGATTAAGATATATGCTTCTAATCATTAAATACTTAATGTTATCTTCTGTAACATTAAATTTATTGATTCGTTGTTTTGACAAATGGTTGTCAGTAAATTTATGACCGATATTTGCTAGAGGAAAGAGTCTCGTGCTAGTTTACTACTCAGTGCCCTAACAACTTCTGGTCCAGGAACCGATCCTGCAGTGGCCGTCACAAAGAAGATGAGAACAGCCCTCCATGTTTGGCCAGTCCTAACGTATCTTACAATCAAGCGTGATGCGTCTCGAAGCAACGTTCCAAATTTGACAAGGACTGAATCTTTTTGGCTCTCTGATAACTTGCTAGCTTTGATGTCCAGTGTCAATTCAACCAAGTTCATTAATTTTGGATCTGGATAAAAAAAATTATGAAATTAAATATAAAACAATTATCAAAAAAGTAATAATGTACAGTTTAATTTCAAGATAATTTACCGGGCTTGACAATTATGGATACAGTATCTTCGTCCGATTCTCCTTTCGTTATTCTTCGTATCAATGATCGCCTGAATTACACAACATTTCAGCTTGATATATTAAAACCGATTCACAATTAATCAGAGGCATAAATGAATTTAAATGTTATAAAATATACTTTTGAATTTAAGGAATATTTGAGCATTATGGATATACACTTTAACGTGGCGTTTTCATTTATTTGGTATGATAAAATAAACTGCTCACAACTACCGTGATTATCTTATTCCGGTTTTCATCCTGAGTCTGTGCCAAAATCAGTTAATGGACGAATCAATGTTTATGCTATCTTCTGTAACATTAAATTTACTGATTAGTTGTTTTGACAAATGGGTGTCAGTAACTTAATGACCGATTTGCTAGAGGAAAGAGTCTGTCCTAGTTTACTACTCAGTAGCCTAATAACTTCTGGTCCGGAAACCGATCCTGCAGTGGCCGTCACAAAGAAGATGAGAACTGCCCTCCATGTTTGGTCAGTCCTAACTTATCTCACGATCAAAACGTTTATCAAAAAAGTAATAATGATTAGTAAAAAATCAAGATAATTTACCGGGCTTGATGATTATGAATACAGTATCTTCGTCCGATTCTCCTTGGTCATCCATAACATGAAGTTTGAAACCGAATTGTTTAAAATGCTCAACAATTATCAAAATTATTTGGGTACAACAATTAATATGTATTGTTGCAATGGAATCTTGTTTGGAATCCAATGCTGTATGTGATAACCAAAATAAAAAAAAAACTCCCCAATTATTCTAATTATAATTAATATATCTTAAACTGGGACTTATAGATTCGTAGAACAATGCCTTAAACACTCAGTTAACCTTCTCTGAGGACAACCTAAATTTTTCAAAATATACGTTCAAATCTATTGAAGCACTTTAATTATGTTTTGGGTTTGTATATTAATAGCTTTGTTCGCTTATAATGTTAAAATCAGAAATACAGCTGCTGCAATTCATCGTATCATAGATCGCCTGAATTACACATTATTTAAGCTTGATACATTAAAAACGATTCACACTTAATCAGAGGCATAATTAAATTTAAATGTTATAAAGTATATTTTTGAATTTATGGAATATTTAAGCATTATCGATATACTCTTTGATGTGGCGTTTTCATTTATTTGGTATGATAAAATAAACTGCTCACAACTACCGTGATTATCAACACGAGAATCAGTTAATGGACGAATCAATGTTCATTTTGATTAAGATATATGCTTCTGATCATTATATACTTAATGTTATCTTCTGGACATTAAATTTATTGACCCGTTGTTTTGGCAAATGTTTGTCAGTAAGTTAATGACCGATATTTGCTAGAGGAAGGAGTCTTGTCCTAGTTTACTACTCAGTGCCCTAACAACTTCTGCTCCGGGAACCGATCCTGCAGTGGCCGTCACAAAGAAGATGAGAACTGCCCTCCATGTTTGGCCAGTCCTGACATATCTTACGATCAAGCGTGATGCGTCTCGAAGCAACGTTCCAAATTTGACAAGGACTGAATCTTTTTGGCTCTCTGATAACTTGCTAGCTTTGATGTCCAGTGTCAATTCAACCAAGTTCATTAATTCTGGATCTGGATAAAAAAATTATGAAATTAAATATAAAACATTTATCAAAAAATTAATAATGTACAGTTAAATTTCAAGATAATTTACCGGGCTTGATGATTATGAATACAGTATCTTCGCCCGATTCTCCTTTCGTTATTCTTCGTATCAATGATCGCCTGAATTACACAACATTTCAGCTTGATATATTAAAACCGATTCACAATTAATCAGAGGCATAAATGAATTTAAATGTTATGAAATATACTTTTGAATTTAAGGAATATTTGAGCATTATGGATATACTCTTTAATCTGGCGTTTTCATTTATTTGGTATGATAAAATAAACTGCTCACAACTACCGTGATTATCTTATTCCGGTTTTCATCCTGAGTCTGTGCCAAAATCAGTTAATGGACGAATCAATGTTTATGCTATCTTCTGTAACATTAAATTTACTGATTAGTTGTTTTGACAAATGGTTGTCAGTAAATTAATGACCGATATTTGCTATAGGAAAGAGTCTTGTCCTAGTTTACTACTCAGTAGCCTAATAACTTCTGGTCCGGACACCGATCCTGCAGTGGCCCTCACAAAGAAGATGAGAACTGCCCTCCATATTTGGTCAGTCCTAACTTATCTCACGATCAAAACGTTTATCAAAAAATTAATAATGATTAGTTAAAATTCAAGATAATTTACCGGGCTTGATGATTATGAATACAGTACCTTCGTCCGATTCTCCTTGGTCATCCATAACATGAAGTTTGAAACCGAATTGTTTAAAATGCTCAACAATTATCAAAATTATTTGGGTACAACAATTAATATGTATTGTTGCAATGGAATCTTGTTTGGAATCCAATGCTGTATGTGATAACCAAAATAAAAAAAAAACTCCCCAATTATTCTAATTATAATTAATTTATCTTAAACTGGGACTTATAGATTCGTAGAACAATGCCTTAAACACTCAGTTAACCTACTCTGAGGACAACGTAAATTTTTCAAAATATACGTTCAAATCTATTGAAGCACTTTAATTATGTTTTGTGTTTGTATATTACTAGCATTGTTCTCTTAAAATGTCAAAATCAGAAATACAGTTGCTGTAATTCATCGTATCATAGATCGCCTGAATTTTACAACATTTCAGCTTGATATATTAAAAACGATTCACAATTAATCAGAGCAATAATTAAATTTAAATGTTATAAAGTATATTTTTGAATTTATGGAATATTTAAGCATTGTTTTGGCCCTTCTCCCTGGAAATATATAATGGGCTATAAAGATTCGTGGACCGAAGTAGGAGAAGCAAATAGCCAAGAACAAAATTAAGGGACCCAAAGTAAAATATATTTCTCAAATAAAGTACATATATACACATGCAAATAATAGATTTATAAATCAAGTTACAATAAAATATATAGCTCATACAGGCCTGACCAATGTAGAGAGAGGGATCAGTAGGGCACCTGGCTAGCTGAGATATGAGATGAGAGTGTGCGAATTAAAAAGGCGCTGTAATATGCCAAAATTTCCCCCTCTCCTCTCCTTGTTATTTAATAAACATTCGTAGATCCAACATTAAAAACATCGCAGGTCAATGTTACAATTGTCAATGCTTAAATCTATAATAATTCTTATAAGTTAAAAGTTCACAATAAATCTTTAATAATTTAATAATAATTCATACAGATCACCACAGCATTATCGATATACTCTTTGATGTGGCGTTTTCATTTATTCTGTATGATAAAATAAACTGCTCACAACTACCGTGATTATCTTATTCCGGTTTTCCTTCTGAGTCTGTGCCAAAATCAGTTAATGGACGAATCAATGTTCATTTTGATTAAGATATATGCTTCTGATCATTATATACTTAATGTTATCTTCTGGACATTAAATTTATTGACCCGTTGTTTTGGCAAATGGTTGTCAGTAAGTTAATGACCGATATTTGCTAGAGGAAGGAGTCTTGTCCTAGTTTGCTACTCAGTGCCCTAACAACTTCTGGTCCAGGAACCGATCCTGCAGTGGCCGTCACAAAGAAGATGAGAACTGCCCTCCATGTTTGGTCAGTCCTAACTTATTTCACAATCAAAACGTTTATCAAAAAAGTAATAATGATTAATTAAAATTCAAGATAATTCACCGGGCTTGATGATTATGAATACAGTATCTTCGTCCGATTCTCCTTGGTCATCCATAACATGAAGTTTGAAACCGAATTGTTTAAAATGCTCAACAATTATCAACATTATTTGTGATGAGGATAATGTATTGTTGCAATGGAATCTTGTTTGGAATCCAATGCTGTATGTGATAACCAAAATAAAAATAAAAACTCCCCAATTATATTAATTATAATTAACATATCTTAAGCTGGGACTTATAGATTCGTAGAACAATGCCTTAAACACTCAGTTAACCTACTCTGAGGACAACGTAAATTTTTCAAAATATACGTTCAAATCTATTGAAGCACTTTAATTATGTTTTGTGTTTGTATATTACTAGCATTGTTCTCTTAAAATGTCAAAATCAGAAATACAGTTGCTGTAATTCATCGTATCAATGATCGCTAGAATTACACAACATTTCAGCTTGATATATTAAAAACGATTCACAATTATTCAGAGGCATAATTGAATTTAAATGTTATAAAGTATATTTTTGAATTTATGGAATATTTGAGCATTATCGATATACTCTTTGATGCGGCGTTTTCATTTATTTGGTATGATAAAATAAACTGCTCACAACTACCGTGATTATCAACATGAGAATCAGTTAATGGACGAATCAATGGTCATTTTGATTAAGATATATGCTTCTGATCATTATATGCTTAATGTTATCTTCTGGACATTAAATTTATTGATCCGTTGTTTTGTCAAATGGTTGTCAGTAATGACCGATATTTGCTAGAGGAAGGAGTCTTGTCCTAGTTTACTACTCAGTGCCCTAACAACTTCTGGTCCAGGAACCGATCCTGCAGTGGCCGTCACAAAGAAGATGAGAACTGCCCTCCCTGTTTGGCCAGTCATAACGTATCTTACGATCAAGCTTGATGCGTCTCGAAGCAACGTTCCAAATTTGACAAGGACTGAATCTTTTTGGCTCTCTCGTAACTTGCTAGCTTTGATGTCCAGTGTCAATTCAACCAAGTTCATTAATTCTGGATCTGGATAAAATAAATTATGAAATAAAATAGAAAACGTTTATCAAAAAAGTAATTATGATCAGTTTAAAATCAAGATAATTTACAGGGCTTGACAATCATGGATACAGTATCTTCGTCCGATTCTCCTCGATCATCCATAACATGAAGTTTGAACTCATACCGTCAAGGGATTACATTATTTACCTAAATAATGAAACCGAATTGTTTAAAATGCTCAACAATTAGCCAAATTATTTATGTATAACAATTAATATATATGGTTGCAATGGTGTCTTGTCTGGAATGGAATGCCGTATGTGATTACCAAAATAAAAAATACTCCCCAATTATTCTTATAGTAATTAAATTTTCTGAAACTGTGACTTAGGGATTCGTAGAGCAATGTCATAAACACTCAGTTAACCTACTCTGAGGAGAATCTAAATTTTTCAAAATATACGTTGAATCTATTGAAGCACTTTAATTATGATTTTTGTTATCATATTCCTGGCATTGTTCTCTTATGTCAATATCAGTAAATATAACTGTATCAATGATCGCCAGAATTACACAACATTTCAGCTTGATATATTAAAAACGATTCACAATTAATCAGAGGCATAATTGAATTTAAATGTTATAAAGTATACTTTTGAATTTAAGGAATACTTGAGCATTATCGATATACTCTTTGATGTGGCGTTTTCATTTATTTGGTATGATAAAATATACTGCTCACAACTACCGTGATTATCAACACGAGAATCAGTTAATGGACGAACCAATGTTTATTTTAATTAAAATATAAGCTTCTAATCATTATATACTTTATGCTATCTTCTGTAACATTAAATTTATTGATCCGTTGTTTTGCAAATGTTTGTCAGTAAACTAATGACCGATATTTGGAAGAGGAAAGAGTCTTGTCCTAGTTTACTACTCAGTACCCTAACAACTTCTGGTCCGGAAACCGATCCTTCAGTGGCCGTCACAAAGAAGATGAGAACTGCCCTCCATGTTTGGTCAGTCCTGGTATCTTACGATCAAGCGTGATGCGTCTCGAAGCAACGTTCCAAATTTGACAAGGACTGAATCTTTTTGGCTCTCTGATAACTTGCTAGCTTTGATGTCCAGTGTCAATTCAACCAAGTTCATTAATTTTGGATCTGGATAAAAAAAATTATTAAATTAAATATAAAACAATTATCAAAAAAGTAATAATGTACAGTTTAATTTCAAGATAATTTACCGGGCTTGACAATTATGGATACAGTATCTTCGTCCGATTCTCCTTTCGTTATTCTTCGTATCAATGATCGCCTGAATTACACAACATTTCAGCTTGATATATTAAAAACGATTCACAATTAATCAGAGGCATAATTGAATTTAAATGTTATAAAGTATACTTTTGAATTTAAGGAATATTTGAGCATTATCGATATACTCTTTAATGTGGCGTTTTCATTTATTTGGTATGATAAAATAAACTGCTCACAACTACCGTGATTATCAACATGAGAATCAGTTGATGGACGAACCAATGTTTATTTTAATTAAGATATAAGCTTCTAATCATTATATACTTTATGCTATCTTCTGTAACATTAAATTTACTGATTAGTTGTTTTGACAAATGGTTGTCTGTAAATTAATGACCGATATTTGCTAGAGGAAAGAGTCTTGTCCTAGTTTACTACTCAGTGCCCTAACAACTTCTGGTCCAGGAACTGATCCTGCAGTGGCCGTCACAAAGAAGACGAGAACTGCCCACCATGTTTGGCCAGTCCTAACGTATCTTACGATCAAGAGTGATGCGAAGTGTTTTCTCTGGAATGGAATGCCGTATGTGATTACCAAAATAAAAAATACTCCCCAATTATTCTAATTGTAATTAAATTTTCTGAAACTGTGACTTAGGGATTCGTAGAGCAATGTCATAAACACTCAGTTAACCTACTCTGAGGAGAATCTAAATTTTTCAAAATATACGTTGAATCTATTGAAGCACTTTAATTATGATTTTTGTTATCATATTCCTGGCATTGTTCTCTTATGTCAATATCAGTAAATATAACTGTATCAATGATCGCCAGAATTACACAACATTTCAGCTTGATATATTAAAAACGATTCACAATTAATCAGAGGCATAATTGAATTTAAATGTTATAAAGTATACTTTTGAATTTAAGGAATACTTGAGCATTATCGATATACTCTTTGATGTGGCGTTTTCATTTATTTGGTATGATAAAATAAACTGCTCACAACTACCGTGATTATCAACATGAGAATCAGTTAATGGACGAACCAATGTTTATTTTAATTAAAATATAAACTTCTAATCATTATATACTTTATGCTATCTTCTGTAACATTAAATTTATTGATCCGTTGTTTTGCAAATGTTTGTCAGTAAACTAATGACCGATATTTGGAAGAGGAAAGAGTCTTGTCCTAGTTTACTACTCAGTACCCTAACAACTTCTGGTCCGGGAACCGATCCTTCAGTGGCCGTCACAAAGAAGATGAGAACAGCCCTCCATGTTTGGCCAGTCCTAACGTATCTTACGATCAAGCGTGATGCGTCTCGAAGCAACGTTCCAAATTTGACAAGGACTGAATCTTTTTGGATCTCTGATAACTTGCTAGCTTTGATGTCCAGTGTCAATTCAACGAAGTTCATTAATTTTGGATCTGGATAAAAAAAATTATGAAATTAAATATAAAACATTTATCAAAAAAGTAATAATGTACAGTTTAATTTCAAGATAATTTACCGGGCTTGACAATTATGGATACAGTATCTTCGTCCGATTCTCCTTTCGTTATTCTTCGTATCAATGATCGCCGGAATTACACAACATTTCAGCTTGATATATTAAAAACGATTCACAATTAATCAGAGGCATAATTGAATATAAATGTTATAAAGTATACTTTTGAATTTAAGGAATACTTGAGCAATATCGATATACTCTTTGATGTGACTTTTTCAATTATTTCGTATGAAAAAATTAACTGCTCACAACTACCGTGATTATCTTATTCCGGTTTTCCTTCTGAGTCTGTGCCAAAATCAGTTAATGGACGAATCAATGTTTATTTTAATTAAGATATAAGCTTCTAATCATTATATACTTTATGCTATCTTCTGTAACATTAAATTTATTGATTAATTGTTTTGACAAATGGTTGTCAGTCAGTTAATGACCGATATTTGCTAGAGGAAAGAGTCTTGTCCTAGTTTACTACTCAGTGCCCTAACAACTTCTGGTCCGGGAACCGATCCTGCAGTGGCCGTCACAAAGAAGATGAGAACTGCCCTCCATGTTTGGTCAGTCCTAACTTATCTCACGATCAAATCGTTTATCAAAAAAGTAATAATGATAAGTTAAAATTCCAGAAAATTTACCGGGCTTGATGATTATGAATACAGTATCTTCGTCTGATTCTCCTTGGTCATCCATAACATGAAGTTTGAAACCGTATTGTTTAAAATGCTCAACAATTATCAAAATTATTTGTGTACAACAATTAATATGTATTGTTGCAATGGAATCTTGTTTGGAATCGAATGCCGTATGTGATTACCAATATAAAAAAAATTTCCCAAATATTCTTATTATAATTAATTTGTCTGAAACTGGGACTTATAGATTCTTAGAACCATGCCTTAAACACTCAGTTAATCTACTCTGAGGGGAACCTAAATTTTTCAAAATATAACTTCAAATCTAGTGAAGCACTTTAATTATGTTCTATGTTATAATATTCCCAGCATTGTTCTCTTGTAATGCCAATATCAGTAAATATAACTGCTGTTATTCGTAGTATCAAAGTTCGCCTGAATTCCGCTGAAGATTTCATAATTTACCGGGCTTGATGATTATGGATACAGTATCTTCGTCCGATTCTCCTTGGTCATCCATGACGTAAAGTTTGAACTCATATCGTCCAGGGATTATATCATTTACCTAAACAATGAAACCGAATTGTTTAAAATGTTCAACAATTATTAAACTTATTTAAGCACACCAATTAATATGTATTGTTGCAAGGGAGTTTTGTCTGGGATCGAATGCTGTACGTGTTAACCAAAATAAATAAAAAAACTCTCCAATTATTCTTATTATAATTATTCTATCTTTTCTATTTTATCAATATACAACTAACTCTCTCAGTTCAGGTCTGTACATGAGAGATACTATTTTTTTTCTTTTAATGAATCTTTCAACTTCTCATTCTATTCCGCCATTTTATACTCCTTCACACATTCCCTTTGTAAAGGAATCATTCTTTCCACTTTACCCTTACACCAGTTTTTCCTCGGGTACGGGGGAGGTACATCTCTCTGAACTCCATTTAAAAACTCTTTCAGGCTATCATGCCCCTTCCATCTTTGTTATATGCCCCAACTACTTCAGCTTTATCGTTTTAATTTTGAAGAGGATGTTCCATTCGTTTGCTAAATATTAGGTCTAAAAAAAAATTGGCATTGCTAAATCTCACATCTGATAACAACTCCTAACAATCTAGACAGCAGCCAGTTCGGATCGGGTAACGCTAATTCTAGCTTTTATTAATATCTTTGATGATCACCGCAGTGCATTTTGAATGCGTGACTGGTCCTTTTTTTTTCTAGGTTGGCGCATATGGGAATCACGTTGTAACCTCGGCATCTCTTGAGAAAAGTGAGTTTTGCCAAAAGTCTCATCTTCGATAGTATAGGTTGGTTAAATGTTGTACGTGGTTAAATATGTAAAAAAGGTATGTGTTCTTTGATTCTTTTTTGGATTGTCCTTCCTGTTTGTCCTATGTAGACCTTGCCGCTGTAAATGCCTGGGGTATATAGTCCAAACCATTCTTAGGGATTCGGTAGGATGTGGGATACTGTATTATCGTTGCAGAAAGTGGATTTGATACGGTGGTGTTCTACTATTGGTTACTGGTTACTCTTTCGTAGTCTTACTTCAGGAAGGCTGTTCTCAAGTGCGTCTTCTCTTTCGGAAGCTAAGATGATTCAGCTATCATTTCGGCTCTGTTGAGTAGATTGGTTCTGAGCAGGATGGTGATGTGAAGTGGAATGGAAATATCTGTCTGTATGGGTAGGCTTTCGGTGTCCTAAGTGGCTACGTATTATTTCCGTTTAAATACGTTTTAATTACGTAAGTAGAGTTGGGTATAAAATAATCGCTTTATACATCTTTTCGTCCCATTTTTACATTTGAAACTTATTATACATAAAGGATTGGCAGGAAAAGATATAGGGCATATACATTTATTGTAAAAACCCGAATAAATAAAATAATTTATAATACCTACTATTATTTTTAGTTCATAACAGGTAACTTGGTGAATAATAATATAAGTTGAGTCGGGTTTAAAATAACTACTTCATACACATCTCACCTCATGCTCATTTTTTTTTCAATGTCGTTCAGAATCATTCAACGATAACACTACAATACATTCCCTATAAGCATATATGAATTGTGGTTTAATTCCTTATATGTAAAGCTTGTAACATTCATTCAGAGACATCAAGAAATAAAAATATCTTAATATTACTGTACATATAGTATATAGTATACAGTATATATACATATATATAGTCCTTGATGCAGTCGCTTTCTCCTTCGGCTATCTAAAAGAGAAAGCGATTGAATCAAGCATTATATACAACCAAAATGATGTCTCTACTGTGGCCTACGGTAAATGAGATGATGGAGGAAAGACCTCATCGCTCTTTGTATGACCAGAATTTTTTTTCGGACTGCTTAATGATGAAGCACTTTATCCATTGAACCAGATCTTGGTGTCCCCGATGCGTTGTGGTTATTTGAGACCATGGAGAACCATGGCTCTGGGTGATTCCGGAATTTCGAGAATCTCATCAGATAAGACTGAGTTCAAAATAAACTTGGATGTTCAGCAGTTCAAGCCAGATGAACTTAAAGTCAAGTAGTCGATGATCATTTAGTCATAGAAGGAAAACATGAAGAGAGAACCGATGAGCATAGTTTTATCTCTCGTCATTTTACCCGACGTTACAAGATTCCCAAGGATATAGATCAGGAAGCCATTGAATCTAACTTGTCTTCAGATGGTGTGCTGACCTCAAAGCCAAGAAGAAGCCTACACCAGAAGTAGAAGGCAGAAGTATTCCCATTATTCAATCAAAAAAACCTGCAGTGACTACTGAAAAAGACAAAAAGCCCGAAACACCAGTTGAACAAATGGAACTATATATATATATATATATATATATATATATATATATATATATATATATATATATATATAATGATTCTTAGGGACGACAGAAATCAATTGAAACAAGGTTGTGTTGCTCTGTAGAACAAAGAAACGACATTCAATGTTTATTCTCTTGTCGATTCTGTTTGTTTTATAATAACAAGTAATAAAAAAAACACTTCGAGCTTTTCACTGCTTCGTAACCTCCCTGCTGATAACGCCAGTATCATTCTCTTCAACATCTGCATTATCTACGTTGGCGCGGCGCGCTAAATCAAATTAAAGAAATACATTTTCTTTACATCTCCCCCCCCCCCCCCAGAAGCGAAAATATTTACAAAGGAAGATAACTTATTTGGTTATAAGACATCCTTTACTCGGGATTGTCCTTAGAAACAGGGATAAGTTTTGATACGTGGAATAGATTTGAATCGGTTTTTCTATGTCCGGTGTTGATCCTGTATATCGAGTTTGATATTTTCTCTATTATTTTATATGGTTCAATTCTGAGTTCGTCTAGTTTCTTCCTGTTTAATTTGTTTCCATTCTCTATGTATACCATATCGTTTTCGTTAAACTCGTGATCCTTTCGGTGCTTGTCGAATAGTTGTTTGTTGTATGTGTGTGATTTTATTGTATTGTGAAGCGCTTTCTCTTTATCCTTAATCCAATCTCTGTTTGTTATGTCTCGTTTCAATTCATTTGGAACGATTTTAAAGTCTGTACCATCAAGCAAGTAGCTGGGGATGAAACCGGTAACGGAATGTTCTGTGTTGTTGTATTTATCTATGCACACTCGAGCTATTGTTGTCCATGCCGTTTTTAGTGTTCGTTCGTTTATAATTTACATCTTATTTTGTTCACGATGGTTTGGGTTAGGCGTTCATTAGACCATTCTAAAATGGTGAGTTTACTGCTGTGAAAATTCTAGGATTTTCTTTGCTTTTTAAAAAATTAGAAATTTTAGTTTATAAAAATGATTTATACTTGGTTATTTGAGACCATGGAGAACCATGGCTCTGGGTGATTCCGGAATTTCGAGAATCTCATCAGATAAGACTGAGTTCAAAATAAACTTGGATGTTCAGCAGTTCAAGCCAGATGAACTTAAAGTCAAAGTAGTCGATGATCATTTAGTCATAGAAGGAAAACATGAAGAGAGAACCGATGAGCATAGTTTTATCTCTCGTCATTTTACCCGACGTTACAAGATTCCCAAGGATATAGATCAGGAAGCCATTGAATCTAACTTGTCTTCAGATGGTGTGCTGACCTCAAAGCCAAGAAGAAGCCTACACCAGAAGTAGAAGGCAGAAGTATTCCCATTATTCAATCAAAAAAACCTGCAGTGACTACTGAAAAAGACAAAAAGCCCGAAACACCAGTTGAACAAATGGAACTATATATATATATATATATATATATATATATATATATATATATATATATATATAATGATTCTTAGGGACGACAGAAATCAATTGAAACAAGGTTGTGTTGCTCTGTAGAACAAAGAAACGACATTCAATGTTTATTCTCTTGTCGATTCTGTTTGTTTTATAATAACAAGTAATAAAAAAAACACTTCGAGCTTTTCACTGCTTGCCTAACACACTCGTAACCTCCCTGCTGATAACGCCAGTATCATTCTCTTCAACATCTGCATTATCTACGTTGGCGCGGCGCGCTAAATCAAATTAAAGAAATACATTTTCTTTACATCTCCCCCCCCCCCAGAAGCGAAAATATTTACAAAGGAAGATAACTTATTTGGTTATAAGACATCCTTTACCTTCGTCCGAAGACTCGGGATGCCAAGTCCTCCACTTCTGACTGGACAGTGGAAATACCCTACCGATATATCCTTGGGTAGCCGAAGCCACCCACGCACACTCCTTCTCATTTGTCGGTCGAGCTGGAGGAGGCGACCGTCAGTTACGCTTCCAAGCACAAGGCCGTGGATCAGTCTGGGTATCAGGTACGTTCTTAACGTCTCCAGCCGCTGTTGAGGCTTCAGGGGTGCCTTCGAAACATTCTTAAGCAACCCCGTCAGTTCCATCTCCAACGGCTTGGCACCTCCAATATCCATCTGTACCCCTAGGTATCTCCATTTAGCGCCCACACTGGACTGCATAAGTGGGATACCACCCAACTTGAATAGCTGATCTCCGATCACCTTGTACTTTTTGGCGTGCCCGTCGGGAATCAGAGAGAGCGCATGGCACTCTATACAAGGGAAGGTAAATCACTTCCCAGATGGCCGATAGCGAAGTCTCTCGAGGCAATAGACAGGTTTTCCATCCTCGCTACTCCAATGCTGCCAACTTTAGTTACAAGTGTAAGAAATTTGTTTCATTAATGCTTAAAATCTGCACGAATAAGGACTTATATTTGCACTTTTTGGCTATTAAAATATCTGCGTTCGTAGTAAATATTAAGTATTCTGATTTGTTTATTCTACTTAACGAATTTCAGATTAGTCAACAAGAAAAGTTGGTTTCAAAAGTCTAAGATGCGTTCATTGATTTATAAGTTTGACATTTGAGGTTGGCTTATTCATCCAAGAGGCTTAGAAAGGTTGGAGAGCATGGTTATTGAAAAAAATAGTCAAGTTTTTGTCCTTTTATTTTTTTTTTATCCAATAAACACAACAATTTTTTCTCTTGAAGGGAACACTACATTTTGTAGGAAAAACATAGGAATGAAAAGAGGAGATGGCAGGATTTTCGGGAGGCATACTTTTAGTCATTGCACGAACCAATGCCAGTGAAGTTGGTATTCATTATAAATAAAGGTCGTAATAATAAATATTAGTGTGGTTCAAGGATGCCATTAGTGAAAAATCGTAAGATGATTTTTACATTTTTACTACATACAGAGAAGGAGGATTTACAAAGAGAGAATTCGGAAAGAAATTGCCACTGAGATTTAGGATTTAGGATAGGGAGCAGTGGAAAGGGCTTTCTGTCTGGTTTCGGCCTCCTTGATAACAGACCGTGTGCAGTGTCATCAGTTCAGTCAGCCTTATGCGTCCAAACCATCTTCGGGCAGCATCACGCTTCTTTGCAAACCTATATTTTTATTTCTCATCCAAGGAGCATGATGAAGGTTGAGGTTTAGATTATATCATAGGTATGATGGATACTTTAGAGATTGGAAATCATTACAACAGTCCTCTGTGGGCGGTGAACAAAAAGGCAATGGCGGAAGGAGAAAAATTCATGGTTATCATGGTTCGTTAACGTGGTCATGACAATGGAGCCAAGCAAGCCTCACAAGTGAAGAACAGTACAGATCGTACAGTTAAAAATCTAGAACTACCAGTCGGGTAGAACACTGGAGTACCTTCATCGAGGTTCAGCTCAGTTTGAGTAATTTAATTGATAAATATCTCTATTCAGTAGTAGACCTTAGTTGTTTTTTTATTTTTGTATGGAATTTGTAGGGATTAAGTTAGAATTTAAATCGATAGAAAGTATATCTTTATTGAAACGAACGTAATTACAGAGTACAGATTCAAGACTTGTTTCCAAAAGGGACTAGAGGATTGCGAGATATAACTCGATTTATAGGAGCGGGTGTATTTTGCAAGAAATTTATGTAAAACATAATTCAATCTTAAAAATAAACCATGTCCATCATAGGCGGCATGCCGAGATAGTTTCATTTACAGAAGTACTCTCACCCATTCTCTGCCGAATGCCCTCTCATGGAGTCGATTGCAGCACAGGAATAGATATCACTCATATCTTTGGAAGGTGAAATGTTTTCACGAGTGATTTCATCTAGGTTGCAAAATGTTCTAGTTTTTGGAACATGGTCTTTAGAATAATATGAAATTATTATGGAATTCGGATTAGAGAATAAGGAAGAAATGGGAGCATTAATGATTTAATATTTAACCAGCTATCTGATAGAGGAGTTGTATAGGGGGTATAAAATGGGACAATGCAGAGGTTTAGGGATTTGTTTGGAGTTTGAAACACTAGAAAGCATATCTTTCTTGAGAGGAACATAATTTTAAAGTATTGATCCAAAACACGATAAGTTGATCCAGAGGTGGGGGAGATATACACGACATGCAGGTGAGGCTGGAGTACCTTTGACTTTGTGTAAGTAATCACGCTTCATTCCATGTCTTAAATTTCGCATCCAAGGAGCATGATGGCTGTTGAGGTTTCGAGTAGGTTATTGAGGATACTTTAGAGATCGGAAGTTATTATGTCAATCATGGAATCGATAGTAAAACAGAAATAGAGGAATAGGTTGTGAAATGTTCTAGTTTCAGGAATAGTCTTTGGAAATATATGATATCGTATGACATTCAGACTAGATAATCGAAGGACAGAAACGGAACTCAATTAAGAGGAAGAAGGAAGTTTGGGGAAACAATGATTGGAATCAATCATGATGATCAATGAAAGGAATCAATCTTATCAGGAATCCGAACGGAGAGTTTGATAGGTAGAATAAAACGGAATAATGTAGAGGTGTAGGGATTAGATTTAAGTTTAAATCGCTAGGAAGTATATTTTTATTAAAGCTTGTTTCCGAAAGGGATCAGAGGCGGGATAATATTGCAGGAAATTTTGGAAAAATATAAATCGATCTTAGGATATCTCCAATCTATCCATTGGAGCCATCATTCCCGGTCTAGATACATCCATTTCATTTTGGACATTGTCTCCCTCTTCCTGTTCCTATTCTTTTATGTAATCTTGAAAGAAGATTCTTGGGTGACCTTGGGGTCTTCTATCCAATAGTCGGGTCTCCATATTTTAGAATACACGTGCATGTCCATGGGACAGACTTCTTCAAACCACCCTCAATTGTCTGCTTTCAATAGAAGTTTCAATTGGAGCACTTGTGGCTTGTCTCTTGTCTTGTTTAACCAAAGAAAACACTGCAAGGTAAAAACTGGAAGCAATCCACTAAAAACCAAACAGTTACTAAACGGTACCAAAATTTGTATCGGCATCAAATCTTATAACAGGCAGAAATATGGGTGGGAGTATCCTTTATGCTAAATTTGATTTGGCATTATCGATGTTTTTCGTACTTCGGTGAAATTTGTCATCCACAACTATATTTCAAATTAGATATTGACTATATCATACCGTTTTTTTTTTGTATTTTACGAAGCTAAAATGACACTTACATCACGTCAAAAATACAATATATACAGAACAAAACACAAAAACAAAATAAAATACATTGTTTGTGCTTATCCTAATATTATGTAGATAAGCAAAGAGTCTACTGCCGTCCCGTATTCCTAGCAGTTCAACTGAGTCTTCAGATGGAGCACTTGTTCTTTTTGTTGTAATTATTGTTGTTGAATGTTATTGATTTCTTCATTTGTTGAGCTTTGAATATGCAAAACGACAACATCCCAGGTCTTATCCTACCAATGAAAAAATCGGATATACAAGATAAAGTGAAGATACCTTTGTCTCAAAATCAAACGAGTGGTTCTGACATTGAATCTTATGACAGGCAGAAAGATGAGTGAAAGTAGATGAAAACAGTAGACTTTACTTCGAAGAATAATATTAAAACATGTGTATAAAATAAAATAAAAATTTTAAAATTTAAATTTAAAGATATTTTCCAGGCTAAAAATGATTTGGTATTATCGATTTTATTCGAACTTCGGTGACACTCGTCATCGACACGTATATTGAAATATAAATATAGGCTATATTATACCACTAACTTTTTTTAATTTATGAAGCAATATCGAAACTGTCATCTGCAATGTCAAAAAAAAGAATATGCCGGCATACAGAATTCCCTTCAGGCATTTTATTCTAAGGGAGATGAAGTACAGGGAACGTAAGTAATGAAGGATCGGGAAGAGTATTGAAGAATTTTCTCCCCCCCCTCACGACCAAGGGGTACTCTCTCCTCCTATATTATATATAGCTCATAAAATTTCCTTGCGTTTATATGTTTGGTTGCCAATGAAAATCTTTGCCATGGGGAAAGTATCCCTAAGTTGCCAGTATTGCACTTAAAAGTTTTCTTTCCAATGTTTCTTCTCGAATCATTGTTAAAGCAATTTAGGCAACATTAGGACATGACAAAAAAAAACTCACATGAATGATCATTGAATGCTGTACACCTCACATCGACTTTCACAACTCACTCCTCAATCAGGGACAGAATCCCTACTCCAATTCGGTCAATAAAATACTTAAAATAACAGATCTATTACTTAATATTTCTTAATTAAGTAATAGATATGTTATGATTTCTTGTTCTCTGTTCAAGTTAGTTCTTTTACATATAAAGGTACGAAGCTAATGTTTAACACTTTCCCAGCTTTCCTCACTTTCCTCAAAAGTCGTAAACACAACATCCCCTGGTGGTAGGTATTTAATTGTTATCTTTACAAATCTCTAAACAACTTGTTGAAAATTTCGTTCACGAAAAAAAATCGCCACTTCCAAAGACAACTAGGCTGTTATTCTTATTAATTATCTGGCAAATAAACTTGTACAGCCATAAGTCGATCCTAGGTCTGCAAAAAATCTCATGCCCCTCACTCAGTCTTTAACCATCGTTGATTAAAGGAACACCTGGATATTGAGATGTTTTCTTTCAGGTTTAGTGTATGAAGTTGTGGCTCTGCAGACTGCGTTTGTTTGCATATATTTTTCTGCATACTTCGCATTTAAAGACTTTATATTTTGTTTTTCAGGTTCTTCTTCTTTAACTGGAAACCATGAGATAACAAATGAAAATATATATATATTACCTTATTTAGAATTTACTTTGAATATTATTACTATTTTTTTAATAACCTAAAAGAACCTAACCTAATTCTAACCATATCAGCTCACTACGTAACTGTTCTCTTATAAATATAAATATATAAATTGTGCTATAACTCTACCATGTACCCTTCATGGGTTGTAAAGGAACAGAGTTTTCTTTATGTTTTATTTTTTTTGTATTAGTGAACAAAAGAAAAATTATTAAGAACACAATAATTTATTTATCAAAAAATATGTTCTCTAAATGTACTATATTACATTTTGTATTTAAATCGTAATTATCATTTCGTAGTAGTATAGCAAAAAATTACTAACTTGCTACTTTTACTAAGTATTCATATAATTGAATGAGGGGGTAATATTATTTACAAATATATCGGACTCATTTTAATTTTTTTTTTAGTTTAATTTTATATTTACAACTATAATAATATTACAATAAGTAAATCTGCTATATGTACAATACGAATTGAAAAACACTTGTGGAGAAACTACCCATCGGTAGCACTCCAAGGACTCATTTAATGTATATTTATTCAAATATTATAAATTTGAAATCCCATCAAGTATGTATTTTTTTCACTCCCTTAATAAAAAAAAAGTTAACAAAATGTAATCAGTACGAAAATCTAACGAATACAAAAAATGTTTTTTGTTAACCTATTTAGTTTAAATTTATATTACACTTTTCTATTACCGTTAAAATGAATAATATGATTAGGTATTCGGTATTTAAGTAGACCGTGCAGTAGTGGAGGAACAGAGCATAAGGCATTTGAAGGTCAAGCCGGGAGGGAATCCAGGTGACGCATCGCCTCTTCTTTCTAGAAAATTTAAAATTATTCTAACAAAAATGAACAAAAACTCAAAAAGTAGTAATGATTACAATAATAACAAGGAAACACGAAGAAACGAACCTCATGATCCTAAAATACTAGTAATATGAATAGCCAACAAACATATTGCGTATTCAGGGAACATTAAGACATGCACAAAAATAAAACTTACATGTATGAAGATCCATGCAGTACAACTCACATCAACTTTCAAAATAGACTTCAATCAGAGACAGAAACCTTACTTTTTATGTTGCGACTGACAAGCATTTGGTATTGTTTTTTCGGGATGACCATTTCCGATCCCGCTTTCACTTTTTACGAATTTCACTTCTTATTAAAAATAAAGTTTAAAAAAATGTTCAGTACGAAAATCTACTGAAAACAACAATTTTTCTTAACCTATTTAACCTTAATTTATGTTAGACTTTTCTTTCATCGATAAAATAAATAATCTGATTGCTTAAATCTCAACGTCGACATAAAAAAAAATTCAATTAATCTTAAAGGTATAGGGTATTGCTTCACTAGTTCTTATTGTAAGCTCTATATATTTATATATTTAAACACACACACACATACATATATATATATATATATATATATATATATATATATATATATTAATTAATGCATTAATTTTGCGTACAAGTAAAAAAAAATTGCGGGTAGTTTTGATTTTTTTTAATGTATTTTATCTTCGGGAGCTAAACCCCTTTCTCAATGAGCTTTTTATTACTGCCTGATGACTATTGATATAAATATACATATATAATAAATATACATATTATCTTGGATATGATGGACTGTTATCAACGTCTGATAACAAAAAAATTTCAAGATTACTATCCCATGAGGTGGGTGCTTTCTGCAGTATTTGAGCGTCCTTGTTAAGTTTATGGATTTTCAATGATTCTATTGTTGGAATAGAAATTGGTTAAATAGAATAATAATAAACGCACGGGATTGAAGATCAAATGCTGTACAACTTACATCAACATTAAAAATAGACTGTTCATCAAAAACGACCGAAATCTTAGCCATTGACGTTGGATGAAATATACTTTTTATACAATAGAATGTCTTGGATTAAAGTTCATATCACTCATATATGAGTATGTATCGATAGCTGACGTGAAATGTCCTTCATTTGGTCTTTTTTTCGGATTGACATTTCGGATCACGTAAGTCCAACTTTTGTGGTGTTATTTCACCATAACACTGGACAACTAAATTTAATTTTTTGTCTCTTAAATGAATTACAATGGCTGTTTCCTTTAGAATTTTGTGTTCTGATTACAAATTTGAAAAGCGGATACACCACTAATATATACACAGAAGAAACATAAGGTATAAGTCACTTTTTAGGCAGTCGGTTGCGAAGTCCCTCCTGGAGGCATTAGGCAGGTTTTCCTATCCCCGCTACTCCAATGCTGCCAACTTTGGTTACAGTATTTATACTAATTATAAATACTAATATATTAATAGGCGTAACTTAATGGACTGAACTACAATTTCTACAACAATATTGGGGCAGACCTTCAAAACCGTTTACTATCTACTGTAGTACAATAAAATAAATATACATCTAATGTGTGAAATGGTTATATGATATTATCCGCCGTTAGGAGCAGTCCCCGTTTTATATTTGTGCCTTCCTAGTTTCATAAAAAAGTTTTTCAAAATCAATTTACGTGATTATCATCCCGGAGATAAACTGCTTTAAAGTTTAAGATTGAGGTATTAAAGTAGAAAGTTTTTTCGGATAATAACTATAACAAGATTCGCTATAAGCAAAGTGTTTTTTAAAAAATATGTTTATTGAACTTTCCAGCTGTATACAGAATATATCAAGTAAATATAATGAAAGATAAATCATGTCCAGAGACAAAGGCAGGTAGAGAAACTGCTCTTTAGGCTGACAAGCCTCGGAGGATTATCAGGAATTGAAGAGGTTGCGAGGTTTGAAACTAGTCGGTTAGAGTGGAAATGATGTTTGTCATGAAAAGATTGATATCGGATTCGGGCCAAATCAGCAATAAACGGGGCATTAAGGTCATTATGGATTACTGTCTTCATAACAAAGTAAGGAGCATTGAGGATTTTATGAAGGATTTTGGATTGTAAGGATTGAATATGAGAGGAAGTCGATGGCTTAGTGGAGCCCCAAAGCTCTATTGAGTAAGTCCAGAAGGGTCTAGATTGTCATATAGATGAGTATTTTGTAATTAATTGGGAGCTTAGAGCTTAAGTCTAGTAAATGTTGAAGTAGCCTGAAACTGCGAGCTGTTTCTAGTCGTTTCAGTCTAGTATGAGGATTCCATGTTAAGCATTTGTCAAGGTGTAGTACTAAGTACCGGAATTGTTCTACAGGAATCAGTGGGATGTTATTAAACGATACAAGGGGGGGGGCAGAAAGTCGTATAATCAAAGTTAAAACGAAATCTCTTGCAACTATAAAACTTTGTTTCTGTTCTTCAGCTTGTTAGTATTCGTCATTTCCATTTGAAATCTACCATTTCTCTAAAAAGTTACGAATAATAGGCGGAATTGTTATTTCAGTTTGGACCATCTAATAGCCTCTCTCTCGTTCTCAGCCATAGCAGCTCTGAATGTTTTAGCTTATAGAGAAGATAGTCATTCAGATCTCAAGTATCTTCGTGGGTTAAAGAGAACTCCATTAGAGAAAATGAATTTTCTCCAAACTATGGCTATTAACATAACCCCGCAACATAAATACATTGTTATTCTACGTATTATGGAATAATGATAATAGTAATAGCAATAACCAACAATAATCAGAGCTAAAAGATTTGTTCTATTCGTACCGTGGTCAATATTAAGCTCACTTGTTTGTTTTTCCAATATATAAACATTTTCGTACTGTATCGGCGTTTCCTAGTAATACAATCTTTTTTTTTTCTTAAATTACTCTATTAAGTTCAAGGATCTTCAATTATTCTATGGTTTTCTTGGGAATTAGGCCATTCGTAGAAAACACAACTGGTAGTAATTTTCCTTCTAACAGGCTTCATAGATGTTTAAGTTCTTCAGTAAGTTCTTACTACTTAATTGTTTACGTAATTGTTGTTATAAAAAATAATTGTAGTTTCAAATATTCCAAAAACTAATGAAGGACCATAACGAATAAAAAATTAAAATAATGAATAAAAATATACGAAAAACGCATCCTCTATTTATAATTATTAATGCATCTTTAACTGATTTATCATCTCCATCTTCAATTTCATTATGATGAAATTTTGGATCCTTAGGTATATGTTTAATAATTCAAATTAGCCTATACATTAGTTCCTAGCTATACATTATACAGCCCATATTGACCTCGCTTTTAGAAGAGTAGTACATATCGACAATCAATCCAAATGTTAATTTCGGATTATGCAATTAATTTTTACGTGGGTTACTTTGAAAATCAATTTGAATTCGCTGTTCATTTCATTCTGATTTATCATTTTGATGTGGAATTCTATTTTCAAACGGTAAGTAGCCAGCGAATATTTTTATTTTGTTAGGTTATGACATTTGAGCACATGTTTTCATTGTGACATTCATTTTTTAGTATTATTCACAATGCCGCTAGCCAGAAGATCTTATCTTTCGCATCGAACCCGTCATGCAAGTACAGTTCGGAACATGGCCAATCAGTTGAATATGGTTGAACAAGAAATCCCAGCAATTCATTTAATTTAAGTGAATTATTAGCAAAGTAACGAAAATTAATTTTTAAAATTTGTTAAATTTATTATATTTTAAAATTAAATCTTTTTGGTCAGTACTGACAATTTTTTTGAAAATGGATGTAATCGGTTTTGATGCCAATCCCCTCATATGTATTATATTAAATTTTCCGATATAAACACAAACAAAAATAAAAAAATTAGAAATTTAGAATTTTTTTATTACACATTTATTAAATACACATTTAAAATTTTGAAAACTAATCACTGAAACTTTGGCAGAACACTTATGTGTTAGATATCAAGTTTGGAACATCGCCACCAGATTGGAGTAGTTTCCATGAAGTAGACAATAGCCACTTTGCCTCAGTATTCCTGACACTCTTGTATTTCCTTTGTGGCATTTCACTTTGTATTCAGGACGTGTTACGATTCCACTACAATACCTCTTGCCACCAGTGCAAGATACAGTTTAGTATGCCATATCTTGAGGAGCCAGTTAGGCAGCGTGTGAATGTTATCTCATTTATATATTTAATTATTGAGGTTTTCTCCAAAGTTGGGATTTTCTTCTACCAAATTTTACGAAAATATTTTTCTAGGCCTTTGTTTAAGTTGGAGAAGAAATAGATTCACTTGACGGGATATGGTACCTCTGATATAAATGGACTGTATTTCTATTAATGCAGATTGAAGATAAAATAAATATATTTTGCTATACATAGTATACGATATAAAATATATGATTTAGGTGTGAGATGTCCTACATTTGGTATTTTTTTCGGATATCACAACTATATTTTATCTTTTTCTGCTGGACTTTTTTTTTTCTCCAAGCCATACTGGCACATTACTTATGTCCCTCTATCCAGCTTCAGTGGACTTTCTTCATCCGAATCTTTCTCTCTGCTACCATATTCACATCCTTTTAACATGTGATTCAATTTTTCCTAAACCTTCTTTACTTCCTTAGTCCAAGTTGTCGTGGTGTTCATTTTCCGTAAATAGTCAAATGTTTGCATGGTCAAACTGTGCATGTTAGTTAATTCTATTCTAATGTTAGTCTTCATTGACATGACTTTTTTTGTATGTCCTCATGATGGCTTAGTTGGTAAAAGGTTATTAATATTTTTGAGACGTAAGGCTTAGTTTTTTTGAGTTTTCCAATTGGACTCTAATTGGTTTATTCAATCCATTCATTTAATTGACAGTCCTTAATTTCATCGAGACTCCCATTGAGATATTATGATCGGAATCTACAACTTCTGAGGATGAGCAGATCTGTAATGATGCATTAACATAGGTAGGTTAGTTAGAGGAGTTGGAGGCATCGTTAACGACGACTGCTACTAACGACTCGTATTGTCAGATGTCGACCTCATTAACACTGCGCGAGGAATCGAACATAGTCCAATGATATAATACGGCTCACTCTTAGAGGTCACGCTAAGCCTACCTCTCGTTAGGGAACAAAGTCAATTTAGAAATACTGGAATATTATTTTAATGGTTTCCTCTTCGTCTCACTAGACATAACAAAGCCTCAATTATATGTTCATGTGTGTATATGTATATATATACACACATATATATATATATATATATATATATATATATATATATATATATATATATATAAATGGGGGTAAGTCAATTATTATTCGCAATATAGTTATGAAATTTTATTGTAATCAAATAGAAAACTTACAAGTACATCATTTTTCGACATAGTCCCTTGCTTTTCAACGCACTTAGTCCATCTTTTTACAACCTTCATGATGCCCTCTTAAAAGAAGGTTTTAGGTTGAACTGCGAGCCAGGAATGCACCGCTTCTTTCAATTTTACAGACTATATATATATATATATATATATATATATATATATATATTAAAAGAAGGTTTATATCAGCTAGTATACACACATATATATATATATATAAATATACTAGTTGACCCGGCCACGCGTTGCTGTGGCTGTTGTAATAGTTTTAAAAAAAAAAACACGTTAAAATTTGAATTTTAAAGGAATAATGAATGAATGGAAAAAATGAATTAAAAAGATTTTTGATGTTATATTTTATTCATCTTATATCTAAGTACAGTAAGTAATAAATACATAACTTACAAAATTCTTAACTGATAAAATATAAACATTAGATAATTGAATGAGATATGTCATGGTTGATTCTTAATTATGGATAATAAAACTTTTGTCAATTCTAACTATTTATATCAATTTATTTAAGCGCTAATCGATGCACAATATATTTTTTTTTAATCTGTCCTTTGTTATTCCGAATATATTAGATGGTTTACTGGAGAAACAGGCCAAAAACTGAAATAATTCCGAAAATTTCGAAGGTTTTCGGCCACCAAAAGTATTCCAGACCGTTATATCGGTTGCTAACTCTGATTTACACTATTCATACATGCCCTTACAACATACCAAAAATGCAGTGTCATAAAGCGTCTTAGGGGTATGAAAAATAGTTTATATCCGATTCTCAGACCTACTGAATGTAGACACAAAATTTCATATGAATCGGTCAAATCGTTTCGGATGAGTTCTGTTACAAACACTGTGACACGACAATTTTATATATTAGATAGGGCTAAGATTTCGGTGAATCATTATATGATTGCAAGTTTACTCACGATTTGTTGAACCTACAGAGCATTGTTTATGCTCAAATTGTATAAAATTTAATCTTCTTTAAAAAAGGTCATTTGTATTTTTTCGAAAAAAAGGCACCGATTAGGAGATACAGGCTATATAAAATTTCGAAGTTTTTCCGCAAAAAAAATGTATTCCCGTTCGTTTTTTCGGTTGCGAACTTGGATTTACACTACTCATAAATGCCCATACAACATATCAAAAATGCGGCGTCATCAAGCGTCACTGCTACCTACGATCGACTGTGGCACGACAATTTTATATATTAGATATATATATTTAATTTTTGTTTATGTCTATCGATATAAAATAAAATAAAATCTTCAGTGGTTAGCGTAACAGCCTTCTATGCCTAAGGCCACGGGTTCGCCTTAGGATCTTTGAAGGGAGTTAAAAATCCTTGGTTATGACCTTACAACGTAAACTGGCTTTCCCAACCCCTTGCGGTAACGGGTGTTAAAGATCTCAATCATGCTTATACCTGAATTGGCAAACTGATTCTTTCTCGTACTGATTCTTAGCAAATGGTTGTGCAAGGAGATGAGTTGACCGAGATCACTTTAAACCACTGGGTTTTAGAGAGCCCATTCTCTAAAAACAGGGTGAGCCCCACAAGATCAAGCCACTGCTGCGGAATGAATGAACGTGTTTATAAAGCAAAATCCAAAATTTATCATGTACAATAAAATTCATTAAAAGTTCACCCAAACTTTATGGAATGGATAATCGGTCTGTCGAGGTCCCTGTTAAACGATTTATTTATTCTTCTTAGGTCTAAATTGGGAACAAATAAATCAATAAATATAAGTCTATATAAATTAATAAAAATAAAATTTATATATAAATTGGAAAAAATATCACAAATTTAGGATTAATCTTATGACTGATGAACAAGGAAAATAAGTCTCTAGGAAAATGTATAGGGCACCAGACTTTTGGTCAAGTTATTAAGATGGAAAAGGAAAGAAATTAAACAATCCATTTTTTAAATTTATCAAAATAAAACTTACAACTTTCCCTGTGATGGGGAGAGCGGCAATTTAGAATACAAAATTACAAATCTCAGACCCCGTTTCAAGCTGATCCGAATCACTAGCTGAAAAGGTTAAATGTAAAAAAAAAAAAACAATATTAAGGAAATTATTGAAAGCAAATCACAATAAACAAATGGTTTAATAATTAAACAAACAAAATACAAAATAAATGAAACACCTTAATTATAAATAAATCTTTATAAGATATATCATAAAGGTTATGATTCAAATATTTCTATAAGCTACTATTTGAGAAAATCCAGATAGTTAACAATTTCTTTTGGTTGACAAAAAAAAAAATGCAAAGCCTTTTTATAAGTAACAATTTTAAATATATCAATTAGTGAATCGAAAATTCCAAATAAAGAAAAATATTAATGTTCAATATTAATCACCTGCAGGTGTATTGCGAAAATGACGTCTTTTACCTCGAGCGTCAGCAAATCCAGCTGTGGAGTCGATATCAACGATGTGATCGATGCGGGCGAAAATTGATAGGTGATCGATGTGGCAATAATCGATAGGTGATCGATATTACGATAATTGATATGTGATAGCGAGAGGCGTACAACCATCCATCTTGACAAAATATCTTTAACTGACTGACAGATGATCACAGCGAGTACTTCAGTTGTTCACTATAGGCAACAGGCACTTGTTTCTCCACTTACACCATATGTTATTTACACAAATAATATTCTGCTAGGCTTAACTGATAATTATCTTTTGAAATAAATACAATACCTTTTTGCTTTCAATAATTAATATACGAAATAAACAAAAGAAAAAAAAATTTACTTCAAAAATGATTAATTAAATCGGAATGAAAAACAAAACAAGGAAATTTAATTCACCTTCAAAACAACAAAATAACTATTTTTTTAATGATAAGGGCCTTAACACCTTGTATAGTCATCTCATTTCTCCTCCTCGGCTTGCTCAGCGGAAAGAGGGGCCCTTCTTAATTTTAATAAATTAATAAAGATAAGGCATATTCCGAACTAAACATTTTGTATATACATGTATTTTATAATATTTACAAAAAATTTTTACATATATACACAGAAGAGACATAAACTATAAGGATTATTCCAAGATTATAGGCCAACTTCAAGGCCAAGGTGGTTAACTTACCCACTAAGAGTGCACAGTTAATAACAACTGATTAATTGCACAGTAGTATACTCATATTATTATACAATGCAAAAATAAGTGACAATATTTAATATTACCTGGGTCATTTATAAATTTTAATCGCAGAAATGTCATTACCGTAACGGTCCCAAGTGGTGATAATAATTTTCTTGAAGTATTTTTTATTGTTTTATCAAAACCAGAGCTTTCTTTTTGTTATTAGACGAAAAATGAACTTTCATTGAACAGTTTTCATGCTCTTTAATATTTTTTTTGTTGATATTTTGAGTAAATAACAAAAAAAGTAAAAATAAAAACAAATGTCTCTTAGTTCCTATGTCATTCCCGTACCCAAAACATAGAAAGGTTGCAACACTTTTGAAGACGATAGAGCAGTGATCCGGCGCCTTCCATCAGTCACACACCAACCGTCCAACAATCAAGGTTAACTTTCAGATTCGTACTTTTTCATTGTTCATTACCGTATTAATTTACTGTTCAAAAACGATAAAAGTTATCAATTTCATGTTATTATATCTTGAAAGTTGTTGTCAACGGCATCATAAAGTACTATCAGTTTTGATTGTTTAATCACTGCTTAATAAATTATGTTTCCTTTAAAATAAAAATGTCAACTCCGTCATCCTTAAGCGGTCATTACCGTAACATTTATTTTAGTAATGTTAATAATGTTTTTGGTAAGGTACTGACTTTATGGATTATTTTACTCAACAAGTAAATAAATAATAATAAAAAACGAGGAGTGTCCTTCTTTCCGGCAGTAGCGCCATCTGACTAATTCTTTTAGTCCGGCACAAGATTCCCACTTGACGCCTTTATCAGTGCAAAGTGCACAGCGTGGACTCATGTGCAGTCGGTGGCTTTGCGACTTTGATTGAAATCTAAATCCTCATTAGACAATCTACCCCAACTCTAAAAAGGGGTTAAGTTTTTGTATAGATGGAGAACATAGCTTGTTGCTTTTTAATAACGTAATTTATTTATGAAAATGTTGACTTTGAACAAATCTGATAAATATTCTTCAGCTTTCTTCAAATGGCTGAACTGGCTAGGCGGGAGTGACGTTGGACATGGCGAGATATAGCGGAGTCGGCAATCGGTAGTCCTGCATCACATCTTGCACCAGTGGCTTCAGAGCTTCAAGATAAACCAATCTCTGATGTCATATTGACGCTCCAAAGTTGAATAGCTTTTAACCTTAGGCGGGCTAGTCCTCTCTGTAGCCATAACGTGCCTACGTTTGCTTTCACACTCTCCACTGTGTGTTCCCGTAGTTTGCTTTCCATCGCTTCGAGGTAGTTCTGTATCTTACAGACGCGTTCCCTTATTTCCCTGAACCGTAAGATCGTCGGATCCTCTTGACTACCCATGGTTGGTTTATTATTCGAGGTTCCTTCCCCTAATCTGTTTGGTCCGCGGGAGGTATTTTATTTCCCTCCTGCTCTCTATATCCAACACCTCGTTGAAACCGAACCGACTGAACTGGCCGGGCGGGAGTGACGTTAGAATGACGTTAGATAGACGAGAACGGTGTTGACCGGTGACGAGCACCATGCTGGAACGATGTTTGCTCGTCACCGGTGTGGGGGGATTCAGGCGCAGTTGTTTGCCATTAGTGGCAAAAGCCAACTGAAATCAGCACAATTGACGCGTCCAGTGATACCCGGAGAACACCCTTCTGCAGCAGTAATTACTGCCCTGAGCGTCCGGGTAAACTGGGAGAATGGTGTATTGGACGATGTAGCGGAGTCGGCAACCGGTAGTCCTGCATCTCGTCTTGCACCAGTGGCTTCAGAGCTTGAAGATAAATCAATCTCTGATGTCATATTGACGTGAAAATATCTAAACGTGAACACCTTGCTATCATTAATGAACTAATACACATTTAGTGTAATATATCTGTTTTAGAGGTACTGGATATGTTATTGATAATTTTTTTTATTTATGTTATTTTTGTGAAGTCAAAAATTGTTACAAAGCCTAGTTTTTCGAATCAGGGAAAAAGTTGGACTTGTACAGGGGGTTAGCTAGCGTGCCTCATGAACCTTCGGCTAAGTTTTTGGCGGAAAGTAGTAAGTTATTGACGAAAAATACTTGTAAGCAATATTTATTATGTATTAATAATATTATTTCTACTCATTATTTTTGTATGTCAAACGCAGCATTTACCATGGGCGAATTAAGACTGACTGGAAATTGGGCAAATCTCCTATTATAGGAAAAATGGGCTTCGGTTTGCATTTGAAACATTAAATACACTTTTGCAAAACGCTTTTAACTTCATTCCGGCCTCCTATAATCCAGAATCTTTGGCGAATCAAAGACAATGTTAAACTTGGCCCAGTGTGAAGGTCAACTTGATGAGTATGCCGAATCAGAACTTTTGTAAAATGATCCTTAGAGGGGAGAAGATAAGGGTGACAATGATTGAAATCTAAATCCGCATTAGACAATCTACCCCCAACTCTAATGATGCCATTTTCTAAAAAGGGGTTAAGTTTTTGTATAGATGGAGAATATAGCTTGTTGCTTTTTAATAGCGTAATTTCTTTATGAAAATGTTGACTTTGAACAAATCTGATAAATATTCTTCAGCTTTCTTCAAATGGCTGAACTGGCCAGGCGGGAGTGACGTTGGACATGGCGAGATATAGAGGAGTCGGCAATCGGTAGTCCTGCATCACATCTTGCACCAGTGGCTTCAGAGCTTGAAGATAAACCAATCTCTGATGTCATATTGACGTTAAAATATCTAAACGTGAACACCTTGCTATCATTAATGAACTAATACACATTTAGTGTAATATATCTGTTTTAGAGGTACTGGATATGTTATTGATAATTTTTTTTTTATTTATGTTATTTTTGTGAAGTCAAAAATTGTTACAAAGCCTAGTTTTTCGAATCAGGGAAAAAGTTAGACTTGTACATGGGGTTAGCTAACGTGCCTCATGAATCTTCGGCTAAGTTTTTGGCGGAAAGTAGTAAGTTATTGACGAAAAATACTTGTAAGCAATATTTATTATGTATTAATAATATTATTTCTACACATTATTTTTGTATGTCAAACGCAGCATTTATCATGGGCGAATTAAGACTGACTGGAAATTGGGCAAATCTCCTATTATAGGAAAAACGGGCTTCGGTTTGCATTTGAAACATTTAATACACTTTTGCAAAACGCTTTTAACTTCATTCCGGCCTCCTATAATCCAGAATCTTTGGCGAATCAAAGACAATGTTAAACTTGGCCCAGTGTGAAGGTTAACTTGATGAATATGCCGAATCAGAACTTTTGTAAAATGATCCTTAGAGGGGAGAAGATAAGGGTGACAATGATTGAAATCTAAATCCGCATTAGACAATCTACCCCCAACTCTAATGAGGCCATTTTCTAAAAAGGGGTTAAGTTTTTGTATAGATGGAGAACATAGCTTGTTGCTTTTTAATAGCGTAATTTCTTTATGAAAATGTTGACTTTGAACAAATCTGATAAATATTCTTCAGCTTTCTTCAAATGGCTGAACTGGCCAGGCGGGAGTGACGTTGGACATGGCGAGATATAGCGGAGTCGGCAATCGGTAGTCCTGCATCACATCTTGCACCAGTGGCTTCAGAGCTTGAAGATAAACCAATCTCTGATGTCATATTGACGCTCCAAAGTTGAATAGCTTTTAACCTTAGGCGGGCTAGTCCTCTCTGTAGCCATAACGTGCCTACGTTTGCTTTCACACTCTCTGCTGTGTGTTCCCGTAGTTTGCTTTCCATCGCTTCGAGGTAGTTCTGTATCTTACAGACGCGTTCCCTTATTTCACCGTGGGCATTATGCCTTTGCTGGATGTAGTTCTGTAGGTTATCTACCACTCCGGTTAGCTTCGTCAAATCTTCTTGATAATCTCAAAGACTTGTAGTATTGAATGCCACAGCAGCCAAGTTGACTACCACTGCGGCATTGCGGTCTTTTGATGACGACGTCCGGGAGCGCGCTTGCTCACTCTCGTCGGACGCCGGTACTGGGGATCCGACCCCCTGCACCGTATGGTATGTCAGATCCTCTTGACTACCCATGGTTGGTTTATTATTCGAGGTTCCTTCCCCTAATCTGTTTGGTCCGCGGGAGGTATTTTATTTCCCTCCTGCCCTCTACATCCAACACCTCGTTGAACCCGAACCGGCTGAACTGGCCGGGCGGGAGTGACGTTAGAATGACGTTAGATTGACGAGAACGGTGTTGACACATCGTTCCAGTATGGTGCTCGTCACCGGTGTGGGGGGATTCAGGCGCAGTTGTTTGCCATTAGTGGCAAAAGCCAACTGAAATCAGCACAATTGACGCGTCCAGCGATACCCGGAGAACACCCTTCTGCAGCAGTAATTAGTGCCCTGAGCGTCCGGGTAAACTGGGAGAATGGTGTATTGGACGATGTAGCGGAGTCGGCAACCGGTAGTCCTGCATCTCGTCTTACACCAGTGGCTTCAGAGCTTGAAGATAAATCAATCTCTGATGTCATATTGACGTGAAAATATCTAAACGATAACACCTTGCTATCAATTATGAACTAATACACATTTAGTGTAATATATCTGTTTTAGAGGTACTGGATATGTTAATGATTATTTTTTTATTTATGTTATTTTTGTGAAGTCAAAAATTGTAACAAAGCATTGTTTTTCGAATCAGGGAAAAAGTTGGACTTGTACATGGGGTTAGCTAACGTGCCTCATGCGGAAAGTAGTAAGTTATTGACGATGAAATACTTGTAAGCAATATTTATTATGTATAAATAATGTTATTTCTACTCATTATTTTTGCATGTCAAACGCAGCGAATGATTACTGACTGGAAATTGGGCAAATCTCCTATTATAGGAAAAACGGGCTTCGGTTTGCATTTGAAACATTTAATACACTTTATCAAAACGCTTCTAACTTCATTCCGGCCTCCTATAATTCAGAATCTTTGGCGAATCAAAGACAATGTTAAACTTGGCCCAGTGTGAAGGTTAACTTGATGAGTATGCCGAATCAGAACTTTTGTAAAATGATCCTTAGAGGGGAGAAGATAAGTGTGACAATGATTCAAATCTAAATCCGCATTAGACAATATACCCCCAACTATAATGTGGCCATTTTCTAAAAAGGGGTTAAGTTTTTGTATAGATGGAGAACATACCTTGTTGCTTTTTAATAGCGTAATTTCTTTATGGAAATGTTGACTTTGAACAAATCTGATAAAATATTCTTCAGCTTTGTTCAAATGGCTGGGCGGTGATTAATACATTTTTCATATTAAGAAGTTCTGCTAATTTTAAAATAAAGGCCATGGTTCTGTTACATGTGAGGATGGTAGTGAGTCTGAGCCAGGTAGAGTAAAATGACCTTGAAATCGAACTGTTGAAGAAACATACTCCACCGTAGCAACCGATTTCTAGTATTCTTACAATTTTGTAAGTGAGTCAAGGTGGTCTGTTTGAATTTCAAATTGTTTTCCTGCCAAATATGTAACGAACTTTTTTATGGACCAGACTATTGCTAATAATTCCTTCTCAGTGTGCTGCATGACAGTTCTGCGCCCTTTAGCACTCTACTGGCATACGAAACTACACTCAACTTGCCTTCCTCGTTCATTTGCATAAGTTGTGCGGCTATAGCATACCCGCTGGCATCTGTTTGTAAAATGAATGGTTCGGCAAAATCTGGATGATGTAGCACTATTTCATCGACAAAGGAATCCTTCAACTTCTGGAAGGCCTCATCTTCTTCTTCCTTCCATTCCCAATTCTTCTCTTTCTTTAACAAGTGAGTTAATTTGGATAAATGCTCATCGTTAAATCTTTGATAATAATTTTCTAAACCCATCAGACTTTGCAAATCCTTTACACCATTCGGCTTAGGAAAGTTCTGAAAGGCTGAAATTTTCTCCTGTTGTGGGTGTAGCCCATTGGTACTCAATCGAAAACCAACATAATTGATTTCCTGGCGGAAAATAATTGGTTTTATCTAAGTTGACAGTAACTCCGTTTTCTTGCAAGCCAACAAATAATTTTTCAATAAGGTTATATGGTCTTCCGCTGTCAGGCTCATTACAAGTAGATCATCTACATAAGGCCTTATTGATTTACTTAAATGTCTGAAGACTTTAGTTAAACCTCTACTTAATCCCCCAAGAGATATCTTCAACCCAAACGGAAGCCTGCAATACTCATATACGCGCCCTTTAAGCATAAATGTAGTGTACTTTCTATCTTCCGGATGTAAAAGTACTTGGTAAAACTCTTAGTTAAGTCGATCGTAGAGTAGAATGAATTTCCTCCGCAATCTTTTAAAATATCATCGACGCTTTCTGATTGCTCATAATCGGCAATTAATTTAGAATTCAACCTTCTTGCGTCTAGGAAAATTCTAACCTGGCCATTACTTTTAGCTACCGGCACAATTGGGCTCAAATAGTGGCTGTTGCTCAGTTGAATTATTTTATCATCCAATATTTTTTGTATCTCCATGCAAACAGCTTCCCCTTTATTGACCGGAATAGGATATGGCCTAATTCTAAAAGGTTCTTTATTTGTCAGTCTGAATCTATACTCATAGTTCATACATACCAGGAGTATCTGAAAATATCACAGGCCAACGATGAAAAAACTTTTTTAATGAAAATACCTTATTCTTATGTTGTTTAGGTTGCTGAATCCAAATATGATGCTTAAAAAGTTGTATCACCCACCATTTATTCACATTTTATAGTTAAATTCATGAAATAAAGAAATATTTTTAGAATTTAACAGCTTTTTCATAGTTAAGATAACATGAAAAAATAGGTCTAATGAACAAAGATGATGTTGGCAGCACTGCTGAAACACATGCTAAACAGCTGATGTTTTGTTTATTTTCAACATAACCTCACTTTTACGTTTCCTGTACATGTGCTCAGTGCAATGTCTCATCGCGGCTGTAAAAACTCTGCTGACAGTTTTTGTTATATTTGTGGTGAGTTTGTTATTAAAAAGCACCAAAGAAACATTACAGACTTTGTGAAAAAGGTTTATCTAGCATACTTTGGAACCAAACTTGGAGACCAGGATAAACCTTGGGCACCGCATAAGGTATGTTATGTATGTGTTGAAGACCTCAGGAAATGGTCAAAAAAAGAGAAAAAACACTTTAAATTTGCTGTTCCCATGATATGGAGGGAACCAAAAAATCATTCCGATGACTGTTACTTTTGCAGTGTAGATATTACTGGTCATAACTCTAAGAACAAGAAGGTAATAAGCTACCCTAACCTTCCGTCCGCCATCCGACCAGTAGGGCACGGTGTAGATTTGCCAATCCCGGAACCACCAGAGGACTTAAATTCTATTGAAACAGAAGTATTTTCTGATGTACAGTCGGAGTTAGATGAACACGATGAAGAATTCCAATGTGTTACAGAAAATGTAGAGCCTAAATTGTTCACTCAGGTCGAGCTTAATGACTTAGTTAGGGATCTGGGCTTAACAAAAGAAAAAGCTGAACTGCTTGGCTCTAGGCTAAAAGAAAAGAACTTGCTGGCGGCTGGAACCAGCATTCATGTGTATAGGAAGAGAGAACAACAATTTTCGAAGTATTTTGAACAAGAGGGTGATTTGGTGTACTGCTCAGACATTCATGGTTTAATGAATGAGTTTGGAATTGAATACAAAACAGAAGATTGGAGGTTGTTTATTGATTCATCCAAAAATAGTTTGAAGGCAGTTTTAGCACACAACGGTAACATGTATGCCTCTGTACCTGTCGGTCATTCTGTACATATGAAAGAGAGTTACGAAAATCTAGAAATAGTGTTAAATAAAATAGGTTATTCTGCACACGGTTGGATGATATGTGGTGATTTGAAAGTTACGTGCATGCTCCTTGGTCAGCAAGGGGGTTTTACCAAATTTCCATGTTTCTTGTGTGAATGGGACAGTAGAGCTCGGAATCAACATTGGTGCAGAAAGAACTGGCCTGCTAGGGAGTCTTTAAAGCCTGGCGAGAAGAACATTTTACGCAAAAACCTTGTAGATCCAAAAAACGTGCTCCTACCACCACTACACATTAAGTTAGGTCTCATGAAACAGTTTGTAAAGGCTTTGCCTAAAGATGGGCTTTGTTTCAAATATCTCTGTCAGAAGTTTCCACACCTTTCAGAAGCTAAACTGAAAGAAGGCGTCTTTACCGGGCCTGATATTAGAAAAATGATGTTTGACGTTAACTTTGAATCCACAATGACCTCAAATGAAAAGGAAGCATGGGTTTCATTCAAGCAAGTTGTCACCAAGTTTTTGGGAAATGAAAAAGACCCAGAATATAAGGCTATTGTTGCTAACATGTTAAAAAAATTTGAACAGTTAGGATGTTTGATGAGCCTGAAAGTTCACTTTTTGAGCAGCCACCTCGATTACTTCTCGGAAAATTTAGGAGAATTGCAGATTAGTCAGGCGCAACTTCACAGCGTTATCTTGGACAATTTAAGGGAATTATTAGAGTTTTATGAAGGAATATTTTCAGATGGTATCATTAAGAACTATCTTTTCGGGATCAAATCGAGAGAAAAAACACATTTACGTGTAATGCGTGTTTTTTTGTACAGCGGTTCCGATACCCTCGCACTGAAGAGGCGAAGTGTTTTCTCGGTAGTCCTAATTTAGCTAAGCAGTCTCGAGTTATGAATTCGGCTTGACTGGCCGAGTCCAACAAGGCTCGAACTTTACGAACTCTACCCCATTTATCTTTAACATTTACAACTGCGGTGGATAATAAAATTTGTGTTTGCGGTGGTTCTGATAATTTGCGGCCCGAAGTTGAGCATTGCGCTACAAGTTCAAGGGGTTCAGATTCAGGGTTTGAGTCATTTTTAGCGGGTTCCAAGGTCGGAAAATGAAGCGAAGTAGGTGTCTCTTTTTAAAAATTGAGCACGTGTTTTTTTATTCACATTTCCAGTGTTGTTGCGAGAGACAATTAATGCAAAAAAAATTTTCTTTAGCCAAAGCGAATTTTTTGTTTGCGGGAGACCCACAAATTTTGGCCACGCGAATGGAACATGATCGCTCATTTTACAAATTTTGCACGAGCGCATATTCCCCTTATTTCTTACCACCAAAGAATGAGTGGCTTGTTTTTTATTTGATGAATTTATAGAGTCATTGTCAGAATTTGAACGAGATAGAATTTTAGACTGTTCTTTAACAAATTTTATGAAATTTTCGTAAGTCGGTATTTTCTTATCACGTGAACTCATGTCAAAGGCTTGAACCGTTGAATGGTCTAATTTAGTCAAAGCGAGGTGTAAAATTAAGAAATCATAAAGATTAGGAAGGTTTAAGGAGTTTAGCGCTTCTACGGCGGATCCGAAAGTTTGCAAGAAAGTATTTAAACCCTTGGCAGACTCATTTTTCATTTGTTTAAGCCCTAGCATCCCCTCAAAATAAAAGGAACCCAGATTTTGTTCATCTTGGTACTTAGCAACGAGAGAGTCCCAAATTATATTATAATTTTCTGCCGTTGGTAAAACTCCCGATACAGCCTGAAAAGCAGATTTCGACAGTTTTCTGAGCAAATACCTAACTTTATCAGAAGAAGTAAGGGATATATTGTCATATATTGTTGTCTTGAAAGACTGGTAAAAAGCTATTCACGAATATCTCCCAAAAAATTAGGGAGTTCTAATCGAGGAAGCTTCACCAGCTGTTTGCCAGGATTCGGTAAATTTGGTGGTGTTTCTAGTTTTTTTTTTCAAATTTTGAAAGCCGATCTACACTCTCCATAATGTAACAATACATCTCATCTACGGCTGAAAGTGGTTGGAAGCTTATATCTTTTTCTGGTTCTAACTCAGAATTAATTAGCCCAATATCACCCATTCTTTACTAAATTCTGTCATTGTGGCTTCTAGCGATCTAGCTCTAATTTTAAAATTGTCTTTAACTTTTTTGTCTTCGAGATTTTTCGAGTCTTCATAAAGCCTCTGAATTCGGCAAAAAAGCGTTTCTTTTTTCGCGACTAGTACGGCCAATTTATTTTTTAATTTAGCATCCATTATAAAATAACTGAGAAATAGAAAAAATTTATTCCCGCAATTACTGGATATTTTTGAAGAACAGTAATCCAGATCGAAACTAATAGTGTTTAGTCAATCATTCAAGTGAGAAAATTAAAACCTTTTTCCAGTCATATATTATTTTTCTTTATTTAAAAACGTTTCAACAATTTTATGTCATTCTCAATTTACATTATTTATAAGTCCTTTAGCGTTATTTAATTTTAAAAATATTCTCTAAATTTTTTTTATAAATTTGTACATTTTCAACCTTTTTGGTTGATTGTCTTATAATTTAAAATATTTCTTACAAAGCTTAGAGTTACAGTGTACTCCATGGTCAATTAACAATTTTTGAAATTAATAATAATTATAATAATAAACTATAATATTAATAATAAACTAATAGTGTTTTTAAAGCATTGATTTCATAGCTCAACCAAAGAGTTAATTCTTCAATTTTAGGGCTTATTAGCCTACATTTAATGTCAAAGTTTCTGCCTCGATCCACTTCTGGCATAAGCTATACAACTATTAGTTACAAGCAAATGAGTGACTGAATTGTTTCACTCATCTTTTGTACTCTGTGATGCGGTTGGGATACGCAGACTTATTAATTAAAAAAAAAAATTACTTTCTTTAAAATCAACTAAATCAAATCATCGAAATTTTACTTGTATTAGGAAATGCAAAATGGATTATATTTATAGCTTAGTTCAATTTTATTTCATTTTTTTATGATATAATCGAAAATTGCATTAAAAATTTTGGTGTAGGTAGGCCTACGTCCCAGCCAACCACTTTTTTATTTTTTTTTTGCCCCCTACCTGCCATCGCTGGCATACGGGGTTCGGCAGTGGTGGGTTGATACGTTGGGTTTACGCACGCCCACCACTGCCAAAAAACTACTCTTTATTGGTAAAAGTTCTTATTTTACAAAATAAATGGGAGGTACCATTTAATCTTAGGGTACACAGAAAACAAAAATAAAAATCTGTGGTGCTGCCCGGTGCACGGATGTGCACCTTACTGGACGGTGGGGAAGAACTTCCTCAACGTAGAGCCCTTCTGGCTCGTCATCCACCGTCCGTTCCACTGCTCTATCGAGTCCTCCCTCAATATCCTCTTCCAGAGGTTCGGGGTCTCGCCGATCCTCTGACGGAGTCCCTCCGGGAGCGTCTCCAGCCCCTGCCTCTTCGCGTCATACTTAAGGGCATCCTCCCTCAGGAGGAGGTCCAGGGGCATGGCTCCGGCAAGCACCTGCACCGCCTCATGCGACACCGTTCTATACGCTTTCGTGACCCGTAGCAGAGCCAGTCTCTGGATCGTCGCCGGTCTCCTCTTCTGCTGCTGCGTGAGGTTGCGGCTCCACACCGGGGATGCATACCTCAGGATACCCAAGACCACGCCTTTATAAATGGTCATCGTTGCTGGGTACCTGAGGCCCCAGAATGCACCCCCTATCCTTCCTAGTCCATTAAGTGACAGGGTCACCCTATCCTTCAGGTATCCCAGGTGAGGAGTGGCGTCGAAGTTTCTCCTAAACTTCACGCCTAGGTACGTCACCTCCTCACCTAGTCTGACCCTCTCCGTCTGGATCTCCAATATGATAGGGTGAGCCCTGTCAGTGTAGCCTCTTAGGAGTATGGCCTGGGTCTTGGCAGCGGCCATACTCAACTTCCTCCTCACGCACCATTCCGCTACGAGACTGGCGCACCTCTCTGCTTGCATCTTCACTCTGGCTCTGCTGTTCGCGGCCACGATGACTGCCAGGTCGTCGACGTAGGCCGTGGCAAGGAAACCTTCCTCTTCCAGTTCCCCCAGCAGCTGGTCAAAGACGAGTTTCCACAGGGTCGGCCCGAGGACCGACCCTTGTGGACAACCTCTCTCTATCTTCCTCTCGACCTCGTAGTAACTACCTCTAATCCTGACACTCCTTTCACTGAGGTAGCAACTTACGAGGGAGTACAGGTTGCTGGGGGCGTCGAACTCCTGCAGCCGCTGGAGTACGCAGGGCTACCACACGCTATCGAAGGCGGAGGATATGTCAAACAGTACTAACATGACGTACTTCTCTGCCCTCTCTTCCACGTCCCTGCGCACTCTCAACAGTGCATCCGTCGTTACCTTGCCACGGGTCGAGCCGAACTGCCGTGGATGGCTCGCCGCATCAAGGACCTGCCTTAGGCTGGTGACGATCAGACTCTCCAGGACTTTACTCATCACCGGGAGGAGGCATATCGGCCTGTACGCCTTAGGCGTCTCCTTATCCTTGCCTCCTCCCTTGTAGAGGAGTCTCAGATCCGCGATCTTCCATTGTCTCGGAAACCGCCCCTGGTTCAGACACTCATTGAAGATGCCAAGAAGGTCATCCTCAATGAGGGGGGCGCTCTTCTTCAAGATCGCGGCGTCTATTCCGTCGAGTCCTGGAACTCTTTCGGTCCTCTGCCTATCCACGGCAAGACGAAGGTCCCATATATCCCATGGTGGACTCAGCTCGGTACCTGGAGGGCACACCGTGGTGCGTCTTACCATCTTATCATCTTCCGTATCCTGGGACGGATCATCCCTGGGGTATGTATAGTTTATTTACATATCCGCAGACTCCTCCAGGGTGATTGCCTGGGCATCTCCCACTCTGACAGCCGCCATCATGGTCAGCGGCTTCACCTTGCCCAGTGCCAAAAAATTTGAGGATAATGGGCTTCATTTTGTTGGTTCGTATCTACACAATATTCAATTTACTTTATAAGACAAATTTATACATATTTTGTTTGTTGCTTTCCCTTTTGCTGAAGCGAGCTTCATTTTAAGGGATTTTTGTATTGTTACAATTTCTTGGTTTTTCTTATGTGCTGATTTTATTAAAGTGTTATGGCACACTTCATTTATGTGGAGTAGGATCATTCCTGGGGTATGTATAGTTTATATACATATCCGCAGACTCCTCCAGGGTGGTTGCCTGGACATCTCCCACTCTGACCACCGCCATCATGGTCAGCGGCTTCACCTTGCCCAGTGCCACCCTGTACGGGATTCCCAAGGGATTCTTCTCCGACTCCTGGACGATAAACTCGTCCCAGGATACCTTCTTTCGGTGATGCACGCTTTTTCGGTATGCCCTGTATCTAGCCTTAGATTCCTCTCGGAGTGCCGGTCTCCTCTCCTATTCCCTGCACTCCTGGTACCTGCGCCTGGCCCTGTAGTACTCCCTCTTGAGGAGAGTCAGAGCAGGCGTCCACCATCGGCCCTGGAGTGTCTTATTGGCCGCTTCCGTGATGGCGCCGTGTGGCCGTGCTCAAGGCATACTAGACAGAGCAGAGGGTCGAGGTAGTCTCGGATGGTCAAGCACCACCATCCGTTGCTCAAACTCTCAGCGGACAGGGTCATCAGCGCGGACCTCATCGACTGGCGAACCTCTATCACCCATCTCTTCGTGAGGCCGCCCCTCGCGGGAGTGGCGAAGCAGGGTCTCAGCCACTCCCTCCTGTTCTTCTTCTCCTTCGGCGTCTCGATGGGAGAAATGCCCCAGAAGTGTCTCTCTAAGTCGTTCCCGTTCCAGTGCCTGGAGACGCCTCTCACTTCCAGGCGGGGCCTTTTCGAGACTGTCAGCTTCGCCTCCATTCCTTTCTTCTTCAAGGCGTCCCAGCCTATTTGCCTCTTCGCCTGGTCAGCTCCTCCAGTCCTGACCAGGATGTTGCCAGCCCTTGTCACTCTAACCATGCTGACACTGGCACCAATCTCTTTTAACTCCTCCTGGGACGGGAGCTGCTCATAGATCTTTCCGGCCTCCCACCCTTCCGTGTTCCCTTTCAAGGTCACGTAGGTGGGGGCATCTTCAGCCGTCCTCGGCACCGCGGGTATACTCGCGAGGACTCCAGCGAAGGTAATCTTCTTGGCCTTGTTCTTCTTCTCCTTCGGCCTCTCTCCTTCTTCCTGGGTGATCGGCTGCTTCTTCTTTTTCCTCTCCGCTGGAGTCCACCTCCATGTTCCTTCCGCGGCACGTCGGCGTGCAGCTGTTTCTCTGGGGCATCGGGGCCGGTTGGAGGCCATCGTATTTCCTCTTGGGCTTGGGCGGGGGTACTCCGGAAGGTCCGGCCACCGCCTTCTCCTCGGGGACCTTAGCCACCTTCTTCCTCTCCGCCGTCGTTGGCTTGGTCCTTACCGCCCGGTCACCCTCCTCGATCATACTGTCCAGGTCCTCTATTAAGCCCTGGACATTTTTCAATGTCGGGGAGACCTCACAATCCCCACCCATGGCGTCGCCTATGGCCGTCGCCACCATGGGGGCAATGATCTCCGACACCTTGTCTGCAATGATGCTGTGCAAGGTGTCCATAGTGAGGGCCTCCTCGACCACTCTCCTAACTATCGAGGGGAACATATTCCATTGCGCCTGAAGGCCCACCCATACCCCCGGCAGTTCCCGAACTAGGCCATTTATATGGCTCTGGACCTCTTGGGACAACTTTTTTCGGACCATATAGACCCTTACTAGGTCCTGCACCTTCTCCGCCTTAGCAGTGGGGGATCCTTCCTCTGTCGGGGAGTCGCTCTCGCCCCTGGCCCTCTTTGTCTGTCTGCTGTAGGCTTTCCCATGGGCTTTCCCAAAGACCTTCCCTTCTGCGTCAGTCTCTGCAGTGTCAGAGGCTGACAGCAATCCTTGGTTTGCCATCGGGAAGTCTTCAATGTCGACTGACCTCTCGGCTTCTTTTTGCCCCGGCCTTGAAACCTGGGCTCCTTGGAGGGAGCTCTTCTCATCTCCTCCACCGTTGAAATCTCCGCTGAGCTGGGCATCTTCAACGGCGTTTTCCGCCTCTCCTGCGACAATTTTTCACAATTTTTTTTCTGCATTGTTCGTCCGACACTTCGCACAACAAATTTCACTAAAAAATTTTCAAAAAATTTTTTTTTTAATTTTTTTTCGATTTTGAAATTTTTTAAATTTTCAAAATCTCCTATCCGTGGAGGGCACCGATTCGCTAATTAATCCCTCGGGCCTCAACCACCACCACACCTACGAGCCAGCGCACTAACACCGTGAACACTTAAAAAATACGTCTTACCTCGGCGATAGTTGAGCGATGACTGCTCTCAATTTTCCTCTGGAAGAGTGGGGCTAATCCCCGGGAGCTCGACTAACGTAGGTCCTTCCTATACGACAGCCGGAGCGCTACTCCCCCGGCCAACCACTACCGGATAGGGTCAGGGTTGGCCGGAGGTGGTGTCTAAACTTCCGGCTAAGCATAAGCACTAAGGTTTGTCGGTGCCGGCGATCCTTCAATCGGGACTTAGCCGCTAGAAGGTTAGGCCAGCGGTGCATGCGACATTTTATTGCTTCATAATCTATGAAACTCTCGAGAATATAAGCTCAATAAGAATATGATGTTATAATGTGGCATGTTTACATAATTATTTATACGCTTTATATTATTTAGTCGTCAAAAGACTCGTAACTTATAGGTAAATGCTTAATGATTTCTTCTGAAAATGTAAAAATTATATTCTTGCCTGACGAAGTTTCTGTTATTGGTGCCATTTCGGTTATAGTTAACACCAGATATGTATTCTTTTGCGATATTTTTAAGAGAATAAAACAATTGAAGACTACAATTATTAATTCACTATTTAAATTGAGTATCTTAATTTTAAAGGACCTTTAACTTTTAAGAAAACCGTGTAAGAAATCGAAAGAATGAACTCATGACTTACTGATTTTTATATTAATGGCATATAAAATTTTGTTAAAAACGATTATATTTTTAAGCCAAAGAAAACTAAATCGTAGAAATCTTAACGGTATTAGCAAAGGTAAAATGGATTAGATTTAGAAAAAACGTTAAATTCGTTTCCCCGACAATTTTGTTGTTGACAATTTGTTTCCTCAACGATTTTGTTAAAGTTTCCCTTCGTCCTTTAACATTCCTTACATCAAAATGAAAAAATGAATCATAAAAAGATATATCGGATAGGAAATTTCATTTTTACCTAACCTAAAAAAAAAATAGCTCACAACGCTCTCCAACGAGAATATAATGTGATAATAATAATAATAAGCTTTATTATTTGTTTCCTTATTGTTATGTACATTTACAAATTTTAAGTTCCAACCTAAAAATACTAGTACAGAATACAATAAATAAATTCTAAAAGTTTTTTAATGAAGAGAAAAAGGCCCTTCTGTGGTCATATGCCTCTCTCAATTTGTCCCAGTTACTTCTGTTCCAAGCAGATCGATGAAGTTTTGTATATCTTGTAATGACCTTTACCCTAATTACTTTATTAATTATAAAAAATGGCTCCTTAACAGGAGAAAAGAAAGTCAATACAAACACAAAGTTCACAATGGAAGCCCAAAGAAAAGTATATTCTTAAAATATATATATATATATATATATAGAGAGAGAGAGAGAGAGAGAGAGAGAGAGAGAGAAGGTCTCATGTGTCCCGCCGTTACGTTGAGTTAAAGTGGCTTTTTCCATCTATCCGTAGGCTCTATTTCCTTGGTTCTTACTAATATCAAACTATCAACTCACAACATCCATCTTACATCTATAGTCTCCTACAATTCAAATCCTCTATCCAATCCCAAGGCACAAGATCTCGCCTTTCCGATCTTTATATCCGTTCCCATAGAACCAAAACTTTTGAGCGATCCTTTCTCACCCGTTCTATGTCTCTTTGGAACTCACTCCCACCCGATTTAACTTCATTTAAATCTAAACTTTTCCAACATCTTCTAAATTCCCAATCAGGTGCTTTATAATCAATAAATAATTGATAGATATTTTCAACTTTATTGATTGATGAACTACTGTAAGTATTCCTCACTCATAATGAAATCATTTTTTATTTCTGTTACCAGATGCTATCATGTGTTTACTGGGTTTTTTTCCATAAGCCTAGTTCTTTTTATTGTAAATTTGTCTGTTTTTTTATTTTAATTTGGTATCACCTTTTCTGATTATCTACCAAAACATACCTGTTTAGTTATTTACTTTCAGGATATTTTGTAAATAAGTTTTTACTCAGATGTAGGCCTTTGGCCAGATAAATATTTTCTTAATTATGTTCATGTCTATTATTCTAAAGGGACCTGGTCCCAGAATAAAATTATTTTTCTATTTCTATAATAATAATAATAATTTCTATTTCAATTTCTATATATAAATAGTATAACATCCAAATAGTTCTTATATCTACTACAAATATTCAATTATTACTAATACAATTCTCAACAGGGGATATGAGAGACGGAAGCGGGCAGTTGTCTAGTCAGCTCAACATTGAGAGAGAGAATGGCCGAGATATAGGCCCGAAAAGCACAGTACGCCAGCCCTCACTCTCCATAAATATAAACATCCAAGCGGTTTAAACTAGATAAATTGAACTCTGGTATACTATCATACACTTTAATTATTATTAAAAGGCCTCGATAATACTTTAGTTGGATGCACTACCAGGATCTTATAGTGACCTAGTTCCGGGTAATTATCATTTATACTAACGCAGGCAGCACCGCTCAAAAATGTAATATCGGTATCAACAGGATCACCTCCCATAATTGTAGGGGATAAATCCGATATGCAGGATATGGTAACCTCGATAACAACCTGATAGCGTTGTCCATAACGGGGTCTATGCTCGAATTGTCGTCTAAAACCAATATTAGTTTAGGGTCATCCAAATCCCATGTGTTCCGCTCTTCGCCGTAGGAAACCGGTATATTAGTTTGTGACACGGTTAACCAATAACTAAGTGTTTGGGCTGTGACGGCCGCTATTTGGCTTGATTTTAACAGTTCTTGATTTATTTCGCTACATCGGTAGTTCTCGCGCATCGGTACGAACCAGCTCAGTCCAGTTACGTTGGTCAACTCACGACTAGATTGGTGACTATAAAGGTCTATTTTCTGTTCCGACATAGCCAAATTATCTTGGCTCATAGCCCCGAAACCCTCAGCCATATCATAGAGTGCAGGTATAGCGAACGCGCGTCGACTGGTTAAGATGTTCCTATCGCTAATCATCCCTGAACTTCTTGCGGCCTCTATCGCCTCCTTGTATCCCTGGAGTAATTGTGATGGAATGAAGTTCCCTCCATCTAACCCCTCCTTATGAGCGATCTTGTAGTTAAGCACCGATTTAACATCTGGGCCTACGATGCTGATGGGTTCCTCGATAACAACCATCTTATATGATCTAGGTTCGCCATCACCTGCAGGAACTACCTTCACCTTTGGTAGTGTTAGATCGTATGTATATCCTCTGTAGGAGAACATGTTATCGTATACCCAGGACGATACCTTGTAACCCCAGGCCGGGTCGAGTGATCCATCTATAGTATTAATTTGATATTATCGACGATGAATTTATACCCAGTCCGACTTAAGGCAACAGTCGCAGCATCGCTCTCCGCACAAGTTCTATTGTATGGTGTCCCGATAGTCTTCATGGCTATACGACTACTTAAGATATCTGCCATCACTTCATCCCCAACCTTCTTCGCCGTATTCCCATTAGTGGCGTGTTGGTTCTTATTATGATTAGCTTGTAGGTACTCACTATACCCGTCGTTACTCGAGCCCAGAACACAGATGGGGCAGATTCGAATACAGGTGAGATCCTCCACTAGGAGATCACAAATGGTAGGAAAAACCTTCTCTGACCCTGTATTGATCCCCCCATCATCGTCTAGTCTACTAGAAACGACAGATATACATTCCTTCTCCTTTTGCGTCAACACCTTTACACCGCGCATGTCCTTTATTTCCTTCAAGACAGAGACATAAAAGTGGGCATTCTTCCCACCCTGTATACTTTTTTTTACCACTCCGGCTATTGACTCTTTATCAGAACTGTTCTTTTTCGCAAATTCGCATATGCGTTCGCGATATTTAGCTATATTCTTTGGCCGTCTATTTTTCTTTTTCCCGACCGCGTCCGACTTGTTAACTACCCTACTGGAAGCAATGTTCTCACTACACTCTGAGTAGACAGCCTCCGTATCCTTTTGGATATCGTAATCCTTCTTTGTCAGGAGCCTGGTACACGGTATGCCAGAAAGTCCAGTGACTACACTTCTAGTACATAAGTGAACGGAATATATGATACAACTTATATAAACAATAGTTGAATACAATACTTATATAAATACCTCAAGACGTAATTAAATTCCATACATTAAAATAATACATACTAATCAATTCATATAATTATACTTATCCATAATCATACATTTAATATCATCATATCATTGTACATTTAAATAATATATATATATATATATATATATATATATATATATATATTTATATATATATATAAGTTAATAGTAGACTGAAATAATCACATCAACTAACCTTTATTGCTTATAAGTTCTTATCTTTTTTATATCATAAGTTTTATCTCCGAGAAAAAAAACATATGCTTAACTCTTAACCTAAAACTAACTCTACTAGTATATTTACATACACATAACTCCCCCCTTCCAGTTCCTGCATAGAAGGAACTATCATAAAAAAAAAAATAGGTAAAGAAAAGAAACAAAGGAACATACAAAAATAAAAGAAGTAATCATGAAACACACAAAAACAACAACAAAAAATGTCTCTTGCATGCACAAGTTAACCTGACTCAGGTGTAGCAGCCGCAGGTGGGACAGGTGACAGAGCATGAGGCACTCGAAGTTTCTCCAGATGTACGGTCCGAACGCGAAATGGATAGTGCACATCCCGAATCGTATAGAGGTTATGTTCGCGAACAGTCACGATTTTGTACGGACCCTCGTATCGCGCCGAGGCTTTAGTTCGTGCAGTGCGTAATCGTCTATAAACAATCGTACCCAATGGCATGGGACCCTTGGTATACACCCCGGCCCGAGCATTGGCTTTGTGCACCCTGGAGGTCTTTTCTCGGATTAGTTTTTCGCGTACCTTTTGCCACGTAGATTTACGAGTGACTCGTGATTGATGGAGCATGGCACGTAATTCTTCATTATTGACTGTGATGAGGTCACCCCTATCCCTCCGCGCCTGGCCGAATACAATTTCTATTGGGGACAATCCCGTTGCCGAATGGATCGTATGATTGTATGCAATTATTGCTCGCGGCATAGCGTCATAGGAATCGAGATTTCTTCCCAACTTCAATAGCCGAAGGTGTTCTCCCAGTGTATTGTGTAACCTTTCCACTGCCCCCCTGCCTTTAACATGATGGGGAGTATTAAGCCGCCACTTGATCCCCAACTGGGCACACTCTTCGCGAATCAACAAATTATCAAACTCGCGACCGCAATCAGAAGTGATGTCCTCGGGTACTCCATAGGTCGCACACCATTGGAGGATGCCTTCCCAAACAGCCTTCGGGGTCTTCTCAGCGATAGGGTAAGTCATGGCGAGTTTACTAAAAATGTCCAGAATAGTGAGCCAGGATTGTCCCTCATTAGAATAGAGGTCTACTTTTACCGACCTGAGAGGTTCCATCGCCGTGGGGGTGACTACCTGTTCTGCCACCGGTGGCTGTCGATCATATTTCGCGCGCTGGCATACGGCGCATGGATCTATAAAATCTTTCACCGTGCGACCCATCGCTTTCCAAAAGTAGATGCGTTTCAATGCACGTAACGTCTCGTCGATCCCCCGGTGATTCGTTTTGCCACTGTGGTGATCCCTAATGACCCGTTGCTGTGCTGTGATATCGGGTACTGTTTCTACTTCCCGAAGGCAACGCACTAGAGAACCCCCTACCCCGATTCGTTCTTGGCGCCACAACCGTCTGATTTTATCAAGGAGAACCTTGTTGCCGACGTAAATATGACCACGGCGTCCCGGTACGCAAAACTCGGAAAAAATCCGTTCTATTTCGACGTCATCTACTGTCGCTGGAATACGAATCGTAACCGTCGATAATCCCTCATACATTGACGCACTCGACTCAGTGCCCGCGCCTTGTTTTGACCGAATGACCATTTGGAACCGCTTATCATTGATGATTTCTGGGAGTTCCCTAGCTCTTTCTGGTGAGCTCTCCTCTGACTGTTGACGTATTAGTGGAATCTCCTGCCCTTGTTCCGCCCAATCCCGCAAATAACGCACCGCAAATGGCTCGGCCGACGTGCTTTCTTCCTCTACCGCATTAATTACCAGATCGCGCGACAACCAATCCGCCACCGCGTTCTCTACCCCTTTTTTATGAATTACTTGAAACGTATAGGGTGCCAATCGTTCCTTCCAACGAGAGACTCGCGCTGACGTTTCCTTAAGCGTGGCTAGATAAACAAGTGGTTTGTGGTCCGTCAATAATTCGAAACGACGCCCATATACATATGGCCGGAAGTACTCAACCGCCCATACCACTGCTAAGAGTTCACGCTCGATAGCACTATATCTTTGTTCAGCCGGATTAAGTTTCCGGCTCGCGAAAGCGATCGGCTTTTCCCCCTCCGCGAAATTCTGCGACAGGACCGCTCCAATAGCTACCTCACTCGCGTCTGTGGTGATCCTGAACATGAGATGAAAATCTGGAAATGCCAACAGCGGTTGTGACGTCAAGATTTTCCGGCACTTATGGATGCTATCGATCTGGGAGGACCCTAGACAAAACCGTCTCCCCTTCTTTAGGGTCTCCGTCAGAGGTTGAGTCATTTCGGCAATTCCTGGAATGAACCGCCTATAATAGTTCACCATTCCTAAGAATCGGCGAATCCCCCGAACATTGGTGGGTAATGGTGCTTCTTGGATGGCTTTCACCCTTTCTTGATCGGTCTGTACCCCTTTTCGCGACACCACGTGTTCCAGAAACCGTATCTCTGGTAATCCAAATTTTGATTTTCCCTTTGATAATTTAGGGCCGAACTCGCGGATTCTGTCAAACACCCTCCCAAGATGCCTCAAGTGATCTTCTTCGGAACGACTAAAAACAATTAAATCGTCCATATAAACTTGGGCGAAGTCCTCTCCTAACCCTCTCTGGAACTCGTCCATTAACCGTTAGAAAGTCAGTGGGACCCCCTTCAGTCCGAACGGCATTCTTACGAATTCATAATGGCCCCGCTCCCAAGAAAACGCGGTTTTCCCAATGTCCTCGGCAGCCATTTTTACTTGATGGTACCCGCTTTTTAAATCCAGAGTACTAAAAATCGCCGCGCCTGCCAATCTGTCCAGAATATCCTCCACGCGAGGAAGCGGGTATCGTTCGTCCTCTGTTGCTTCATTCAGTTTTCTATAATCGACCACGACCCTATATTGTTTCTCCGTTTGCGTGTCTTCGTCTTTCTTTTTCTCAACTACCCACAACGGACTATTAAAAGGAGAATTACTTGGCCTGATAATTCTCTGGCGCAGGAGATCGTCCAATTGTCCCTTAATAATATCCCTCAAAGCCTGCGGGTAACGTCTATCTTTGACATACACCGGAATATCCGTTTTTAATCTAATCCGATGGACCGTTTTCCCTGTAGTGGGCAAAATCTCATTTTCCACATAGAAGAGGTCTTTATTTAGCTCTACGATATCCTTAATGGGTGCCCTTTCACAATTTACCGCACCAATTTTTATACCGCTACCGCCGCTCGTAACAGTGGTCTGATATGACCGTTCACCTAGTTTGAAGTGCCAATTCCCCCGATCCACTGTCAATTTCAATCCAGCTAACCGCAGAATATCTCCCCCTACAATGAAGTCGTACCCCGGCATTATTGTACCCACCACGTGAACCTTAACCTCCACATCCCTTCCTGCCAACTCTGTACAATTGACGTACACCTCCCCCAAGGTTGTGCACCGCCCGCTCACGGTAGCGATACTGCACTGGCATTGTATGTGTCTTCCCCATAGTCCTAGTTTCTCGGCCCCTTTTTTACTAATTAGTGTATTTGTACTCCCAGTGTCAACAAGGAACCTAACCCCTGTCCCCCTCATTCTCGCCACGGGCAATCGTGTTCGTTCCCCCTTTTTCACCGCGTTAATAATAATTATTCCCCCCGAACGGTTGCCCCGCCTAATACCGTTTCCTCATTCCCGTCGTTGTTGTCGCGGACCTTCCTCTGAACCGGACAGACCGCCCCTCCACGAATTCCCACCTCTTACCTCATGCTCTCTCACTGCCGGCGTGCTGTGCTGGGAACTAACGCTCTCCTCTGCTCACGACTTCCCACTGGAATAGCGGTCGCCGCTCCTCCGATGAGTCCGCTTCTCTCGCCACTCCTGGTTGTTGACTTCCATCGGTTCAGGCTTGGATTCTCTTCTGTGTGGTCTAGAAGTCCGTCTCGGGCAATCTCGTGCCATATGTCCTTTCTTGCCGCATTCGTAGCACCGCGTCAGACTGCATTGGGCTGCTACGTGACCGGGCCTATTTCATTCATAACACCGACGCTCCGGTCGTTTCCTCCTCTCTTCAAACCCTCTGCTAGGTCGGTCCTCGGGAGGTCAACTGCTGCGCCTGGGCGGGGTCTTATAATGTCTTCTTGCGGATCTCACTTCGGTCCATTCGCCATCGCACTTCTCTCGCCGTGCCTTGTTCCTGTTATGCGAGTCTGCCAACTCGTGGGCACATTCAACGAAATCTCTGTCTCGTGATAGAGAACCTGGTCGGTCCATATAATGGTTCAGCTGTACCTTCAGGAGACCACGTACAAACTCCAATCGCCGGCCGCCTTCCTCTTGACCAAAACCTTCAACCATTTTCTCCACCACTCTATTGTAGAGAACTAAAAGTTTTTCAGCAAATTCGCCCTCCGACTGGCCTTGATTCCGCTTCACATTCACCAGATAAAATACGTCTTCTTCCGGAGTCCAGCGCCCTTCGCCATACAACTTCTTTAATCGTTCTTTCAGCGTGTCCCATGAATGAGTTGTATCGCCCTGTATAGCGTTCAGGATACGTCGTGAGATACGACCGACCAATGCCGCTTCTAACATTTTCACGTCTGACGCTAATATGGTACCATTTTCCTGTCGTGATACAATTAGAGTCCTAATCTGGTCGGCGCCTTTTATGAAGTGATCCAGATCACCAACCGTACCTGTGAATGGCTCTAATTGGCCAATGGCCTCGTGTATAAAGGCAGAATTTTGAGTACGTACCTTTATTAACTCTATTTGTGCCGACTTTTTCGCCTCCGTGAGCTGAGCCATCAATTGCGCATGTTCTTCCGACGCCTTTGCCAACTGGAATTCGAACTTGGCGCGTTCCTTAATTAACTCGTCTGATTCAGCCATCATACGAGTGCTTCTTAAGTTAAGAAACTTAAACTTAAAAACTTCTTAGTTTTTAACGAAACGCGAACAAACAAACTCCCGGGTTTCGGCACCAGTTAATAGTAGACTGAAATAATCACATCAACTAACCTTTGTTGATTATCAGTTCTTATCTTTTTTATATCATAAGTTTTATCTCCGAGAAAAAAAACATATGCTTAACTCTTAACCTAAAACTAACTCTACTAGTATATTTACATACACATAACTTATATATATATATATATATATATATATATATATATATATATATATATATATATATATATATAAGTTATGATTAGACTGAAACACTCACTGAAAAAAATAGGGTTTTGGGCATAGTAACGACACAAGTTCAAGATAACAACTAAACTTTATTTCTCGTACCTCTCATATATATACTCTGTAATGTTTACAACTTATAATAACAATCCTAAACTTACATACTATTTATATTTACCGTCTATTTGTCCTTATAACTTATATATATATATGTGTGTGTGTGTGTGGATCACTAATCATTTCAATATTAATACTAATCATTTAAATAATTTCTAATCATACATTAAATAATACCTATATATGTGGATCACCACAATCTTTAACGTATTTTCGAAAGAAAAATCCCACACCTCAATGTCCATTGACCTCACCTAATGAAAAAATAAGTATCGATATATAAGTATAGAGTTGAAGTAGCACAGAATTAAGAAAAAATGTGTTCTAGAAAGATGGTGTAATCACTATTGTGATTTATTGACTTTATCCAGTGTATTTCTAGCGGAGGGTAAGTTGGAAATTTATGATTTTTTTTTATGAGTTTTTTCTCGATTTCAATTTTCGTAGTAGTAAATAATACATTCCGCTGCTTTAGTCTCTACCAGAGACTTTACAGCCGATTGAATCGCGTCAACACCTCAAGCAGCCTCTTCTATTCCTGATAGTCCTCTGAGGTGTCTGAAAGAAAAAAGTTGGTGGCCTTCCAAGTTGACCTTGTTATTTGAGTACTACCACTGTGTATTTTCTCTGGTTGTCTTTATTCATGCCAACATGTACCAATTCTGCCATTTACTTGAATTGTTATTATATAGTTGTAAATTTCAATGAATAAATTATATACAAAAAATATGTAAATACTGAATTCGTTGGTAATAAATGAAGATGAAGATACATAGACTGTTAGAATACAAATAATATTGAATAATTTATTAAAATTTGAATACATTGGAATAAAATAAAGACTATATAATGTTTAAATAAAAATAAAGTGTCTACTTTATATTGTTTATTTAAAAAACAAAAAAAAAACCTAAAGGTCCTACTCTTTCTCCTCCCACCCACCTCATCAACGTTTCGGAAGGAAAGACAATATCCGCTGTTTTCATTTACTCCGAGATATCGACATTTAACTTGGAGATTGGAGACAAGTACCATCAAAATATTCACAGGAATCAGAAAGGAAAAGAAAGGATATTTCGATTTCGTTTACATTTTTTTTTATCCTTGATTACTGAAGATACTTACAGGATGTCTGGAACACGTTTGTTGTAATTGGCATGAAAGAAGCATGTGTCATCATTTTTATTATGATTATATATCAATATATACTATATAATAAATACATTAATAGTTGTCATCAAGCCGATGTATGTAGGTTTTACAGCACTTAATCAAAATTTTTTTTTATAGGTTAATTCCTATATTTTATATAAGCAGTGGGTTATAATGATATATATATATATATATATATATATATATATATATATATATATATATATATATATATATATATATATATTTGTAATATAGCGTTAATAATAGTTGTAAATATAGCGAATATAAAACATCTGATTGAACAATAGTAATTATACCATCTTTCTAGAACACATTTTTTTTTAATTCTGTGCTACTTCAACTCTGGTATAAGATCATACTAAAAAAATATGTTTTATTCAATTTCAATTAAATTTATAAGATATGTAATTGTAATTGTAATAACAAATATGTTTTAAAATTATTTATCAATTAGATTTATAAGATGTTAAACTGGGCTAAAACATTTTTAAGACCTAAATACCGGAATAGCTTTTGTCGATGACGGGTGATGACATTGTTACATATCGTGTATTTAACCATCATGTAAATAACTAAATATGACTAACTTACGAATGAGTGTTTATTGGTTGTTCAACTAGTGCTTAATTTTGTAGGGATAAGTAAAAATGTCCTGTTTCTCGTAGCAATTTAATTGGCAAATTATTTTTAATATCATTTCCTCTAAATCTGTTTTGACTTACGGATCGGAAACCTGGCCTCTGTCCCAGGGTAGATGCCAACACTCCACTGCTCTTCGAAAGAAAAATATTAAGAAGGTTGTTTGGAGCAGTATGAATTGGCTATCACATTAGACTCAATCAGAATGCGGAGTTATATCGGATGTATCAGGAGCTGGACGTGGTTCAACTTATAAAATTAGCTTTGCTTAGATGGGTTGGACATTTGGCCAGAATGGAGGACAACACTACCTGCTCATAAGAGTAGGGTACGTTGGCGGAAAAAGTGAATCTGGATGGCCACGACTAAGATGGGCAGACGAGGTCGAGAAAGATGCAGGAAGAAACATTGGATTGAGGACCTTTGCACAGGACAGAGAGGAAGAAAAGAGTGAAGAGTCGATGCGGCCAGGACCCGTACTGGGTTGTAGAGCCAGTGTTGTTGTTGCCCCTATGTTTTGTTATGAATAATTAATAAAATCATACTATATATAAAGACTAGCTTATGCCCGAGGCTTTGCTCGCGTGGAATTTGGTGTGCCACATAAAGCTTCGTGAAAGATCATTTTAAATAAATAATTTAATTATTTTTTTAAATATAAGTTACTCGTACATCCAAAATTTCAGATGTCCAACTTCAAAACTGACGGAATCTATACAACCTTTGAACCCCTATTACATTAAAGGAGAAACCCTTGGGTAGAATTATCCAAATTTCTTCCTTAAACTGTACAAAGAACCTATCTACAAATTTCAAGTACTAAGTTCCTGATTTGCCTTTAATTATGTACTATAACGGAGAGGGGGGGGGCATGCCTTCGCGCCCTACATAAATCTGCTCTTGGTGTAGCCTATGATCTATAACCTATTTTACTCAATAAGTTTCATCGAAATCCGTTCAGTAGTTTTTGCGTGAATGAGTAATAAACATAAAAACAATAGTTCCACTCATGTTCTTTCTGTTACTTTAACATCTATTATCATGTGATTTGTCTTTATTTATGACCTATAATGGATTCTCCACAGTTCCTAAATCTCCACAGTGTCCCCGTGCGCCCCCCCCTAAATCCGCGCTTGCTATAGCCTATGTGTTATTCTGATGTATAACCTATATTACTGTCAAGTTTCATCCAAATCCGTCGAGTAGTTTTTGCGTGAAAGAGAGACAAGCATACAAACATTCACATTTTTAATATTAGTAAGATTAAGCTATTCAACAATAAACAAAACAGAACAATGTAAAAGAATATTCGTGAAAGAAAGTGGTCCGGGTAGAGGTCACAATGAATTTCTCGTAGAATTGGATAAACACTTTATTGTTATTACTATTATTATCACTACTTCCATGCTCACTATTACTGTAAGGCGTTTATTTATTTATTTTCCACCATAAATATCATTTTATGGCATTCATCCGCGTTCAACTTCATTCACTACTTTTATCTTTACTCTTTCATATATCCTTGCCTTTTTTTATATGTATTTTAGTCCATTATTGCCTAATTGTATTATCACTTAAAAGATACTTATTTTTTTTTATGCAATTGATATTATTTACACCTTTATAAAGTCTCTTCTTACATTTTCTTTTATGCAATTAATATTCTTTACACTTGTATAAAGTATTTTTACCTATCAACATTAATACTGTATTTTCTAAAATACTTATTTATTTTCATTTTTATTTTATTTTATATAATTTGGTATCTAGATTTTTATAGTTTTACAATTTTTATTTCTTACTTGTTTATTACCTCACTCACTCACAGACTGGCGCTCAACAGACTGGGCCTCCTCCAACAGCTTGCTCCACTCCGCTCTATCCGAAGCAAATCTCCTCCATCTCCGCACTCCCATCTTACGCAGATCCTCTTCCACATCTTCCATCCATCTCAATCGGGGTCTCCCGCGTTTTCTCCTTCCTCCCGGATTATCGCACACCATTTTTCGAGGAAGTCTCTTCAGATCCATGCGTTCAACATGACCCAACCAGCCAAGCCTTCTCTTTCTAATGACCGTGACTAAGTCTGGCTCCGCTAGCAATTCCATCAGTTCTGCATTGCTTCTCATTCTGAATTGCTCGCCATCCTTAATAGGGCCATATATAGTTCTTAATATTCTTCTTTCCCAAATTCTGGGGGAATCTTTGGCTGCTTTTGTTAGGACCCATGTCTTATTGCAATATGTCACAACGGAATGACTGTCTTGTAAATTAATATTTTACTTTTCCGGGATAGATTCCTAAATTTCAAGACCTCTCGTAGAGCATAAAAACACTTGTTGCCCGCTGTAATTCTTGCCTTGACTTCCATCGTCATGTCGTTGTTTCTTGACAACATACCTCCCAGGTATCTGAAGGACTCGCATCCAGGGAATTTCCGGTCACCGATCTTTACTGGTCCATTCCTATATGTCCCGCTTCTCGTCGTTATCAGTTATTTTGTTTTGGCATTGTTTACAACGAGGCCAAGTCTCCTTGCTGCCCCCTCAAATTCTTGCAATGCCCCCGATAAAGCTGACATTGTTCTGGCCAATATAAGCACATCGTCGGCATATGCTAGATGCTGCGTCAATCTATTGTAAATTGTGCCATTTGGGCTCGTTTTTATACATCTGACTGCTACTTCCAGAATCAGGTTGAATATCACAGGCGAGAGAGGATCTCCTTGTCTTAGTCCCTTATTTACCTTCAATTCTCCTGACAACTTTCCCTGGATCTTTCTCTACTCCTAGTATCTTTCAGAGTCATTCTTACGAGCCTAATTAATTTTGACGGCAGTCCCAGATTCTTCAGTCCTTTGTACATTTCATTCCTCTCCACACTATCATATGCCTGACGAAAATCAATGAATAAGTGATGGAGATCCACGTTGAATTCATAGGACTTCTCCAGCATTTGTCGTACGGAGAACATGTGGTCCACTGTTGACCTCCCTGTCCTAAAACCACATTGGTACTCTCCCAGGATTCTTTCCGCCCACTCATTCACTCTTCTGCACAAGGCTATAGATGTTTATTACCTACAATTTTTATTTCGTAATTCTTATAATTTTCTACATATACCAATATCATTTTAATCATTTCACATTCCTATTTTATATTCAGTCTTTATTTTTTATCTGTGTTACCTTATTTTTTAACTTTCAACACTTTCTGTTTTATTATTATTTTATTCTTAACTAGCTTTTGCCCGCGGCTTCGCTCGCGTGGAATTTGCTGTGCCACATAAAATTTCGTGAAAGATCATTTTAAATAAATGATTTAATTATTTTTTTTAAATATAAGTTACTCGTACATCCAAAATTTCAGATGTCCAACTTCAAAACTGACGGATTCTATACAACCTTTTAACCCCTATTACATTAAAGGAGAAACCCTTGGGTAGAATTATCCAAATTAATTAAACTGTACAAAGACCTATCTACAAATTTCAAGTACTAAGTTCCTGATTTGCCTTTAATTATGTACTATAACGGAGGGGGGGGGCATGCCTTCGTGCCCTCACATAAATCTGCTCTTGGTGTAGCCTAAGATCTATAACCTATTTTACTCAATAAGTTTCATCGAAATCCGTTCAGTAGTTTTTGCGTGAATGAGTAGCAAACATAAAAACAATAGTTTCACTCATGTTCTTTCTGTTACTTTAACATCTATTATCATGTGATTTGCCTTCATTTATGTCCTACAATGGATTCCCCACAGTTCCTAAATAACAGTCAAGGGGGGGCCCGGGTCCCCGTGCGCCCCCCCTAAATCCGCGCTTGCTATAGCCTATGTGTTATTCTAAAGTATAACCTATATTACTGTCAAGTTTAATCCAAATCCGTCCAGTAGTTTTTGCGTGAAAGAGAGACAAACATACAAACATTCACATTTATAATATTAGTAAGATTAGTAGGACATAAAAACAAATAGTTTCACTCATCTTCTTTCTGTTACTTTAACATCTATTATCATGTGATTTGCCTTTATTTATGTCCTATAATGGATTCTCCACAGTTCCTAAATAATAGTCGAGGGGGGGGCACGTGCCCCCGTGCTCCCCCCCTAAATCCGCGCTTGCTATAGCCTATGTGTTATTCTGATGTATGACCTATATTACTGTCAAGTTTCATCCAAATCCGTCCAGTAGTTTTTGCGTGAAAGAGAGACAAACATACAAACATTCACATTTATAATATTAGTAAGATGATGTGGATTACTACCTTTTCGGCACTTCTTGTTTATAGTATACACTCATACATTTTAACCTTCATATATACCTTGCTGAACATCTTTATCATTTTTATTGCCTGTATTCACCTTACTTTTGTTTATTTATATTTAATATGTTTTAATATATTTGTACCAACTTTATTCTTATATTGTCTGTAATTTGCATATAGCCCTGAAGGTCGAAACGTTGGCTAATCAATAAAGTTTTTCTCCAATTCTACGAGAAATTCATTGTGACTTCTACCCGGACCACTTTCTTCCACATATATTATCAAGGTCAACAATTATCATTCATTATAAAAGAATATTCCATAGAATATAAGAGATAGAACGATGACTATGGCCAGATGAGGTTATTGAAGCTTTATTGTATTTTAATTTTATAATTAATCCACTTAAGAACCATAGAACCATTGGACAGTAGTACATTGAGATTTCATTCAAAATAAAACACACCAGATACCTGGGTGAAGTAGTTCCAGAACTAAGGATTGGAAACTGCCTGGAACAGTCTGGAGTAGAAAGGAATGTTCAGAACGTGGAGAGAGATAGAGAAGTAAGTGAGTGGCTTTGGTTCCAAGTAGGTTGGGGAAACCGCCTCTCTAAATATCATTTCTCTAAATACCGAAATTCCAATATTAGTTTCATAGTCAGGATCTGTTGAATTCCTATAATATTGAATAATATTAGTTCACATTATAAATATGAGAACGAAATGGTGGAGGTAAAAAAAATATTCTCATTAATAAGAACATTATTATTTTAAGACCAACGTTTCGCCCCACATTGCTGGCCTTCTTCTGGGCTAAATATACAAATTAAAATAATACATAGTAAATAATAAAAGTACATACTGTCATCAAGAAAATATTATATAAATAGAGAAACCATTAGGTAAATATAAATACAGAGGGAATAGTTATTACTTATTATGGAATGAGTAATAAAGAGCAATATAAATTAATCTCATTAATGTAACTGAGATCTTATAATTACATTTTATTATTTACTAGCATCCCAATTCATCCTAACACTATCCTTAACCCGTATGCTGATAATACATCTGTATTATCAGTCAACACCAATCCAGTTATTGCATCCCAAAGCCTCCAATCCCTGATCACTGATCTTGAAGAATGGTGTCAAAACTGGAGGATTAAAATAAATTCTCAAAATCGCATCAAATCACTTTTACCTTACGTCGTAAACCAATAACTTCCTGCCCTTCAGTATCCTTTAATAATACCCCTCTGGTGCCTGTAGAACAGATCCGATACTTAAGGTTGCACCTTGACAAACGATTAACCTGGAATCCTCATACAATACTGAAAAAACAAGAAACCGCACGACGTTTCAGGCTACTTCAACACTTACTAGACAAACGCTCTAAGCTCCCAATTAACTACAAAAGACTCATCTACATGACCATCATACGACCTATTTGGACTTACGGAGTAGAGCTTTGGGGCTCCACTAAGCCTTCGAATTCCTATCGTATCCAATCCTTACAATCCAAAATCCTTCGTAACATCCTCAATGCTCCTGAATTTGTAAGAATAAAGTCATCCATAACGACCTTAATGTCCCTTTTGTTGCTGATTTGGCCCGAACCCGCTATCTATCCTTTCATAACAAACTTCATAACCACTCAAACCCTCTAGTTTCAAACCTAACTTCCTCTTCAATTCCCGATAATCCTCTGAGGCGTCTGAAAAGAAGATGGCCACGTGACCTTCTTAGTTGAACTTTGATTTGATTACTACCAGTGGATAGTTTCTCTACTTCTCATTCTCATGTCATTATGTATCACGTAGCCTATTTACTTGTTGTATTATTGTAATACAGTTGTAAATATCAATAAACAGATTTTTTTTAAATTATTTACTAGCGACCCGACCCGGCTTTACACGGGTAGTAAGACATATTATGTCTACATGTTTTGTCTGTCTAAGGTATTCTATCATGTAGACTTCGTCCGCATTGATTTTAAATATAAATTTATATTGAGTTTCAATGGAATTTTGAATTCCATAAATGAAGTCCATGCTATAAACACTGACTTAAAGCATTTGTGAATTCAGCCTACCAATGCTTCATATATATATTCATATAGTGATAGATTTTAATAAATTGTCCTATTAAATATTAAATGGCATATTTACAGAACTATAGATGATGGATAATGGATTTTCTATTGAAATCCACCATGTAACATACAAAACTGTAATATTTAGGAGAACGGAGATAGTTGGGGTGCAGTAAAAAAAAAAAAAAAAAACACCAAATAAGTACTAGACTTATATTTAGTTAATGCCGACGTTTCGACCTACAATGTAGGCCATCTTCAGGGCTATGAGAGAAAAACAAACAGAACAAACAATATATAAAAACGTTACAGCAACAAGAATATAGTGACATGTAATGTATAAAATAAAATAGTTACAGATATGAAAATTAAAGATAACGAATATTGAAATAGTGACAGAATATAATAAAATTAAAATATTGACAGATATAATAAAATTAAAGGTAACGAACAGAAATTAAAGTAGTGACAGATATAATAATTAAAGATAACGGATATAAAATAAAATACAGAAACTAAATGTACAGAAAGGATAAAAAAGTAAACATAATATAAAGGGAAATAAAAATGAGGAGGTAAACCGAAAGATACAAAATGAGAAGATTAACATATAAAAAAAGGAGTGGAGTATGAAGGATTTAGAAAAAACTAGTAAATTAAAGATATAAAATGTATGATTCTAGAGGTTACATAAGTAAAATGTATGAAACATAATAATACAAGAATATGTGGAAAGAAATGAATAAGTATCTCGTAGAATGACAGAAATGTAAAAAAATTGAAAATATAAGTATAAATATAAATAAATAAATTGATTGGGATGTAATATAAAAATAGTTGATTGGATTAATAAATTTGAAAAATTTACAATTAAAAATAATGCTTATAATTATGAACTCTTTGATTACCAACATATGATGGATGCCAAAATGATAAGTGAGAAATAGGAAAATATATAGTGTGAGGAATGGAGGAATTCCTCTCATACATGTAATATTTAGAGGTTGATTATGCCAAACCATGGTTACGATTCTTATTATGTTAAAATTTAAAGCCTGCTTACTTAGTTTCACACCTATTTAAAAACTTAAAATTTTACGATTTCTCGTATTTTACGCATTAAAAATGACGCTTTTTTGTTACAAAGATTTGTCACCCTTTTCACCTTCCTAGGGTACAAATTTTCAAAAATACTTTCTTAGTGCGCGTTGGCCTTTAAAAATATGAATACAGATAACTACTGTCTACTGTCCAAATTTCAAGTCTATCGCTTATGCCGTTTTGGCTCTGCGATGGTCTTATAAGTCCGGACGAACTACATTATATCGTATTATATCATAGTCGATTTTCAAAAAAAATAAAAAACACATACTTATTTCTTTATTTTTAATGTAGGAGCTAAATCAAAAATTTCATGGTACTCGCTTTAGAAATGACGTTTTTTTAATTTTCTCTTTTCACCCTTTAAGGTCGAAATTTAAAAAATCCTTTCTTAGTTCGCGTTGGTCTTATAAAATGTACCTACTGTCCATATTTAAAGTCTGTAGCTTATGCCGTTTTGGCTCTGAGATGGTCTTTTCAGTCAGGACAAACTCTTTTATATATATATATATATATATATATATATATATATATATATATATATATATATATATATATATATATATATAGATAGATAGATAAGGACTCAACTCGAATTCTATAAGACCTATAGAGCTGCAGTTGGGACCAAATTGTAGAAAATTTAATCTAATTATGTTTTTTTTTTCAAAAAGAACCGATTAGGCCAAAAACTGAAATAACTCTGAAAATTTCAAAGTTTTTAGGCCACCGACGGTTTCCCTCGTAATTTGTACGATTTTTCTCTCCTTAAGAACCTTCTTTTCGCCTTTGCAAAAAATATGAAAAAAAAGTATCCGATTGGTCGAGCCGTTCTCGAGCTTTGCGGTTAGCAAAACATCTGTCGATTCATTTTATTATATAGATAGTGCACGTGGGTTAAGTAAGCAACAAAGGAATTAAAATAGATATACTTTATTAACTACGATTCTAAACAAGATTCATGATTCGGTATATACATTGAGGATTACACTTGATGATTCAGATGTAATAGAGGATTGCCATAAAATACATAACAGGACTTTATTTACGATTATCTTTGAAACAGGGCTACATCTAGAGTTCTTCTCCGGGTCACGCTGTTTTCAGAGAGTCCTTCTAAAAGTGGAGTCCTCAACTCCCCCCCTTTTCTTATCTCTTTCCCCACCTTGACAACGTGGGTATGACCCTATTTACCTGATCGAACTATTTCTTTTCAAACCAAACATTGTTCTTTGAGTAAACACATATTTATTTTTTTAATGCAGCCCGGTACGATACATAGCAGACCTTTTAGTTAGATGTAATTCTTATATCAATGGAATTCTAATCTTTAAACTAAACTTGATAAAATGAAACTGTATAACTAGATGTCGCCAGTCGCGAGCATGATACTGACACGAACCAACAAGTTTACCCTCTACCAAAAGTCGTTCAACGCAGTTAAATGAGTTTTCATTTTAATAAACTCGACATCAGTGAGTATATCTAAAGAGTAAGAAAATTTCATTTATTGATTAAACATTTTTTTATAAATTATTAAGTGAATTATATGATTATATAAAATGTTTAAACGTTGATATAAACGCCTGTGTGGAAATCTTCGGTAGCTAAAACAACTTATTGTGAGTTCGAAAGAGCTTTCAGAGAGGTTTAGAAGACAATGGAGATTATAATATGGAGTACTATTGTAGGGCGCTAAGAGTCTACTCACGTAGTCCATTCTATAGAACCTGCTTTATATAACTCAATTCTGGGCTCCAGTGCCGCCATCAGCTGTTGCTCGTGGTCCCGCATACAAACTGCACTATGGAAACCGTAAATGGTAACAGTCCCTGTGAAAATGGTAGTTCTCTTACCATAAAGTTAACACCATCATGTGTTAACACATCGTAAGGATGTGGCTCGCCATATATCGCTACTGGATCAGAGGAGAATTTTATAGGTTAAAAAATATTGTTCCAAATTATTTACTTTTATTTTGCATCTAAATAAAATTGTAGATCATTTGATGCAATGGTACTAGAATGTGATTACACGTACTGGTATAAATATATTAGCAAACCTTTAAAGGCCAAATGTGTTATTTTCTATTTCTATAGAACATTAAACTGTCGAAAGAAAGAGAGAGAGTGAGAGAGAGATGGTGGAAGAGGGAGAGAGAGAGAGAGAGAGAGAGAGAGAGAGAGAGGGAGGGAGAGGGAGGGAGAGAAAGAGGGAGTGAGAGAGAGAGAGTGAGAGAAGAATATTAAACCATAAATTCGAGAAAAAAAAAGTTGATATTTCGCCAATTCATTTCTTATTATTACTGTTCAGTGTTGTAAATTTTATTCTTTGATAATGCCAGTTTCTCAATTATGTCCTGGTTCTTTTGAATGCCTTGATATCTCTCTCTGTATTATAGTAGGTTACATTCAGGCGAAAATATTTTAAGGTCCTGTTGAATTAAATCCATAATTAAAATTGCATATGATTGTTGCACTCATGTTCAACAGAGCGAATTAAATAACTTATCCGGTAAATATATGACTATCAATTAAATTACAAAAACATTATTCATGAATTTGCTTGGTAAAATCACTAAAAGCACTCCCAGATCCATTTAATTGCTTTTACTGGTATCCAATGCCAATGGTCCACGGAGAAAGAGACGATATTCAAATAAATAACATTTCTTTCCATTATTCAATGAATAAAGATTAATTACAGAACATCACTCCTTCTAAATAAATGTTTTTATTTTATCCATTTTTTTTTAGTGAGTTGAATATTTATTTATTTATGTATTTATTATTTAATTCTCATTTGCACCTGCGCAATTGCCCATCCAGCAAATTTGATCGAAGTGTCTTTCTCTTCGCTTTTTAACATAATCATCGAGTTATTTGGGAAAAAAAAATCAATTGTTGAGTATGACTCTTGGCTAATGTCTTTTTAAACTTTTCTTATCCAGTCCAGGTAACAGGGAGTAGGAAAGCCGATGAACGAGTGGGTTTGGTTGATACTGCGTCGATGAGTGGAATGTTATTTATTTGTTATGAATATATGATTTTATAGTGGGAATCTTCATGTCGTTGTATATAGTGTGTTTCGAAATATACCATGGTGCATTAATAATTTTTCCGAGAATTTTGGACTGTGTTGTTTGTATATTGTGTATGTTAACATTTTTTCTGAACCCCAAAGTTATGCTCCATATGTCCAAATAGGTTTTAGTATACTATTATTCATAAGTCGTTTGTTCCTCAAGTCAAGTGAAGAACTGTAGTCCAGAAGATGTGATAGTTGTTTGTACCGCCTAGTCAGTTCTTGTCTCTTTAATTTTGTATGTACGTTCCATGTAAGTCTTTTGTCCAAGTTTAGTCCGAGATAACGAACATAATTTTTGGAAGGTACTTCGTCCTTTTCAATTTTGAATAATGGGCACGAAGCTTTGCGTAGAGTGAAGCTTACTGCACACTGTTTTTTTCCAAGTTTTTCGGCCACCAAAAGTATTCCTGTCCGTTTTTTCGGTTGCGAACTTGGATTTACACTATTCAGACATGCCGTTACAACATATAAAAAATGCAGATCATCAAGCGTCACTGCTACGATCGACGCATAAACAATAATAATGACCGACACTTATCAATTAGGGGTATGGATAACAGACTATTCTCAGATAAACTTACTTACTGAATATAGACAAAAAATTCCATAAAAATCGGTCAAATAGTTTCCGAGGAGTTTTGTTACAAACACTGTGACACGACATTTTATATATTAGATAGAGCCAAGATTCCGGTTAATTATTATATGATTGGAACTTAACTCAGGATCTGTTAGAGCTATAGAGCTGCATTTGGGCTCAATTATAACCAAATTTATCTGATTTTACGAGTTGCATATAATGCTAATTTTTATTTTCAACTTTTCAATGTATTTTAGCTTTTATTTTATTTTTACAATTTTTGAGAGGTTTTTCTAAGAGCATTTAATGATAATTTTGAAAATGTAAATTCATACATTTGCGATTTGTCTTAATTTATTTTCATTCATATCAGTTATATCGTCTTGGTCCATTTTTGTGTCTATATTATTGCTTATTAATTATTTTATTTTTCTACCTGTAACACCATTTTCTATGTTTGTTTTTTTTTATAAAATTATTTTCCATTCTGCCGCGATCTAAGGGAAGGAACATCAAATGTTCGAAGACATTTTTTCACACGATTTCTTCAACCTTTGGTAAAGATTATTCTTAAGCAAAAGGAATCTGAAACAGAAAGGTCTAATAAAATATTGTTAGGGCGTGATTAGACTGAATAAAATTTAATATGAAGTAAATTTAAGTCCAACGGTAATTTGAATGAAATCTCAGATATTAACATAGCGTTTATTAATTTTAAGGACATATGAATATCTTTCTCTTAACTAAGCAAATATACAGGTGATTAATGATTAAACTTAATAGTAGCAGCTATACAAGAAGGACTTCCAAACTAAACATGCAAAATAGCGATCTAATGAACAAATATGATTAATTACTAATACTAAAGATTAACATTGAATAGGAGCTTTAATAATCATTAACAGAGATTGCTCCATGCTAGAGCATTATGGCCAAGATATAACAAATAATAATGAAGAATTTAAGTGATCACGGCCTGAAGGGTTAATACGATTAATTAGCTTGAATCGTCCTTTTGGTGTCATATAACCACAATGAGTTGTTGATTATCAGCAGCAGTATTAGTCGGCTATTTGAGGCCTTATGATAATGAAATGGGACTTACGATTTGTGTGTTCTCTATGCCCAAATTATCACTTGGTCTGGTATCTCAGCAGAGCTCCTGGTGCGTGACAGGCTGCAAGCAACGCTGGACGTTCTCTTCGGCTTGAAAGCGGCAAGCGGTCTTAGCTGCGAAGGTCTAGTAGAACAGCCCAGATCCGCGTCCAAACAGCAAGTGCCCGTCCGCTCCAAGCGTCACTCCCCTCTCCTTCGATTTTGGCGGTAAAGTATATTTCTGATCTTAGAGGCAAGGATCGGTTTGTTCCTACAGGCGAGTTATACAGGTCCGCGGCTAAACAAATATATTTGAAACATTTTTTGTTTCACCCCATATTGATCCTGTACGAACATAATGTAGAGACTGATACATGATATATAGAAGATTCGGCCATCTATACTGAATACTTCAAGATCAGGAACCCACATCTCTCAATCGATAATTATTTATTATATTCCTGATTTTTATATATTATATTTTATGTAGGTGTCGGCCTTGACACTCATCTACTAACTGTTCACGTAGAAATGTTTTCCTACGTTTTTTTCTAAGCATCTCCAGCTCATCTTCTTGTCAAAAAAATCCATTTAAAGAATTTTTTCACATAATTTTGATCTTGGGAATTATTCCAAACTTACAGAAGTATATCATTACTTTCTGTTCATTTTAATTGGGCAATGACGAAAATAATATTTTAAAAAACGCAAAATTAAATTTAATGGACAATAAAGAAATTTATATAGAAAATTAACAAGACAAAACGCAAATAAAGCAATCATTATTATTATTGTCCTGGCTCTATGGTACAGAAGGAACCCTTGCTCCACCACCACAGCTAACCAATCTCTGCAATCTTTCGCTATCTTCTTCCAGTTTTGTACATCTAGTAGCTTTATGTCCTCCTCGACTTCATCATCCGAGCTTCTTTTCCCGTCTGGTGTCTAATAGATCATTCTCTTTGGTATCCTGTTGTCTGGCATTCTTTTTACATGTCCCATCCATCTTATTCTGGCTTTTTTTATCAACGGAGTATGTATTATATATCTACAGTATCGGTGAACAAGTGATTAATTAGATTTCATTATAATATGCTTTTTTTTCTGTAAGGGCCCAAGTCAAGTCTCGGCTTGAATAAGAGTTATACCTTACACCACAACTCCTTTTCAAGCCATAAACTACGATAATGACACGAATACGCATCACTCAATACAATTAACTAGAGACAAAAACCGACTTTACCGCTTATTCTCTGGTGATGCAAATATAGAGATAACGAATGGTATCGCAGCTCAGCGTAAACATTTATTTGATTTACTTGTTGAATATATCAGTGCGTAAATAACTACATTAAAGCACATGCTACAGCTACCTCTGTTTGCATATACCTTAACTATAACTTATATACTTACCATTTACAAATATGACTCTACTCTAATGCTTCTGTATTGCTAATCTCTTACTTAAGACAAATAGGTCTTTGTAAGGATAAGCCAGATGTATATTGATATCTCGACTTGCGTTAGCAGTGATTACTTATTCATGATTTCTAACGTTTTACTTAAAATAAACATATTATTTATAAATGCATTATTGGTTTGATTTTTTAATAGTTTTATTGTTATTAACCATAAGGCATCATCAGATAAACAAGGTCACATAAAAGAGTTTTAAGTAAAAATACTGGTTTTCAACATTTTTTTTTCTTATTGAGAGTTTCTCCAAACGAATTTTAGGATAGCATTTTTTCCAGGTCTTCCTATCAAATGCATTTTCTACATTAAGCTCAAATCATGCCATGTCTTCCTGGACTTGGTTCATCCATGAAGTTCTTGATCGTCCTCTTCTTCTTCTTCCTTCAGGACATGATCATTTTGGGTATTCTATTATTCTCCATCCTAATGAGGTGTCCAAACCACTCATAGAATGATTGTGACCACCTATTATCTCCCTTACTATTAAATCGGGAACCCTTTCACATATAGAAATTCCCTCTGCCGTTCTTCAGAAACCCATCTCCGCAACTAGAAGTTGCTCTTGGATTCCCTTTTCCAATTTTCATGTTTTGCACCCATATAACATTACAGACGTTACAATAGCATGGAAAAACTATTTTTTTTGTAGTTTTTAGGACGTTATTACTCCACAGTACAGAATTGAGCATGGCAATAGTTTTTCTTCTTCTGACTCTTCGGGCTATAATGGGAACAATCTTGATGCCACCATTCTTAGAATTTACTTTACATTGAATCCAGGGCTATTTCGGTGGTTCACTGAAAATTTGAAAGGTTATTATCTTTGTGCATTAAAGCCTTGAAGAGATTTTTTTGGGTTAAGGACGTGGTAGAGACTGTACTGTTTCTAGGATAACTGTGGGTTATCCAGGTAGGTGATTGGTCCAATATATTCTCAACCACAAAGTTTTTTTCCCTAATACGGCTATATACGGCTAATAGAGGCTGGGTGAGTTCCAGGAGAGTCTCAAGATGGCACAGGTTCTATCCGTGGATGTCAAAAGATTGAATAAATTATTTGAAGCTACCGGATTTGAACTATATCCCTTTAAAATAATAAACATGGACTGTGAAAGAAACATAGTGTTTATCTGGCTAGAAGGTTACATAATAAAAATTATTGGGTACCAAAAAAGTAAATAAAAAATATCAAGGAGTTAAAGAGAACAAACAAATTAATAACAACGGTTACATGCATGAGCTAGGATGTAAATAACTATTTACATAATGTAATTCTTCATTATAAGAAAAAAACAGAAACAAATATTCAAAACTGATTCATTTAAGCTTAGTTAGTGTTCAAAATTAGGATATTCCCTTTAAGATGGGGACGTTACCATTAATTTAGATTGCTGGTTCTGTAATAAAGAAATCTTTAGTGGACTGTATGAAAATTATGTTAAATTTATAGAACATTAACTATATCATTTGTTTGAGCAACCTCGAAATAGTTAATGGACCTTTCGATGAGAGCCCCGAAATATGTTAGGGAAATAACACTGATTCAATTACCAGATCGCATGCCATATTAATAGAACCATTTATTAAAAAAACAAACATAAATCACTTTAATAAATTAAACAACTAATAATTTTGATAATAGAAAATAATCCAACGAATGGTTAAAACAAGAAAACAATTTGATCGTTTTTATAGTGAGAAAAATGAAGTTACGAATACTAACCAAATTATAAACAAGTAATTAATCAAAAGAAAACAATTATTATTCAATCCTACGATAATAAATTTAAGTCCATTAATTACAAATAAAAAAATGTGCAAACAAAGTCTATTACAAAATAATAAAGGTTTATCACGTTTTGTAGCTAAAACGATATAAATAAAAAACTCTTATCTGTCTGTCGCAGTAGATGTCCGTAGATAGTAGATTCTCGGCAGGGCGAGCTGGGTGTTTGAGGCGACAGAGGATTTTCATCGCGGGGCGACGAAAAATCTCTATGAATTTTCCTCAGCAGGGCGAGAGAAAATGTCCACAATTCCTTGCTCCAACAGGGCGAGCGAGGAACAAAATATCGGGTCGGTTCGAAGTGGTCGAACCGACTGACAACCAATAATGTGTAGATTCTCGGCAGGGCGAGAGAAAATTCCTCACTCCAACAGGGCGAGCGAGGGCCAAAATATCGGGTCGGTTCGAAGTGGTCGAACCGACTGACAAAACAACACTCTGTGGTTGAACTTGAACTGCACTGGTGCAGCGAATCTGGCCTTAACATCATTTTTACTAATCTAATTGACGATTTAAGATGAGAAATAAAACTATATTACATTATTTGAGGTGGGGGTCTGCATCGTTCATTAGTGTTTTCTTAAACTGGCCTTCTTCTCTTGCTTTCCATCCTTCAGTCTGGATCAGCTTGAGTTACTCACTCTTGTTTATTCATAACCAAACTGATCTATATAATTTGTACATTGAGTCCATTTCGTGGCTAGCCGACAACTATATTTTTATAACATATTTTGTGAAAAACAAAACAGGTCTCCAGGTGAGTTGCCTGTTTTTTAACTTACTATTTCCTGTCCTCGGCCTTCTTGAGTCATTTCCAAGTGAACAAGCCACCCACCTAAATTAGTCTATGCTAATTTATATAAAGAAAAAATGAACATGGGATGCATAAAGAAAAGAATATAGAATACATGAACTTTTTACCTTCGGGAAAAAAAAACCCTGCTTCCAGTCAATTATTTTATTCTTTATAAACAAAACGTTTCGACACTATGGTGTCATTCTCAATCATTTCCTTTTCTGCATTTTTTAACTTTAAATAAAATAACAATAATTACAATACTATAAATAATTTAACATAAATGTCCAAAGATAACATACTATAAGTATAAATACCTGGAAAGTCAATACTTTTAAATAATTCTTTATTTGTTCTCGAAGATGAAATTTACAATAAATCCAGTTTAAAAAAAAGGAAAAAAAATTATAAGAATGAACTTTTTACATAAACAACGAACTAGAACACACACATGGATAAACTTTGAAAACATAAATATGGATAAACAAACCAACATAAATTACATATTTACTTGCATCTAATGAACAGGTGTAGGGTGAATAAAGTGTAGTCCCTTGACTAAGAAGGAATAAAGAAAATGTTCAAATTAAATTAACCCTTTTCAAACAGTTAGAGATGTTGGAAAAGCAAGGATTAAAATGAGGATAGTGAAGGAGCATGCCGGATTATAGGACTCATTGAGTTCCACAGTGTAAAAGCGAGAAGGGATCGTTCGAATGTTTAATGCGTATGATATATAAAAGAATATATCTTAAAGCAAAACATTTATTTAGTGGCTTTCATTATTTTTTCCTTTTAAATTAGATCGATGTAAAACATATGTGACGCTTGGCAAGTTCTAAAGGCGAAGAGAATTTAAGTTCCGAGCTGCAAGAGAAAGGGGCCATCAGTTCAGGAGTTAAGACCTCTACCCTTCTTCCTGTCCACAAAGAGGTAGATAAAAAAGGTACCCTCTATTTAGTATTCTCAAGAGCCAATAGAAAAATAAAGTCGGTCCGGGAAAATAATGGAGAGGCTTAGTATAGCGTTCCCTTCGTGACTTCCACACTGTTCCTTTTTATTGACTACAGTTTATCTAGCTCACTTGATCTATTGGTTTCTACACTAGAAGAAAAAATAAAAACAATACGTGGTTTGTTATTTCTATTCCACACATTTTTTATGTTATTTCATAAAAAATAAATTGAATTATTATACAAAAAATAAAAAATAATTTCAAAAAAACACACTTTAATAGAGGCTTAGGTTGATTATTTATGGACGCTTAACGTCTAAGGTCTTCAGTGTCCTTATTCTATAATTTTTGGTCTATTAGATTTTATGAAATATACCTTCTTTTTTGAGGAATTCAATTATTGTTTTAAAATTTGTGTCATTATCGCCCAGCATCGTTTGAATTTTTCTCTCCATTCCTAAGTTTCTAAAATAGCTTTCATGTTGTGGGCACTCTTCAAGGATATGGCGTATTGTCAGCTGTGAGTGACAGACCCTACAGTTCGGAGCACTTTAATAGATAAATAACAAAACTAAAAATTATCTTATTATAATTTATTTAATTGTTATATGATATAATTTTTTAAATATTTTATTTGAAAAGAAAAGATATGACCGTGATGACGCCTCAACCATCTCGGCCATCCTGGCCGATCTCCTTCGAGTTCCGGTCCTGGCCATATCTTTTCTTTTCAAATAAAATATTTTTAAAAAATATATCTAATAGACAAACGTTCTAAGCTCCCAATTAACTACAAAAGACTCATCTACATGACCATCATACGACCTATTTGGACTTACGGAGTAGAGCTTTGGGGCTCCACTAAGCCATCGAATTCCTCTCGTATCCAATCCGTACAGTCCAAAATCCTTCGTAAAATCCTCAATGCTCCTTATTTTGTTAAGAATAAACTCATCCATAACGACCTTAATGTCCCTTTTGTTGCTGATTTGGCTCGAACCCGGTATCTATCCTTTCATAACAAACTTCATTACCACTCAAACCCTCTAGTTTCAAACCTAGCTTCCTCTTCAATTCCCGATAATCCTCCGAGGCGTCTGAAAACAAGATGGCCACGTGACCTCCTTAGTTGAACTTTGATTTGAGTACTACCAGTGGGTAGTTTCTCTACATTTCATTATCATGTCATTATATATCACTTAGCCTATTTACTTGTTGTATTATTGTAATACAGTTGTAGATATCAATAAATAAATATAAAAAAAAAATATATCATATAACAAATAAATAAATTTTAATATTATTAATGACTTAAAGTCAACAAGATCCAAAACTAAAGTAATGTTCACTTAACATTCTCTCCGTGTATACATCCCAAATTGCGAGGACACGGAGATATAGGATCAAGTGAAAAGAATTGATAAGGCTGGCCGGGAAACGTGCCAGGATGGCCGAGATGGTTGAGACGTCACCACGGAGAGGTGAAAGTCCCGGGTTCGAGTCCCGGTCCTGGCCATATCTTTCTTTTCAAATAAAATATTTAAAAAATGATCTTAATTTGGAGAATTGTTTACTGCTTTAAAACTTTTAAATGAGTTTAAAAAAGTAATAGAGTGATGTACAAAAAAGAATCATACAATTGTAAAAGGCTTTATAAGATATTTTCATAATAGGGCTCACCTGTGGTCTAATGGTTTCCATGACAACCTACTATTCTCAAAATCTAGAGTTCGCAGCCCGGCAAGTGACCATAGGATTTTTTTAAAGGGAGTAAAAATACTTGGTTACGGTTTCCTTCAGATAGAACGTAAATTTTGCCTGAGCCTTTGCGATATCTCTACTGCGGTACTCTTTAAAGGTTTTTCCTGTCCTTATTACACCTGAATAGTCAAAATTTATAATTCCAGACTGTGGTACCGTCCGATTAGCGAAAGCAGATCTTAAACTTCGTAACGCTACCACTTCAAAAATATTATCCGGGCTCAAGCTCTGAAATTCCGTGTTGTGTAGTATCCTATATTCTCCAATGGTCCTATACCTTTTTGGACAGAATATTTTACGCAATGTAGTATCGGGGTAGGCCGTTACTGCCAACAGTCGGCATGAAGGATATAGTACAAATTTTTATTTAAACATAATGAAGACTATATTTCCTACTTTTTAGTCTTTTTTCCCATAATCCTGTTTTTAACTTTATTTTTTTCTTGCAAAATGTACGAAACTCTATCAGGCGCGATGCTGTTGTCTTTGCTCGTCTCAAAGATGCATCAGTGCACCCCTACGTATTTGGTAAAAGACATAGTCCTACCTTCGGATATGAAAAATCGCTAATCCTGTATTGTACATTGTATATCCAACGAACATAGAAAAGTTGTTATTTAATTCGAAGTTATTAGTGGCCGAGAATCGAGTTCAAAAATTCCATTACATCCCTATAGGCAAAACTAATAAAAGCTTGGTGTTTCAAAGTGGAAACATTTCATCCTTTCTAATATGAGATATAAGATACATTTCCCTTCTCGTTATAGACTTTACTAATATCCAATTTTTTTTTTAATTTTCAAGGAATTTTGAAATACCTTTGTTAAAAAAATATATTTTTTGAGTTATGGTTGTTCTTTTGAAAGAGCCCTTTGAAGGAGCTCATGGACCCATAGCACTTCATCATCATCGTCGTCATCAAGTAAAATCGTTGTGAAGGAGGTGGGTAAGGGTGCACCTACATTGGATCCGATGCGATACGATCAGAATTCGGAAGCAAACCAAATGACTGAAATATATCGAGAGGGCCTACATTGGATCCGCTCCGATCCGATCCATTTTTATCCGAGCAATCCGACCGATTTAGTCGCTCGTGGAATCAAAATAGTTTATTTATACGGAAGCGCCTACATTGGATCCGATGCGATACAGTACGATCAGGTGCGATTTTCACATTTCAAAATCATTAGTTTTCAATCCGATTAGCCATTCGTTATCATGTGTGGCTACTTAACCTTTATTGTCTAAAATGTTTATTAAAAAATGTACATTGTAATTTGATAATTAACTATTACATACATATATCCATCATAAATCAAAATTAAATATTGTCAATTCTCATTAAAATATTTTATTACTAATCTTTATGAACCATTAAATATAGTAACGAAGGTTATTTTTCCGTTGAATAAAATTATATCTATCAGAAATGTATATAAAAAATATACCTACATAAAATTTTAATTCGTCAAATAAAATTGGAAACATTAACTTTTGATAAAATTATCATCTTAATGTTTAATTTATTTGTTAAACAGTTGGCAGCACTAGGAGGTAAGGGCTTTTCTGATTTTTTATACTCGTTCGCAAAGATGAACAACAAAATAAATAATCCTAGATAATACAAACCAAATAGATTTTAAAATATCACTACTATTCCATAAATAAATTAAATCATAATATAAAACACGAATATCTAAAAAATATAAATTATATTATATGAAATTGAAAAACAACTAAATTATTTATTTATAGTCAAACAGCAAGACGAAAATATTCTAATATAGTAATATTACCTCATTGTTATAACATTTGGTTTTTTAAATTTATAAAATTAAGATTATTTATTAATTATTTTTAATATATTTGTATTTTATAAAATATAAGAAATAAAAGAATAAACTTAATACTATTCTATTCGGATGGCAGTGACTAGTTTCACTATCGGATGGAAAAGAATAGAATCATGTCGGATCTGATCCAGTGTAGGCACTCACTGCGTATTTCAGGTTTTGTTTTTTCAGCCCACCATCATATGTGATAGAAAAGGATCGCGTCGCATCGCATCGGATCCAATGTAGGTGCACCCTTAGGCGTATGAATATGAGTCTGATTTTGTAGTTGTGGTTCTATTTGAAGCCTCTCGATTATTAATTTGATTAAAAAACAACGTTATATTGAATATTTTCCTTCTTAAGATTCAGTATTTTTCGTACTTGTAAGAGGCTCGCATTAGGCTCGCCACAATTTTCGCATTTGGGGGCAGTCTTCGAGAAATATTCTATGTGGTTCAACAGTTCCTTGTATGTCCGAACTCCTGTCGTGCATATGACTAAGTTCCTCATTTATTTACTGTGTAGCCAATATTACCTATCGAGCCTACTTTTTTTTTACTATAGTTCTCCTTAGTCACTATGATCAGCGATAAGTATAACTCCCTCTCTTCTGATAATCAACAAAAATTTAATTGCAATACGGCGCAACCAGGTAAGTCGTCCAATAAAGAAAGAAAAATCATGCAAGGAAATCAAAATGGCTTACCGAATTTGTTCGGACTTGGTCTCTTGACTGACGTCTCGTAGGGGTGAGCTCACCATGGAGTCCATCAAATGGCGGTGTAGGACAGGCGAGACAACTGGCGGGGAAAACATGCGGTTCTGAAAGTGGGGACCAACAGGTTTTTGCGGAAGTAAACAGTAGACTGACCCGGGAAGGACGTTTTAATCCTTTATTGTCTGATGTGACATCGTCCTCCTCATTAATGTCATCTGCGATAAGTATCTCATCTACTATTGGACTTTTGCATTATCCAGACACTTTTGAACCCAATTAGGTGGAATTGGAGACGTTTTTTAAACGATTCGATACTCTTGTCGAGATAGAACTCTTTTTGGGTTTACTTTTTTGAATCTTGCCTAATGTAAAGTCGTTCTCCGGAGTAAGTATGATCTGCGATAAGTATCCCTTCTCCTCTTTTGTATTCTCTAGACAATTTTAAATTCAGGCTCTTGTGGCTTGAGTTGTTTTTTTAATTGATTCAAATGTATCTTCGACGTTGACGATCCTTAGAACAAATGTTTACTTTCAGTGATGATGCCCTTGGTGGCATATGAGTGATAGCTGATACTATAAGAAAATAGTACACAAAGCATTTCAATCTGAATATGAGTATAAAAATACACAAACCTTTAGTCCAAACAAGTCATTTGATTCATTTATTCCTTATGTATAGACGTTTCGACACACGAGTGGTCATTTTCAGTATATATACTTAACATCATCATTCAGTCAGTACAAATCTCTATCTTTTGTTTGGAGATTTATACTGACTTAATGATGATGCAAAGTATATATATTGAAAATGATCACTCGTGTGTCGAAACGTCTATATATAAGAAATAAATGAATCAAATGACTTGTTTGGACTAAAAGCTTTTGTATTTTTATACACTAAAAGAAAAATATAATTAAAGTCCAATAACCTAGACCATTAATATAAGTATTAAAATATAAGAGAAAAATTGTTTAACTAGAGAGTCATAAGGATTTCCGATATGAATGAAAACTCAAAACTCTGGAATAGCTCTGTCTTTAATTTCTAAATAAATTACAGTCTATGTTTAAGTTAGAAAAATATATTCCCTAGTTGGGGTATGGTACCTCTGATATGAGTGAACCGTATATAGATTGTGAATGATGATTAGAAAAATGCATTTTATTAATATACATAGTATTCAGAATTATTTGGTATACAAGACAGTTTATTTTACTGTTTTGTGTAAACTGTCCATCTGTGAATGGCATGCTGTGCTTTCTGGGTGGCAGCCGGATTTTTCTCTCCTTGCTCTAATGGCTCTCCGATGGTGTTTTACTCCGTGTTGTATATGGCACGCGTGTTCTTGCTCTGAGTTACTTCATCCAACTAGGCCCTAGGTGTAAGCCTACGAAGATGATAGATGGCACTGTCTCTGAGGCAAGGAGGTAGAGGAGAGAAAGAAATAAAGTGTCACTGAATATTAAAAGAGTCTGAATTATTCAAATTTCTAATTTGTAAATTTAAATTATTAACACTAGTCTGTTTTTTACAAAACAATAATTACATACATTTCAAGTAGTTTATATATTAATCAGAAAATACGATGGGATGCACAATCACAACAGAAAATATGAATAATTTAATTGAAACAATAACACAGGCCAACGATGAAAAAACTTTTTTAATGAAAATACCTTATTCTTATGTTGTTTAGGTTGCTGAATCCAAATATGATGCTTAAAAAGTTGTATCACCCACCATTTATTCACATTTTATAGTTAAATTCATGAAATAAAGAAATATTTTTAGAATTTAACAGCTTTTTCATAGTTAAGATAACATGAAAAAATAGGTCTAATGAACAAAGATGATGTTGGCAGCACTGCTGAAACACATGCTAAACAGCTGATGTTTTGTTTATTTTCAACATAACCTCACTTTTACGTTTCCTGTACATGTGCTCAGTGCAATGTCTCATCGCGGCTGTAAAAACTCTGCTGACAGTTTTTGTTATATTTGTGGTGAGTTTGTTATTAAAAAGCACCAAAGAAACATTACAGACTTTGTGAAAAAGGTTTATCTAGCATACTTTGGAACCAAACTTGGAGACCAGGATAAACCTTGGGCACCGCATAAGGTATGTTATGTATGTGTTGAAGACCTCAGAAAATGGTCAAAAAAAGAGAAAAAACACTTTAAATTTGCTGTTCCCATAATATGAAGGGAACCAAAAAATCATTCCGATGACTGTTACTTTTGCAGTGTAGATATTACTGGTCATAACTCTAAGAACAAGAAGGTAATAAGCTACCCTAACCTTCCGTCCGCCATCCGACCAGTAGGGCACGGTGTAGATTTGCCAATCCCGGAACCACCAGAGGACTTAAATTCTATTTAACAGAATTCTAACAGAAGTATTTTCTGATGTACAGTCGGAGTTAGATGAACACGATGAAGAATTCCAATGTGTTACAGAAAATGTAGAGCCTAAATTGTTCACTCAGGTCGAGCTTAATGACTTAGTTAGGGATCTGGGCTTAACAAAAGAAAAAGCTGAACTGCTTGGCTCTAGGCTAAAAGAAAAGAACTTGCTGGCGGCTGGAACCAGCATTCATGTGTATAGGAAGAGAGAACAACAATTTTCGAAGTATTTTGAACAAGAGGGTGATTTGGTGTACTGCTCAGACATTCATGGTTTAATGAATGAGTTTGGAATTGAATACAAAACAGAAGATTGGAGGTTGTTTATTGATTCATCCAAAAATAGTTTGAAGGCAGTTTTAGCACACAACGGTAACATGTATGCCTCTGTACCTGTCGGTCATTCTGTACATATGAAAGAGAGTTACGAAAATCTAGAAATAGTGTTAAATAAAATAGGTTATTCTGCACACGGTTGGATGATATGTGGTGATTTGAAAGTTACGTGCATGCTCCTTGGTCAGCAAGGGGGTTTTACCAAATTTCCATGTTTCTTGTGTGAATGGGACAGTAGAGCTCGGAATCAACATTGGTGCAGAAAGAACTGGCCTGCTAGGGAGTCTTTAAAGCCTGGCGAGAAGAACATTTTACGCAAAAACCTTGTAGATCCAAAAAACGTGCTCCTACCACCACTACATATTAAGTTAGGTCTCATGAAACAGTTTGTAAAGGCTTTGCCTAAAGATGGGCTTTGTTTCAAATATCTCTGTCAGAAGTTTCCACACCTTTCAGAAGCTAAACTGAAAGAAGGCGTCTTTACCGGGCCTGATATTAGAAAAATGATGTTTGACGTTAACTTTGAATCCACAATGACCTCAAATGAAAAGGAAGCATGGGTTTCATTCAAGCAAGTTGTCACCAAGTTTTTGGGAAATGAAAAAGACCCAGAATATAAGGCTATTGTTGCTAACATGTTAAAAAAATTTGAACAGTTAGGATGTTTGATGAGCCTGAAAGTTCACTTTTTGAGCAGCCACCTCGATTACTTCCCGGAAAATTTAGGAGATGTTAGTGAGGAGCAAGGTGAGCGTTTTCACCAGGACGTTAAAGTGATGGAAAAACGTTACCAGGGCCGCTGGAATACCAACATGATGGGGGATTACTGTTGGTCACTTCACCGGGAAGTTCAGCAAGCTATTCATCGCAGGAAAAGCTACACAAGAAGCTTCAAGGAAAAAAGGGAAAGAAAATATAAACCAATTCCAGTTGACAAGTGAACCTTGTATCATCACATAAAATTACTATTCCAAGTATTTTACTGTAAATACAAACCATTTTTACGATTCTACAGTGTTTCATTGATTTCCCTATATACTGTAAATGGGTATTAGACTATATAATAAAATACATTTTGCTTGGAAACTAAGGGTGATACATAAAAACTACGAGCAGATTTGGATTCAGCACATAAAAATCTATCAAGATCAGCTATTAAAATTAAAAAAGTTTTCAAAAAGGTTTTTTTTGTTGGCCTGTGTAATTAGTATATAGATATATTATTTATGGCTCGTGTTTTATTTAACTACATGTTAATGAACTTTATTTTCGTTTTTAGCATCATAATCATCGTTAAGTTCAACAAAACTTGGATCATTCGTACTTTGTTTTAATTACAAATAAAATCTTTTAAGGAAAACGACAGATTCTATTTGTCCAACTAGTTATTAAATGTTTTAAGTATTATTAGAATGAATTTCACTATTGAACGAATTTTTAGTTAATGGAATTCTAACTTTTAAATTAAAGTTGATTTAAACAAATTAATACCCAAACCGCTGGGCGTCGCCAGTATCGCGCAACACGTCACGAGCATGTCGCTCATGTTGCTGACTCGAATTCTTAAGTTTTTCCTCTACCAAAAGTCACTCGACGCTGATAAAGACGATTTACTTCATAAATTAAAAGAGTGGAGCGAAGCCAATTTGATTTCAACTGAATGCATTATACCCAAATAGGGCGTTGAACGAAGTAGCGATAGTCGCATCGAGGTAATAAAGGATGCCGCGAATTATCCACTATTGTTGTTATTGACATTAGGCTCTACTCAGAGCGTAGTTGAGGACTGTTTCCGAAAGATAGCGACACTGTTATCGCCGTCGAATAAGGCAGCCAATCAGAAATAAGAATGTAAACGAGGAATGGAGGAGACCTTACTTAAGGCCTCTTTCTCCGTCCTATTCTCCTTCGCTGCTACTTACTACACTGCAATTTTATTCAGATCCCGTTCTCAAGTATCACCTACAAGATTTAGGACGAAAGCTGAAAGTAGTTTCGCATAGCTGCTTCCAGTTAAGAATACTTTTAAACAAAGAACCCAGTTAGTTATTCAAAATGGAATTATTCATTAATGAAAGGATCGATAATCGGCATAGATATATAAATTAATTTTATTGTTGTTAGTCTAACTAAACAAATGACCCTGATGATAGCTAACAAGTTTGGGCCGAAACGTCTACTTTCAGATAAATAATATATTGTTACAGGCTACTGTAAAAAAATGAATTATATGTATGTATGAAAATGAATTAAACTACTCCTAAATTAAAGATACTAATATTTATTAACAAAAGTGATAAAAAGAATACAATGAATTGTTAACCATTAAATTATTAAACTGATATAAATTTACAGTAACAATATTCTAAATATTTATCATCTAGACCTAACTCCTATTTAATTATTACAATAATATAAGTTATTACTAATTCTAAATGACTTAACTATTACTAAGATTGTACAAATACCATAAAATTACAACTACTACTTAACTAATTAACTACTATTAATTAGCACTTATAGTTCACTAATTAAAGTCCACCGACCGTAAGAATCTCCAAATATGACGAACTGATACAAAGTAATAAACAGAGACGTTTTATTACACTCACAAGACTGTCACAGTCCACCGATACAGTTATCACACTGACACACACTTATTACGAAATCATCACAGTCTGGTCTACTCTCAGACTGGCCCGCTCGAGGCGAGGGGAGTATTTAAATAGGCAAGGCCGAACATTCTAGAGCACGGAAGTAGGGGGGAAGTTCTGGGAGTGTCTAGAACCTTCTTAACTTCTCCCGCCAACGGGCTTAAGGCGCTAATCCCTTGTTTCCGTCCTTCTCTCTGTGGCCGTAACAATATAATAAAATCACTGGTTTTATAATAAAGAGAACAAATGCCTGCCCATTTTTGTCAAAATTTATCCATTACATTTTTTCTTTTTTTATAGTGCATCTTCGTTTCAGATATCCAGAACTTCATTGTAACCTCTCCGCAATATCTAATGTATATGTCCTCTAGCCCTGTACTGAAATCGCCGAAAATTATGGTTCTATGTTCTAAACACTACTACAGAAAATTGATAGGATCAAAACTCACTTCAGGTGGATGGTGTATACATACCAGTATCTTGAGGAGAGGATCATCTGAGGAAAATCAGATGAGGATGAGGAATCTAGGATACGAGATTATTTTAGGGTGTGATAGGCTTGGTCCAACACCTTTTCTAGGCTTACCTGATCATGGCTGAGAAACAAATAGTAAGGTGGGGAAATAGAAGAGTTAGGGATGTGAGGTTTTTAGTCATGTTTCCAAGATAATTTGGTAAAAATTGGGTAACATATTGCTGGAATTCGTCATTAAGGTTGAGCATTTACGTGGCAGGACAGCAGGAGAGTAGAAATAGCAGAGAGGCAAAGGATGCTCTAGATATCTGAAGGAAAGGTGATGTTAAAGAAAAATAAGGTTTACTAGATGAATTAAATTGAAAATTGAATAACGAACGATAGTGAGAAAAGAAATCAATGAAAAAAATCTATTCCTATAATTAACATTAAAAATAGTATAAGTGTTAACAAAATACTTTAGTATAACGATGTGGACCAATGTGAGTTCCTAAGAGTTGCCAGAAAGCAGACGGGTGCCAAAGAATCAGCAGAAGACATCAAGAATCAAAGATTGGTGCTCACGTACTTCAACTTCCCGGCAGCTCTCTTCTGACGGGCCAGCCAGTAGAGACGTCTGTTGGCAAGAGTCATTTCTTCCCCTAAGTACACCCGGTAGAAATAATTTACCTGATATTCCGGTTTGAGAAGTCACTCCTTTCCTTTCCACAGAACAAGAAAGTCACGTAACGACTGCTTGACGAACCTGGCGATAACTGGAGGTGGTAGTGGGTCGCCCTTCTTCGGCCTGCGACGCTCTACGAAGTCGAGGTTCTCTACCGCTACTTGCAGCCCAAGACTTGCTAAGATACTAACCGCTAATACTCGCGGATTACGCGCGATATGCACCGAATTTCTAGATTTTCCATGTTTATTTCTTCCAAGAGCTTGGCCTGCCACTCTAGGTAGCTCTCGATTTTAGATAACCTTTCGTTCAACTCGAAACTGAGCTCCCCGTATTTCTCCGTGGACTATTTCAAAGATTTAATCTCTATGTTGACGTGGGCAATCATTTTGTTTACCGCCGCAAGTATATACTTACGGACGGTTCAGATCAGAAGTCTTGTGCTAATCGTATTTTATATTCTAGTGCCAATCTTTTTCATTTGGTTACGGTTTTAGCCGAGTCAAAATTTTTTCCTGACCTCTATTTCTTTTTCATTACGGCTGTAGCATCTTCCGTTTGTTAAACGACATTTACAGCAACATATCTGGCCTCTTTGGTTATGCTAGCATTACAAATTGAGTTGATTTAGTTTAACTTTGCCTCTACGGCTGGGGCCATCAGCAACGAATATCCTTCTTGTATTTCTTGTAGTAAGTTCTATATTATCGAAGCTTTGGCAGGTTGTTCGACACAGCCCTAAAAGTGAATGGAAATTCAGCTTTGTATGACCGATTCTGAGCCTCCTTATTATGCAGCATTATTTTGACTAGTAAAATAGATTCATGTCGCTGCTTTCAGTTAAGAATACTTATTAACAAACAAAGAACCCAGTCAGTTATTCAAAATAGAATTATTCCTTAATGAAATGATATCAGCATAAATATATAAATTAATTTTATTGTTGTTAGTCTAACTAGAACAAATGGCCCTTGAATAAACTTCGTAGATTTTAAATCACATTTCAATATTCAAATTTATTCTTTTTATTTTATAATTTATTCATTCAAGTAGATGCTTCACTGCAAGTTATATATTGTCAAAGCTTTGCCAGGTTATTTGACACAGCCGTAAAAGTGGATGCAGATTCAGCTCTGTATGACCGATTCTTAGCCTCCTTATAATGCAGCATTATTTTGACTTTAAGCCGTTTCAAAAAGGGATCAAAGCAATGTTTTGTCATTTATTTGACTGAGGTGATTTTGCGGAAACTTTTTTTTTTTTGTTCCCCCTGTCCGCCATTTCTGGCATATGGGGTGCAACTGTGGTGGGTAATAGCGTTGGGTTGCGGTAACCCTCCACTGCTCTTATCTGCGTTTAATTGGCCTCCTGGCCGGTCTGCATCCGTCCGGTCATCCGGCCAGGCCGCATCCGTCCGGTCCTCCGCATCCATCTACTCCTCGACTGGCTCCCCGTCCGGCTCCTCGTCTGGCTCCTCGTCCAGCGGCTCTTCTGGTTGTTCTGATGGCTCGCCGAGGGCCCGGGTCCTGCCAAGGGTGAAGTGTGCAGGCCCGACCACGTCCTTCCAACCGTAGACGAACTCCCTGAAGAAGGGATAATTCGCTTCTTCCATCAACCGGGGGAAGTCGTCCTCGGCGAGGGTGAAAATCCCGGTTTTTGTCGACATCCTGGAACGGTGTCTGTCCATCGGGGTGCAGGAAACGATCACGTGTTCCGCTGTCTCGGGGACTCCACAGGCGGGGCAGAGGTGGTCGATCACTATCTTATGCTCAAAGAGCTTCCCCCGGAACCCGCCATGGCCTGTCAGCATCTGCGAGACCCAGTAGTCCGGGAGGACCCATGTCGCAGACAATCTTGACTGGGATGGGGATGAGCCCTTCTGGCTTCCCACCCACCGTCCATTCCACTCTCCTATGGTATCCTCCCTCACCATCTTCTTCCATCTATTGGGGGTCTCGTAGACTCTCTCTCGGAGTCCCTCCGGGAGCGCCGTCAGCCCCAGCCTCTTCAACAGAATGAGGTCCAGGGGCATCGCTCCCACCAGCACCTGCACCGCATCGTGTGACACCGTTCTGTACATCTTGGTGACTCTCAGCTGGGTCAATCTCTGGATCGTCGCCAGTCTCCTCTTCTGCTGCTGCGTGAGGTTCCGGCTCCACGCCGGGGATGTGTACCTCAGGATATCCAAGACCACGCCTTTATAAATAGTCATCGTTGCCGGGTACCTGAGGCCCCACAATGCACCCCCTCAAGATCGCGGCGTCTATCCCATCGAGTCCTAGAACTCTTCCGGTCCTCTGCCTATCCACGGCAAGACGAAGGTCCCATACATCCCATGGTGGACACAGCTCGGTACCGTGGTGCGTCTTACCATACTATCTTCTTCCATATCCTGGGACGGATCATCCCTGGGATATGTATAGTTTATATACATCTCAGCAGACTCCTCCAGGGTAGTTGCCTGGGCATCTCCCACTCTGATAGCCGCCATCATGGTCAGCGGCTTCACCTTGCCAGTGCCCCCTGTACGGGATTCCCCAGGGATTCTTCTCCAATTCCTGGACGATAAACTCGTCCCAGGATACCTTCTTCCGGTGACGCACGCCGTTTCGGTATGCCCTATACCTAACCTTTGATTCCTCTCGGAGTGCCGGTCTCCTCTCCTCATCCCTGAACTCCTGGTACCTGCGCCTGGCCCTGTAGCACTCCCTCTTGAGGAGCGTCAGGGCAGGCGTCCACCATGGGACCGGACGCGCTCTCGCTCTGCGGCGCTGGAGGGTCATACTGGCCGCTTCCGTGATGCGCCCGTCAGCCCCGCCACTCTCCGGTCAACGGCTGACTCGCCTTTCATTGGCACCATATCTTCCTATTCTCTATCGACCAGTATTCCCACCAGGTCACTGGAGAAATCTCCCCAATTCGCCGTTCGGGTCACGAAGCCATTCTCTACTGGTAAGACTCCGCTTTCCTCCTCTACCACACTGAAGGCTATGACCCGGTGGTCGGAGCTCGTGTCAGACCTAGGATCCAGTCCGCAATGCACCTCGCCATGGCCACCGAACCCCAGGCCGTGCTCCACGAATTGGTGTCGGAGCAGACCACCACACTCCTATAGCGTTGTGTGATGGCCTCCACAGCGGCAACACTTTCCTCTATCCTTTGCCTCGGCGGCATGTATGACGAGACGATGGCGAAGGATATCCTCCCCCATCTGACATAACACGCCGCCTGATCCGCCGTGGTGAACTGACTCAGCTCCATGACGTCGAGGTTGGGGTTAACTTTTTTTTTTTTTTTTTTTTTCCCTACCTGCCATCGCTGGCATACGGGGTTTGGCAGTGGTGGGTTGATACGTTGGGTTTACGCACGCCCACCACTGCCAAAAAACAACTCTTTATTTAAAAAAAAAACTCTTATTGTACAAGATAACTGGTGGGTACCATTTAATTCCGGGGTACACGAAAATAAAACAAAAATAAAAATCTGTGGCCATGCTCAAGGCACTTCAGGCAGAGCAGGGGGTCGAGGTAGTCTCTGATGACCATCCCCCACCAACCGCCGCTGACGTCTTCCGGGGTGAGGCCCTTCAGGGCGAGCCTCATCTTCTGGTGGACCTCCACAATTCACCTCCTTGTCAGCCCGCCCCTTGCGGGCGTGGAAAAGCAGGGCCTTAACCACGCCCTTCTGGCACTCTCCTCCTCCGGCTTCTCCAGGGGTACCTTGCCCCAGAGGAAGCTCTCCAGCACGCTCCCATCCCAGTGCTTGGGGACGCCACTCAGCTCCAGGCGAGGCCTTCTCGCCATCGCCAGCCTCGCCTCGAGCCCCTTCTCCTTCAGGGCGTCCCACTCTATGATCTTCTTTGCCTGGTCGGCTCCTCCTGTCCTGACCAGGACGGCGCCAGACTTGGTCACTCTGACCACTCCAGCACTGGCGCCGATCTGCTTGAGCTTCTCCTGGGATGGGAGCTGCTCCAGGATCTTCCCGGCATCCCACCCTGCAGTCGTACCCTGGAGGGTAATATAGGTGGGAGCGTCCTCGGGCCTGGTGTGCGCCGCGGGAACCCTGGCCAGGACTCCAGCGAAGGTCAGTTTCTTCCCCTTCCTCTTTCCTTCCGAGGAGGGGGGTAGAGCCTCTTCTTCTTCCTCTTCCTGGGAGGTTGGCTGCTTCTTCTTCTTCTTCTTCCTCTTCTTTTTCTGCACAACCTCCCAGTTCGGCTCCTCCTCCTCGCTGGAGTCCACATCCATGTTCCTACCCCGGCACATCGGGGTAGCGCTGCTCCTCTGGGGCATCGGGGCCGGCATGAGGCCGCAGTACTTGCTAGGGGGTGGAGGTGGGACCAACCCGGAGGGTCCTGCGACCACCTTCTCGGGCTTAGCCTTGGTCTCCACCTTTTTCTTCCTCTCCTCCGCCCTAGTCTTGGCCGCGTGCCTCAGAATCCCGGCCTCCTGGTCCTTCAGCCGGAGGTCCCTGATGAGGCCCTGGACTCTGTTAAGAATTGGGGAGACCCACTCCTTCTTCTTCCGGTCGTACTCGCCCCCTATGGCATCACTAATAGACGTTGCCACCATGGGGGCGATAATCTCGGACACCTTCGTCGCTATTATCTTATGTAGAGTCTCCCCATTCAGGCCCTCATTCACCACCTCCTCCACTATGGCGGGCACTATCTTCCACTGCGCCTGGAGGCCCACAACAATGCCCAGAATATCTCTAATCTGGCCATTGATATAGCTCTGGGCCTCCAGCGACATCTTCTTCCGGATAAGGTAAGCCCTTATCTGGTCCGAAATTCTTTCGGCCCTGGCAGTAGGGTCCTCTGCTGGCTCCTCTTCCGGGGAATCCTCCCATTGCCTCTTAGCCTTCTGCTTCTCGACTTCTCCGTCGGAAGCAGAGGCTAACGGCCAGTTGATCCTGGCTCCGAGCGCCGGTCTTCGATCCTCCCCCTCTCCACTTCTAGTGTCCATCACACTCACATTTTCACTACTCATTGTTAGTTTTAAGAAGAAACAAAAACAAAATTAACTAAAATAAAAATAAAAAAAAATTAAAATAAGATTTTTTTTTCTTCTTAATTAATTAATTAATAATTAATAATTAAAAGCACTTTTCGAACCGAAGTTCTCTTGTCCTATTGGGAGCCCCGGATCGCACTTGTGTCCCTCGGGGCTTCAACCAATCACTACCGCCACTTTCACTCGGGAGCTAGGGAAAAACCCGTCTTACCTGCTCAAGAGCTGGGCGACGACTGAGAGCTGCAGCCTTCGACAAGGGTGGGGTTAATCCTCACGAGACAGCCGGCCGTGCGTCCGCTCTGGTTGACTGCCGGAGCGCTACTGTTGGGGTTGGGGTTAACTATCACAATAGCCGCCATGGGCCTCCTCTCTCCACTGCCCATCGCGACTACCCTCGACGCGACACCAAATCCGGCGACCACGTTTCCCTGACACCACGGCTCCTGTATAGCCATGATGTCAGTCTTCCTTGCGAGAGCTCTCAGCTCGTCCGCGACCACTCGCCTTCGGCCCATATTGACCTGAAGAATCCGCAGCCTACACATATTTGGTCCTTTTCACCTGTCCGGCCATCATCTCAAGGTGCTGCGGGCACACCCTGCTGCCCGCGCAGTGTCGGAGCTCTTCCCCCTGCCCGCCTTTGGCCTTGCAGTTAGCGCATGTCGGCGCCTGCTTGTTCTTCTTTGCAATCCTTGACCTTATGCCAAGTCTCTCCGCACCACATGCACGCTATCCCGGTCGCTTGGCATGTCTTCGCTGGATGGCCATATTGCATGCATCTCAGGCAGTGCAGGGGTTCGAGGTTATCTTTGATGGCCAGACACCACCATCCTCCACTCAAATCCGCCTCCGTCAGGTTCATCAGGGCGAGCCTCATCGAGTGGGGGACCTCGATGATCCACTTCTTGGTCAGCCCTCCCCTCGCGGGACTGGAAAAGCAGGGTCTTAACCATTCCCTCCTGACGGACGCTTCCTCCGGCCGTGCAATCTTAACTTTGCTCCAGATGAACCTCTTGAGCGTTTCTTCGTCCCAGTGGTTGGGGACGCCTCTAACTTCTAGGCGGGGCCTTCTCGCCATTGCCATCTTGGCTTCCAGCCCCTTCCCTTTAAGGGCGTCCCAATTGAGCAACTTTTGTGCCTGTTCAGGCCCTCCGGTCTTGACCAGGACGGCGCCAGCCTTCGTCACTCTAACTACACTGACGTTGGCGCCGACTTCCCTGAGCTCCTCCTGGGTCGGGAGTTGCTCCAGGATCCTACCGGCCTCCCATCCATCTACCTTCCCTTTCAGGGTAATATAGGTAGTTACCTCCTCTGGTCTTCTCAACCCGGTAGGGACACTGGCCAAGACTCCGGCGAAGGTTCTCGGCGTCTTCTTCTTCCTGCCCTTTACCTCCTCCCAGGGTGAGGGCTCCACCTCACTCACATCCTCCATGTTTCTCCCCCTACAGATCTCCGTCATACTCCACCGCTGGGGCATTTCAGCCGGTGGAAGACCGTCGTATATCGTTTTTTCCTTCTTGGGCGGGAGCACCCCGGACGTTCCGGCCACCGCCACAGGGTCCCTCGGGGCCTTCTCCTTCTTCTTCCTTTCTTCTCCAGGGCGTTTCTTAGCGGCCCCCGACGGTCCAGGAACCTGCTGCGTGCGGGCCCTCTCCTCTCTGGGGCTTAGGCAGCCCACTTGCAACCATCGGCCCCAGATACTCCGCAACCTTCTGGGCTACCAACTGGTGCAGCTCCTCGTTGTGCATAATCTCTCTCGCTACATGCTTTACCACTTGGGGGATCAGTCTCCTCTCCCCCTCCATCCTCAGGACTATAGCGCACAACTTCCCCCCTTTTTTCCTTCGAGATGTGGTTCCGGAATCTCACAAGGTATGAATACCCCGCGCTTGATCCCTCGGGCTACCTTCAGTGTATACGTGGGGGGTAGTCCCTCTCCTGCCAACCTTTCTCTTCTTATTTTGAGGGCTAGCCTTGCTGTCCCCTGCCGATTCTTTAACCTCGTCAGTCTCACTCTCAGTGGTCTTTTCCGGCATTCTCCTGGATGTATCAAGGAGCTTTTCCACGAACGAGGAGAGGGTTGGCCCTCCTGGCTTCGCTGCCAGCTCTTTAGAGCTGCCTTCTCCTTCCTGCGCAACTCCTACTGACACAACCGTTGGCGCGTGCGCTCCGTCCTTGTCCAGCTCACACTCCTCCATCATTTCCTCTTCCTCGTTTGTGGTTGTATCTTCACTCATAATCACTTCCTTCGAAGAACTCATTATAATTTTCTTATTAATTTACGTAATATTACGTAATTTTAATTAAAAAATTTTTGTCTTTGTTTTTTCACAACACTTTAATTATAATAATTAATTAGTTAATTAATAATTAATAACTGCGAATCCTAAGATTCTCCTGTCCTATTGGGAGTCCCGACTCACAACTAGTGTCCCTCGGGTCTCAACCAATCACTATCACTATCGCCAGCGCACTTCACCGGGAGCTAAGTAAAAGCGCGTCTTACCTGACCGCCGGCTGGGTGAAGACTGAGCGCTCACTGTCTCTGCAGAAGTGGGGATAATCCCCGGGAGCCAATGTAACGTGCGTCCGTTCCCAACGACTGCCGGAGCGCAACTCTGATTTTGCGGAAACATCTCCCACTCTTCGTCCCAATTTTCTTTAATCTTATGGGATATAACTTTCGAACATTCCGACAAAAATGTTGATCTTAAGAAGCCCCCGCATCGGCTCGTTCGTTCCAACTCACTAAAGTAATATTCGTGAACAGGGACGGTCTGTAATATTCTAGGTCTTACAGAATAACTTCCGTTTCTCAATTCGTAGCATAACAATAAACACTTGTTCTGTCAGTTAAAATAACAATTCACTTCTATCACTTAATAATTTCTTTTGTAGGTTGTTAATGACAATTTACTGTTTATTTACACTAAGTTAAAAGCAATGACTTAAAAACAAAATAAATAAAGTACCTTCAGTTGGGTGTTAAGCGAGATGTTGACTTGTTGCCATCTTTGACTATACTAATAATATGTTATTATCTTCTTCAGATTGTCATTTGAATTAGCATTAAGGCAAATGTAGTTTTACATAAAATATTTTTAAAGCCCTGCTTATATTTTTCTTCTTCGTAATCCCCTCCTTCCGTACGTTCCTCCTTCCCCAGTCCAGATTCCTCCTGGACACCTTCTTCCCAGGTTTTCCTTGGTCGTCCTCGACTACTTCTTCCATCCACCTTCATTTCATCGGTAAGTTTGGCTATTCTCTTATCTGTCATCCATCGTAGGCGATTCTATTCTAGATTTTTCTGTAGTGTGTTTAGGCTGAGATTGCTCGTGGTGTCTCGGTAGATTTTTCTTTCAATTTTCCAGAAGAAAGTCATCTCCGTGGTCTTGTTAAGACTTATTCACTGTAATAAATCAGTGCAGGCAGAAATGTATTATTATATACTAACTTCTTTATATGTTTAGACACTTCCGGTTTACATATGAATTTCGCAGGGCTTTAAAAAATCACCTCTCAATATTAATTCACAAATCATAATAAGGAATATTATATATGGAGGACCAAAAATGTTGGGACAAAGCTCGTAAGTTCAATTTTAAATTTCTTAAAAAGAAGCGTAGGTGTGGACTGTATGTTGTATTTGTAAAAGAATTCGCAATTAGAGTGAAATAATAGGAAGAAATCTAAACTATATTAATAAAACTTACTCACCAAAAACGTAGATCAGGCTGCTTCACCAATAAGGCCCCACGGCCCGACCAGTGCACTGGGATGGTAAAAGTATTCTTTTCTGTAAAAGTATTCAAACAAGTTTAGACCAACCAGCGGAAATGAAGATAATAACGAGATGTTGGAGGATTTTCTGAAGGAGGAAATAACAAAAATAATAAAGGAGCTCAAAAGAGACAAAATGCCTGGGCGCGATATCATAACTGCAGAATTAATTATCACAGCTTCAGAACTAATTGCTCCTATACTAACCAAACTGTTCAATGTAATTATGAAAACTAGGGAAATACCCGACCAGTGGCTAAAATCAGACATTGTTTTGATTTTTAAGAAAGGTAGCCCATCAAAATTAGATAATTACCGTCCCATAAGTCTGATCCCTATCTCCGCCAAGAATTTCTCAAAAGCTCTCTTAAATCAAAGCCCGCTTAAAAAGGTTCTTCGACGAGAACCAACCAATAGAACAAGGTGGCTTTCGAAAGTTCTTTCCTACAATAGATAATCTCCATGCCGCCAACAAAATCATTGAGAAATAGAATGAATACCAAATCTCAATATATTTTGCATTTATTGACTTCAGTAAAGCATTTGATACAGTAAAGCACTCATTTCTTATCAACAGTCTAAAACTCCAAGGCATTAATAAACAGATTTTTGAAATTCTTCAATGTTGGTATACCAAAAGCCAAGCGAGAGTAGTTCTGGACTTAAATGGAGAGGATTTTCCAATCGAAAGAGGGATTCGTCAGGGCGATCCTTTATCACCTGATCTATTCAACGTGATCTTGAAGGATGTTTTCAGAAACCTTCACTGGGAGAATTTCGGAATAGACGTTAATGGGAACAAACTGTCAAATCTGAGATTCGCTGATGATGTACTTCTGTTCATAAGATCTGTGTACTGTTAATAAGCCTAAAGTTGTAATTGGAGGTCATTCGAGGAAAGTCGCGTTTTTCTACAATTGATATAAATGAGACCAAAGAAAATTTTCTGGTGTCTATGGTCGATCTGAGTGATAATAAAAGAAATGATAAACTTTCATAATTTCATACGAGAGGAATTTGGTTGGCTTATGTGTTGATGTGTTGATTTTTTTTAGTGAAAGACTTGAAGGACTGTTATAAATAATTTTCGCTTATGGTTTTCGAGTCAATCGACTGAATATTGAGAATCATAAATAAAAAGTATAAATATATATTGCTTTTTTTTTTGTTAGTACTATAGACCATTAAGATGTTTGCTTGCAAGATATAATTAGTTTTTGTTTGATTTTAAGGGTAAAAAACTACCCTGATGATCTTTGCTACTGACCTCATAACATGGCAAAAGGCGAATGATTAAGTAAATAAAAAAGAAGCAATGTAAATACCAGAACTATCCAAATTAAAAAAAATTAAAAGATTTAGTTTAAAATATTAATAAATTCAAATTAATTTGATTATGGATCATCTGTGGCGTAGTGGTTAGGATAGCAAGGTGAATTCCTCGAGCGACGGATAGTGAGGAAATAATACCCATTTCCTGTTAGAACAGAAAATTAACTTATTTTAATAGAATTTTAACTGAAGGTAATTGGATTATCAACTAAAATAATTTATTTTAATAGTTGATATTGTAAAACTAAATTGAATTTAACAAAATACATTTAAAGGTAATTTAATTAAGATATTTTTTTCAATATTAATTGTCTAAAAACACAAAAACCTTTAGTCCAAAATTCATTTGATTTCATCTATTCTTTATATAGGTTTCGATCCAAATTGGTCATTTTCAATATTTTTCACATTTTCAACTTTCATCATCACTCAAAACAGTATAAAACTCCATCTTTTTTTGGAGACTAATAGATTCAATATTTAAAATAAGCTGGGTTAGGTCCGTCCTATAGTCAGTTGCTATAGCTAATAAGTGATACATAATATAAAGATAATATTTAAAGTAAGATAAAAAAAATAAATTCCTTATGAAAAATAATTAAATTGAAATTATTAAATGACAAAGAAAAATGTACTTTAATATTAATCGAGAGAGAGAGAAAAAAAATGAAAAAGCCTGATCTTGTACGGTATTTTAATCTCAATCAGCTACTTAAAATTCGGCACTACTGTCTTTTACTGCGATGTCCTTCTCTTAATGACGCAGGCAAATCGGCAGTCTTCTAGTTCAGCAAAGGCCGTTGAGGTATGCTTTTCCAATGCTTGGTACAGCAACTAAGCTTTGCTAATACTTTGCAAAGTACACTAATAACAACAATAATACCCCCCTCTCTCTCTAGCTATGTCTATATACGTAATATAGTAAGTAAAACAGGCACATGTAATTGCTCCATTCAATAAAAGAACAAGTATTTACATAATTTACAATACAGTTACATAATTTCGAATCCCCAACAAACCTTCTATATCCTAGGTCGCGGGTCCGAGCCCGACAGATAGCTTTAGGATTTTTTAAAGGGAGTAAAAAATACTTAGTTATTTCGTTTCTCAGAGTGGGCGTAAATTGGCTGTGCCGAGACCGTTTCGGGGTCAGGAACAATGCTAACGATTATTACACCCTTCATTCTTACACCTGGTTAGACAAATATAGAACTCTCACATTTCCATCTTCCGATTGGACAAACTATTAACTGAAATGTCCAAATTAAATGAGTTTATGGATAATTGAAATGCGTATTTAGTTGCTCGTTTCGTTTGTTTCGTTTTCCATTATTTTATGCTACTATGGAGAATCGAACATTGCTACAGTGAAAAGGGAAGTAAAATGTCAGTCCAGAACCTATTTATTTATTCAAAGTCACATAATGCTTAAAACGTATTACGCTTATATTAATTTATTCACTTTAATCATAATAATGTCTTTATATAATCTGGGACAAGTACCTTTATAATAGCAATACAGGTATTGTAAGCTATTATGCCTTAGAGTATAAAAATAATTAATTATCACAAATAATTTATTAAAGAGTTAAAAAGTAAAAAAAAATAATAATAATCCAAACAAAATGCGAATTACCTCTAATAACCCTATTTTTAAAAACATATTAGAAGAAGATAAATAAAAAAATTAAAATAAGTTAACAATAATTATATAAGAGAAACAATTAATAGTTACATATATAACACTATCAGTGATTTACACTTATTTCTCCTTCTTTAAAATGTCTAACTAGATTCTACAATACATATGCACGTGGTTTATATCCCACACACTAATATATATAAATACGTAATCAGAAATTCAAGAGTACATTAAAAAACATCATTCATTCATCGAATGAGAGAATTTTATCTCAAAACTGATCCTACTATTTCCGATTTTTTGGGAATTGTAGGGATACTAGGTGATGGAATATACGGGATTTGAGTGTTGGAAGATTATTAGAATGACGAATGGAAGAAGGAATACAGTTCCAAAGGGAGGAGGATAGGATAAGGAAATCTCAGTCAAAAGTTGTGTTCGGTGGGATGCTGTGTATAGATCTGAGAGCCGAGAACGGGTCTTACTGGAGAGGACTGTGGTTTTGAATTGAAGGAGATCGAAAATGTATGATGGTCGGCGGGATTGGACAACATGATAAAGAAAGGATGCTAGGATGTATTTACGACGATAGGAAGGGTAAAGCCACTTCAGCATTTCGTAAAATCGGGTGACCGGGGCACCTCTGGGGATGCCAAAGATGAATCGAACGATTAATTGCAACCGTTTTAATTTTGCTTCGAGATCTCCGGAGATACCCCCATATCATTGGACCATTGTACAGCAATAGTCCAAATGAGGGAAAATTAAGGAACTAACTAGAAGTCTACGGGTTTCAAAAAGTGACGAAGGTAATTCAGACGCTTTAAGGTGGAGAATGTACGACGAGAAATTTCAGAGATATAGTTTTTCCAGGAGAGGGTTTGGTCAAAAATTCAAAAAGTTTTTGATGGTTGGGTAGAATTTGATAGGATTATTGTTTTTAAAGAGAATTAGATTATGGAGAATAGTTGTAAGGAAGTGATTTGACCCTATTACTATTGCCTTGGTTTTGTCCACGTTCAACTTTGTTTTATTATCCATTAAATAATAATAATAATAATAACAGCTTTTATTGATGCATTCTTATAGAACAAAAAAGCCTCTCCCTTAGGAGGTATGAGTCTGTTTAACAAAAATTTACAAAATTTACTTTTCTTCAATGAATATAGTATTTACATTACATTATTTACAGTATTTAATATAATATTATTATAAAAAGTAAGGAAATGTTTGCCAATAATTAAATAAAATGTTTTGTCCATTTGTTTATTGCAGGTTCTTTATAACTTTGGCCCATACGCCCCCGTCCCTTGCCACAGTAGCCCAACAGTCTCCTACTCTTTGCACCATCTCATCTCGCCATCTTGTAAATGGTCTTCTTTTCCTTCTCTTGTGGTCTCTTGGTATCCATTCTGTTACAATTTTCGACCATCTTTTCGTATCGAGTCTGGCAACATTTCCGGCCCACCTCCATTTCAGCTGCTGTGCTTCTTTTATTAGGCTTTTAACTTTAATCCTAGCCTGTACGTGTCTGTTGCTGATGTGGTCTTTTCTTCTGATACCCATCATATTTCTAGAAAATTGTATTTGCGTCCTCTTTAATTTTTTGTGATAGCTTTCTGTTGCTGACCATATCTGCGAACCATACAATATTACCAGGTAAACACATGATTCCAATACCTTTACCTTTAATCCTGTAGGTAGTTGACTTTTAAAAATGTTTTTCAAGCACCAGTATTTTTTCCATCCCAGGTTAATCCTTTTGTTGATTTCATCTTTTCTATCTTTAAATGAAATGGATTGTCCTAAATAATTATATTGCTTAACGAAACTGATTTCATTGTTATTAATTTTTATATCTCCTTTCAGTGAATTTGTCATAATTTTTGTTTTGTCGGTATTTACGTTCAACCCCAAGAGTACACACTATTATCCATCGACTTATTCAATTCAGGTCATCTTGGAGTTTTTCCGTGGCTAGTAATAGATCGGAAGCAGAAAAGGAAACTTTAGTATCATTATTTGTGTCAATAAATTTAAATGTATAAATTGTTTGTTTGTTTAACATCACTTTATGTCGCTATGGCTAATCGGAGGATGCTACATTGGGAATCCTAAATTTTTCCTATCCTTTAATTAGGACAGGGTCCTTTAACGAACAAGGCTTGCACAGGCTCTGGGCTTCCATTTCAAATCCCATCCGAAGGATTATTATGCTTTTTTACCATTTGAACCTTCCTGGGATAATTAGAATCTTCCCACTGGATCTATTGGCTTCTTTCCTATAAACATAAATATTTAAATAATATGTTTGGCATTTGGGTGTATGCGTACATATATTGCGGGTATGCGGTAGTAAGATAATCTAATGCTTTAAAAATTAAAATTTTGGTTTGGTTGTTGGAGATCACCCAACTACTAAACGAAGTTTCAATATTTATAGACGCCAACTCGGGAATTCTTTTAAGTAGATACGGATGAACATTCTGTACTTTAGAAGAAATAGAGTTTGAGGTAATAAAAACCATAATATGGATTCAACTGGACTATATTATATAATATTTAATTTATGAGGTAAACCATTTTCCAGACAGTTTTTCATTTTTATTTTTTTATGCAAATACGTTTCGACTTTTTAGTCATTTTCAATTTCACAAGTCCTTACTGGAATTTTCATAATAGGTCTGTTATATTTAACAATATAAAAATAATAAACAATAACAATAAAACTACAATTACACCAATTGTCCTAAAATAACTGTAAAAAATTTTAAGTATAGATACCTCATGTGAATGTCTATAATTTAAAAACTACTTGGAGATACATTTTTTCTCCATGGTCATTTCTACTCTGCATGATTATACTTTGGACTGTACTTATTTATATATATATATATATATATACCTTGATACTATTTGAAATTAAAAATATAAATTTATAAGAGTTTAACAATACGAATGTTTTAATTTATTTTATTTATTTATGTATTTTTTATTTTATAAAATTATTTTATTTATAATATATATTAATTGGTTTTAATATTTTATATCTAAATCTTACTAATATTATAAACGTGAAAGTTTGTATGTTTGTCTCTCTTTCACGCAAAAACTACTGAACGGATTTGGATGAAACTTTACAGTAATATTACGTTATATGGGTTATACATCAAAATAACACATGGACTATAGCAAGCGCGGATTTAGGGGGGCGCACGGGGGGAGGCGCTCCCCCCCCTCGACAGTTTTATAGGAACTGTGGAGAATCCATTATAGTACATAATTAAAGGAAAATAACATGATCATAGTTTTTAAAATATCAGAAAGAACAAGAGTGAAACTATTTGTTTGATATACTAATAATCTTACTAATATTATAAATGTGAAAGTTTGTATGTTTGTCTCTCTTTCACGCAAAAACTACTAAACGGATTTCGACGAAACTCTACAGTAATATAGGTTATACATTAGAATAACACATGTGCTATAGCAAGTGCGGATTTAGGGGGGGGGGCGCACGGCGGCACGTGCCCCTCCCCACCCCCGACAGTTTTTGAGGTACTGTGGAGAATCCATTATAGTACATAATTAAAGGCAAATCAGGAATTTAGCATCTTGAAATTTGAAGATAGGTCCTTTGTATGATTTAAGAAAGAAGTTTGGATAATTCCACCCTTATTATAATACGGGTTCAAAGGTTGTATGGAATCAGTCAGATTTGAAGTTATTGTTAAAAAGCACTGTCAAGAAACTTTATGCGTAGTCCAAATTCTATGCGAGCGAAGCCGCGGGCAACAGCTAGTCTTTATATAATGGGAGTATTAGAAACAATGTTATAAGGTTATATGTGGCAGGTTATACTAAAGTTATCTATAAGTGTAGGCCATTCTTTATTTATTTCTTTTTTAATTTCAAAAAAACAGATGAATATAATTTATTGATTTCATTTGATTCCTTTTTATCGTTTACTACATTATCTATTTTTTCATTGATATATTCTAAAAATCTTCTCTTTACTTTATCTTTTTCTCTATGTGAAATTCTTGGTTTATCGAAATTGAATGTATGTAATTCTTTAGAAACATAAAATCAAATAACAATGAACGGTAATAAAGGTAATAAAAACAATGGAAGGTAATAAAAACAAAAATCAATGAACGGATTTTTTTGTCTTTATAATACTTAAATTATTTAAATACATAAAAACGACGCAAATTTTGTAATAAATAATCGATTTTTATTCCATATTTGTTCGGTTTCAAAAACTAATTTGGACAATAAATATAGATTCGTATAGGATTGGTGTTGACATGTTTATTGCGGTGTTAAAGGATTGAACGGGCATGTAAAGGGTAATGGAGGATTTGCGAGGACAATATTAAAGTCATAAAACAGACAACATGGAATGGACTGCGATACAGGTGGCAATAAACTGACGAACCTCAGGTGGCGATAAAGTGATGAACTAGAGGTGGCAATAAAGATAAGCTAATAGTGGCATTTTATCTCACTATCTGTATCTTTTTTGAATAAATATATACATCACTGATCGATAATAAAAATTCTTTTTTGAAAAAAAAAGTAATAATTAAACAAATATACTCATGTGGCAGGCCGCCATTGTTTATAAAAAAAATTATTTGCAAGATAAAAATTTAATGTTTGAAATTTATACAACAGAATAACTGCTAATTTTAATTATATAATATATAATATATTTTAATATTACAAAAAATAATAAATGCAATGCAAATATTACGATTTCTAGATTATTTATCCCCTTTCGTTCCGTAGCACTGGATGCAGAGGATTGTCCTGCTGGACAATGCTGCATCGGGATTGCCCCTTATCGAGAAGAGGCTCAGGGAGAAAGCTACGTTTGCCCTGGACAATATGGTACGCCTTCTTTCTCCTTGACTATACCACACTAGCTCTCGTATCTGATTGGCTTGATCGGCACTAAGCACGTGACCCAGCCGATCATGTACGAGTATAAAGAGATCATACGCGTGTATGTCACAGAGATGAAATAATTAAATTTATATATAGTTGTAGGCCCCGGCACCCCTATAGTAACTTTTCTTAAAAAGATTATTTTCCTACGCTTTTATCTACATATATCCATCTCATCTTCTTGTTACAATCAATTCGAAGACCTTTTTTATATAATTTGATCTTGGGAATAATCCCTAACTAATAGAAATATTTCGCAGCTACCTTCGAAGACTGCAATTCCTCAAGTGTTATTCTGTTTATTATAAATGTACAATTAACAAAATTATCAATCCAAAGCCACTACGATTTATAACGCACAACCAAATAACTCAAATGAGACGAGCGTTAAGGAGGTAGGTTTCATGGCAACCTGCTAAATCACAAGTGCCCAAAGATGTTTTCCCTTGATCCACATAACAGAACAAAAAGCAGATGTTGACTGAACGAGATAGTAACTGTCATGACAGTTCGGGAGATTAAGACCCAACGATTCGTGTTCCAACTCGAATATTAAATGAGTTTGATCACGGAGGCCTCTCTCTGATTCAATTTCGGACTTCTGAATGAGTTAGTAGCTGGTCACATATTAATTTGTATCTTCCTCTCCCTAAGACCTTAGTTTCGCAGTGATTGCTTCAGCTAGATTTAAAGTTTTACTGAGTACACACACACACACACACACACACACACACACACACACACACACACACACACACACATATATATATATCAAGTATTTTTAAAGTGACACAACTCAAAAATCGATGTTTTTTATGTATGTCCATGAAAGAAATGAGTAAATTTATCTTTATCACTCATTAAAACTGTATCAACTTACTAATATATCTTAGAGCTTGTCTGCCAGAAGGCACTTGTGTCACTCTTGGTATTCTAAACTCACTAATATTTTTCCCGTTAAATATTCGGTTGCCAAAATGCCTTGCCCTGACTACATTTATCAAGAAGGAGTTCGCTTTGAAGAGTTCAACGATTATTTGTCCTCATTAACGATCAGCTTATTTAGGAATGGAATGCCTTAGTAAGTACTCGGTACACTTTTTTTTTTCTTAATTAAATAAACGATCGAATTCCTAACAAGTAAATGAACGTTTAACCTACTAGTGTTAATGTTTAATTATTTTTATTAACATTATTAGCCACATTGGACCACTTGATTTGATCTACATTCGCTTTCTCTTTGAAGGTTGCACTTTTGTTTTTTTGCGATCTGCCCAGTACTTTTTCATTCGTTCCGATCGTAATTTTTTTCAATTCTTCTGAAATCTCCATAAGTCTTCTGTTAGTTATTTCTGCTGAAAATTTATGAGTCTTGACAAGGGTATTAAACATATTATTTTTTTTTTCATTTAGGCTGCTGAGGCTATTAGCGACGACTGTTCTTAAATTTCTTGAATTAATTTGGTTTAAACAAACTTATAACTTTGTTTACCAAATAAGGATAGCTCAATGGCACAGCGTTTAGATCGTGAAGGTCCAAAGTTCAAATCCGACTGTAACAGATAGATTGCTTCATATGTTAACATTCATATTATAACTTCTTTTTCTACAGACCACCCAGTAGCTTTAAAATGGGTAACTCTGATTATGGAAATAACCTTGCGGTTGAGTCTCAGTGAAGTCAACTCCCTGCGCAGCCATTGGCTTAGAAACAGTAACTGCCATGTACTGCAACAGTGACTGCCATGTACTGAATGCTAGACACTTAACGGGTTGTAGTGGTACACTTTTTTTTTTACCGAATAAAGCATAACGAGAATATATCAAAATAGCAATTCATCCATTTCATCCATCACATCCATTAGCCAAAGTGTTTTACTAGAGAACATCTCTGGAATTTCTGATCAACTGATATCGAAAACCTGACTTTGTTTATCTTTCTGTTCGTTTAAACGGACCTGCAATAATTGAGTTAGTTATTTGTTGATTTAGGTAATTGAGATAAAATAAACGCCAGAGGAATGACTATGGAATGCCTGGATGCATATTCGCTTAACAAGATAATTGTGTTTCGAGTTGATGTCCAATTTAAATGCAGAATAATTCAGAGCTAATTCAGTTATCTGTTAAGTTGTGCATGTTCATTAGAGGATGAATGCATATGTTATAGGTACATGTATGTATTATGTGTTTAGTTTGTATGCTGTATTAATAGTATGTTCTCAACATATTAAAATTTTTGAAAAATCAAAAATTTAATAAACTCCGTTACTCCAATTATTGTAGGCATGAAAATTAAAAAATGAATAACTTCTACAGATAAAATTTTTGTTATATTTCTTATTTCGGTCATTACGAAACCAAACTAGCTTCTTTTGAACAAAATTCTAAATTTTAGAATTTATAAAACTATCATTCTTCTAATTGTTCTTTATTGAAATGAAACAGTAAACTTGAAGCATGACCAGCGTCTTAAAGTGTTAAATAAGGCATTGCAGAAAAATTAGGTCCAAAAAAAAGAGAAGACAACTGTAGAATGTAGGAGATTCGGAAAGTGCATCCAAATATTGAAGTGATTGCATTGCGAAAATTAAGTTGGTTGTTCGGCTGAGTAACGATTGAATCCATAAAAAGCTAATATGGGCTTTGCCGATTGTTAAACGTCTTATGACAAGACCGAGACGTTGGTGGGAGGATTTCGGTAGAGATCCGTGGATAGGAGTTTGTAAGCAGATAATGGTGATATAGGCTCCGAGCCTTAATATTATCTTACATCAAGAAGTAAAATCTTTACCTCTCAAAAGTTACTATTTTTTTTTGCTATCAAATCACGACGCCTCATTAGTGCTATATTGCTGAATTTGTGGTGATTTACTAATAAATAATCGGCATTAAACTGTTGCTGTTTTTCTTTGTTTTTTTCATCACGTTCCAGCCACTACCGACCACGTGAATATGGTTGGTTAGGCTTCTTTGGGAGTCTCGATTTTCTTTCTTCCCATCTCAGCTTCTTGATCTTCGACTGCATTTCTTTTCTTTCTTCGGGTCACTTTGTACCCCTCCTCTTTACTATTTGAATATTGGTGAGATTGTTCAGTGTTTTCCTGTATGTGTCTCTATCTAAACAGTTGGCATCAGACATTTTCTTTAATTATTTTATTATTTTTTTTTTTTTTAGCCATGGACAACAAACAACTAACCGTGCTAATCCTCCTAGACTTTTCCAAAGCTTTCGATTCCTTAGACCATTCTATCCTTTTCTCAAAACTAAAGTCATTGTCCTTTTCCAACAGCTCTATTCTATGGATCCAATCCTTCTTCTCTGACAGGTCCTTACCATTGACCAAAACCTTTCATGGAAACTCAACTAAATATCCCGACGATCAATTAGTTCCCTAAAATTATTCCATCGATATCGGCATCTTACACAATCAACCCGGAAGCTTCTCGTATCATACCTCATCTTCCCACACTTCGACTATTGTAGTGTGGCATACGGGGGCCTCTCGAAAATGCTTAAGGGCCGATTAAAAAGAATAATGAACTGCGCTTTAAGATTTGTCCTTGGTACTCCGAGGCGATCCAGGGTGTCACATCACTATGATCAGTTAAAGTGGCTCTTCCCTCCCATTCGTAGACAATATTTCCTTAGTGTTTTTCTATACCAACCCATTAACTCGCAACACCCTTCATATATCTACAGTCTCCATTCAAATCCTCAGACCAGCACCACAAAACAAGATCTCGCCCTTCCGATATCTACATTCCTTCCCACAGAACCTAGGCATTCGAGCGTTCCTTCTTCGCCCGCTCCACCACTGTGTGGCACTCTATCCCTCCTTTCATCCTTCATTCTTCTTCACTGGCTTCATTTAAATCCCTGCTTTTCCATCATCTCTTTTTCTTTTCTTTGGCGTTACTGCCCTTGAAGGGCATGAGCATCATCACAGATTGCACGCCAGGCTGTTCTATCAGCCGCAACCGCCCTCCATCCTCTCACTCTAAGTTGTCGCAGATTCGCTTCAACGTCGTCTAACCACCTCATTCTAGGACGTCCACGTCTTCGAGTACCACCCGGCTTCTCAAAAAGCAGCTTCCTTGGTGGACGATTTCCTTCCATAAGCTCCACATTCCCGAGCCACCTTATCCTGCCCTTTTTTATAACGCTTACTATATCCGGCTGATCAGTGCTCTGAAATCTTAATTTTTTCTAATTTTCCACTTTCCCTCATAGTAGATTGGACCATATATTTTTTCGAGCATTTTTCTTTCCCAGGCATATAGTCTTCTCTCCATCTCCTTCGTCAGTACCCATGTCTCACTGCCATAGGTAACTGTTGGGCGAATAATAGTTTTGTAAATTATAACTTTGGCTTTCCGAGGAAGATCATTGTAATTTACAACTCTATGAATTGCAAAAAAGCTACGATTTCCTGATGCAATTCTGGTCTCAATCTCTTTATATATTTCATTGTTTTCACTGACCAGCGCTCCCTGATATTAAAAAATCCTACAAACTGGGAGGTTATGCCCATTGATACTAATCCTATGTGGTTCATCACCTCTTGGCATCCCAAAAAGACGGTCTCCAAGCAGGTCAAACTTCCGCTTGTACAAATCAGTATTGTAAAATCATTTAATTTTATAATTCTTAGTAATAATAACGAATTATTATACATGTTTATAATTTATTTTTATTTATTGTTCTATTAATGGCGATTATTTTTAAATATTTTTATTTTGAAGAGAAAAGATTTCTTAGAGAAGAGAAAAGATGCAGACGACCCGGGCTCGAATCCCGGCCAGGACAAATCTTTTCTGTTCAAAATAAAAACATTTAAAAATAATCACCATCAAAAGAACAATAAATAAAAATAAACTTTAAATATAAAATTGACTTAAGTCAACAAGATCCCAATTAAAGTAATGTTCAGTGAACATTCTTCCCCGTGTATACATCACAAAAATTGCGAGAACACGGGGACTAGGATCGGTCAAGAGAATGGATTTGTTTGGCTTGGATACGACCCCTGGTAGATCAATGGTAGAGCACTGCACTAGAGATGCAGTCTACACGGGTTCGAATCCCGACGAGGAAAAATCTTTTCTCTTCAAAATAAAAATAATTAAATATTATACATGTTCTTTTACGTAGCAAATGTTGGTCATTATAACGGGATATATTAACTATTTCAGAAGTAAATTATTGTCTCATTTCTTTTGTTAATTATAATAATTACCACGGAAAAACAGAGGGTCAATAACAGAAACAAATTGGGCACAAAATACTTTAAAATTCTTATAAATTAGTCTATTTATATCATCATCATCATCACTGGCACTACAACCCGATACGGGTCTTTGCCGCATCAAGACAACGCCTCCACTCATCTCTGCCTTGCGCCAGGGTCTGCCAAGCTCTGATGTTGAGGAGCTTCTTTGCGTTGGCTTCGACCTCATCTGCCAATCTCAATCGTGGCCGTCTTCTCTTCCCATCCATATACCCAAAGAGCAGCCTCTTGATAGGTGTGTCCCCTTCCTTTCTTGCAGCATGCCCCACCCATAGTAGCTTTGAGATCCTTATGAATTGTACCGAATCCGGCTCCCGGTAAATCTGGTACAACTCTACATTGTGTCTCTGCCTGTACTGGGCGCCATCCCTTGCAGGTCCAAACATTCTTCTCAGAATTTTTCGCTCAAAAAGATGCATTCTATTTATATGAAACAATTAAATTAAAAAACGTTTTCAATCTTTTAAAACATACTGAGGTAAATTTACGTTTGACAAAACAGGAATATATCAGAACTCCGGCAGCATATATGTAATCTTCAACCAGAAGATCGTGATCTGAAAAATATGAGATACATATATATGAGAATATATTCCGTGTACAAGCCCAGGTCGAAATCAGTTTAAAAATAACAAATTATAAAAAACAAAGAGTTACACCTCCACAGTTCTCCATTCCGAAAGCAACTGGACAGAAGAGCTGGGGGCAGGTTACGCATTGATTTGCCACTATAATATAAATAAATAAAAACTGTACAATAATGAACTAAAAAATAAATATTAATTAATGAACGGGTACGTAATAAATATGGAAAGAAATAAAATAAATGAAGTGGTTGAGGGAGTGGCTGATCCCCTTCGTATAAACCTGTTTGGTCACCCAGCTGTTAGTAACCTTCACCACACTCCCGTCACATGATGGCTAGTGTCTTTGTTACGGTCCTTCCCGCTTTACGAAGGTGAAATAAAATATTACATCACAAAGTTTTATTCAGAGGCCTTAATTACTCTACCACGACTGCTTATATATGCTGTTATATATCCGCCATGTTTACTACTATCACAACAGTTTACCTTCAGCGTGTAAACACTGTCATATCTCTGTCTCAAGCAACTCGCATTTAAATACTAGGGTCCGTTTCGGAAAACGCATGCAGATAAATTTTTAGATATATTTTATTTATGCTATTAAATAAAATAATCATAACGAAACATGTGTATATTTACCTCAAAACAAAGTAATTGCAATTAAATTGGTGGATAAAAATCAGCAATGCTTTCTAAAATCTTATTAAAAAAATTTTCATTCTCGTACCTTCTCCTCCATTTGAATTCGGATAAATACGAATCCAACATATTTCTACTCGTTCCACATTCTTTTTTGTTTCTTCGTTTGACTAAAGTCCAAAGTGATTCCACCCTCTGGGTATGAGCACCTGTGTTTTAGTCAACGAAATGTTTTTAATTGTTAGCAAGGTATTGTTTATACCTCATGCCTTTCAATTTGTTTTATTCCCTTATAAGCCTTCCAACAATCAGAATAAATTGTTGCCCAGGTCGTATTAGGATTTAAATTAGTTTACATGTTAAATTCCTCAAACATATGGAGTTATTTCACATAAGTAATCATAATTAGCGAAAAAGTAATCTGCATGAGCTTTCCGAAACAGACCCAAATACTATCACCGTGAATCGTCATTGATAATCAATAATGGCATACTTCATGTTTCTATAATGTAATAAAAATGTCATTTATCTATCTAAATTTTTTCTCTGAAAAAATAATAACTTTATTTCCAATTGGTTCGCGGTAGGTTGAACAGAAAGAGAACACCTGAGGAAGTCGTGAATTATTGGATGATCAAAATAACTGATGAGTTTGGTTTGGAACGAGGCAGCCGTTCGCTCACTTCCACCAATAACTTTTTGTCTGGAAGAATCTTCCTTCGAATTTCCTAGACAAAATAGGTTATATTTTTCCTGGTTATTTAACATAATCCGTTTTTTGAAATTAATGTTTTTGGATAAACCCTTTAAAAAAAGAATGAAGGCTCCGATACCCGTTTCTTAGATATAAGCAATGTATTAAAAAACAGGTATTGGGTAAAAACATTTTTTTTTAGAATTCATGATATTTAAATCACGTAGTAAAAATCGGATGTACTCTTTAATTTGTTTCTTTTATTTATTTGTAATAGTTGCTTAAGGTGAGAAAATACAATCCCTATGAAAATACAAATTCTATTAATAACTATATATAGAGTTTTTTTCGTATAGGTTTATTCATATTTTAATTTTTTATTCGTAATGGTCCTTCATTAGTTTCTGCAATATTTGAAACTACAATTATTGTAAATAATAAATAAATAAATATTATTACTGTTAAATGGGCTGTTATTATATTGAAAATTTTAATTAATCTTACAAAATCACAAAGAACATAACCATTCTCAATGTGCACTTCATCAAACTGAACTCACTTCTATGAAATCACTTTTCGCTGGTAATTTTCACAAATAATCGTTTCAAAACAATGTATTAAATCAAATTGAATGAAAATAAATGTCAAAAGCTGATAAAAATTTGATTAAACTTAAAAAAAATGCTGATAAATCGCAACGCACGTCTACACAGCACAATAGGATGCGATGAAAAGTCTGCAAATGAACCAGCCGTCAAAAGTTGATGTACACAACGCTATCTACTGACAATGCCGGAACTTGATACTATGATAGAATGAGACGTTAATTACAACGCTTATAAGTCAAGAAAGCCTGGACCGATTTCGATTTTTCTTGGCTATTCTGCTTTTTTGGCCGAAGACCAGTCCTATTGGTAACAATTATCGAAATCGGTCCAGGCGTTCTTGAGTTATAAGCGTTGAAACAAACGGCACTGTATATATTTTATATATAATTTTATTTTGTATAATATATATATAATTTTATTTTGTATAATATATATAATTGCACTGTATATGTTCTATATACAAAGACTAGCCCCACGGCTTTGCACGGGTAGTAAGACATATTATGCCCACATGTTTTGTATCTCTAATATATTTTTATATGTAGATATTATAAACAAAAAAACAAAATAATTCTCTATATACGACTTCATTTTCTTAGGCGTTACGTTTTTGCGATAACCCATAAGATACTCATTTAAATCATATGGTATAAAATATTCTAATAATGCGCATGAAATCCTTAAGGTAACTAAAGTACGTAAGTTAATAAGGATTAATTCTGTACTTATCTAAATAGCTTTCCAAATACGTTATAATATTTTTAGAATATAAAATGAGTATAGTAAGCTTTCATTAAAATATAGATATATGCTATCACTGACTTTTTTTTAGTTGAATAAATGAGGAATATTCCACCATGCATTGTTTTGTTATATGACAAAGGCATTTGGCAGCGCCTTCGATGAAACCTCCCCAGGGTTTCTTTACTAAACTTTTTCCAACATTTCCGACAATTATCTTTATATTCCAACCTGTCTAAGCAATACCAGGATAAATTATATACCTAAACCTTCCTGGTAAATCACACTATCTATTGGTGGCATGAAAATCCATGCAGTAGTTATTGAGTTTACCGCGAACAAACGCGGCTGAGGACATGGACAGTGTTTCATAATATGTATATTTACATTTTCTCTATAAAGATATTAATTTATTAAATTAAGATATCTATTATAATCGTTGCTCCACTCTTTCTCATTCTTGGCATTCTCCTTCAGCCATATCCAATAATTTTCGACCTGTGTTCGTTATATTCGTTGATCCAGATGCTTTTCTCTTTGGTATTGTACAGGAACATCAAGTTTTGGAATGAAATATCAATTTTTCAGTAGGTCTCTTGGCCAATGTCTTTTTAATCTTTTTTTATTAAGTCCAGGTAACAGGGAGCAGGAAAGCGGAAGAACGAGTGGGTTTGGGTGATATTGTGTCGATAAGTGGAATGTTATGTATTTGTTATGAATATATGATTTTATAGTAGGAATGTTCATGTCATTGTGTATAGTGTGATTCGAAACATATCACGGTGCATTAAGAATTTTTCTGAGAATTTTGGATTGTGTTATTTGAATCTTGTGTATGTGAACTTTTTTTCCTGAACCCAAAAGTTATAGATAAGTCGTTTGTTCCTCAAGTCAAGTGAAGATCTGTAGTCCAGAAGATGTGATAGTTGTTTGTACCGTCTAGTCAGTATAGGACATATACTTAGAATAAAATATCTATATCTTTTTAAAATTTACAACTGTGTTAAAATGATACAACAATTAAATATTATCAATGTTATTTAATGACTAAGATAAATAGCTGTTATTACTTCACTAAGGACCATCTTCATTTCAGACACCTCGAAGGATTATCGGTAATTGAAGAAGTAGCTTAATATGTAGTAACTACATACTTGAAACTAATAGATTTGAGTGGGAATAAAATATGACATATAAAGACTGATAACGGGTTCGGGCCGAATCAGCTACAAATCGGACATTGAGGTATTAATGGTTGACTTTGTTCATATCAAAGCAAGGAGCATTGAGAATTTTACGAAGGATTTTGGATTGGAAGAATTGGATACGAGAGGAATTCAATTGCTTGTTGGAGCTCCAAAGTCCAAAGTGGATCTCCGTAAGCCAAAGTTCAAACAGGTATAATAATATTCATTTATATAAGTCTTTTGTAATTAATTCGGAAATAAGATCGATTACGTAGTAACTGTTATAGTAGTCTCAAAAGGCGAGCATTTTATGGACGTTTCAGCCTTGTAAACTTATATCTTGAAATCAGCCCGAATAAACTAATTTCTTTTAAATTATTAAATATTTCGGTATGCTTAATGTTCAGAAATAATAGTAGCTTGTTACTCCATAGTAACGCTAACAACATAAAGGCGAAGAGATTGAAGGAGTGTGTGGAGACATTTTCCTAAAAACAACGAGACCTAAGTAGCTTTTCCATGTTATTTTTAATTAATGCCTACAGGGCGATGTGATTAAACCATCCCGCACTTCACTAGGTTTATTATTCGCGGGAATATTTTTATATTAGAGAGATGGATAATATTTATATTAACTGATATAATATTTTTATTTTATTTTTTGTTAATGGTTTTCAATTTGATGTATATTTTTTCACTATATTCAGTTTAATTACGAACATATTCCATTATGTTCATACGATATCTCATATTAATATTTTTTTTAAATTTATTTATTGATATCTACAACTGTATTACAATCATTCAAGTAAATAGGCTAAGTGATATATAATGACATGAGAATGACAAGTAGAGAAACTACCCACTGGTAGTACTCAAATCAAAGTTCAACTAAGAAGGTCACGTGGCCATCTTCTTTTCAGACGCCTCGGAGGATTATCGAGAATTGAAGAGGAAGCTAGGTTTGAAACTAGAGGGTTTGAGTGGGAATGAAGTTTGTTATGAAAGGATAGATACCGGGTTCGGGCCAAATCAGCAACAAAAGAAACATTAAGGTCGTTATGGATGGCTTTATTATAACAAAATAAGGAGCATTGAGGATTTTACGAAGGATTTTGGATTGTAAGGATTGGATACGAGAGGAATTCGATGGCTTAGTGGAGCCCCAAAGCTCTACTCCGTAAGTCCAAATAGGTCGTATGATGGTCATGTAGATGAGTCTTTTGTAGTTCATTAGGAGCTTAGAGCGTTTGTCTAGTAAGTGTTGAAGTAGCCTGAAACGTCGTGCGGTTTCTTGTCTTTTCAGTCTTGTATGAGGATTCCAGGTTAATCGTTTGTCGAGGTGCAACCCTAAGTATCGGATCTGTTCTACAGACACCAGTGGGATATTAATAAAGGATACTGAAGGGCAGGAAGTCGTTGGTTTACGACGTAAGGTAAAAGTGATTTGATGCGATTTTTGAGAATTTCTTTTGATTCTCCAGTTATGACACCATTCTTCAAGATCAGTGATATGGGATTGGAAGCTTTGAGATGCAATAACTGGATTGTTGTTGACTGATAATACACATGTATCATCAGCATACGTGGTAAGGATAGTATTAGGATGAGTTGGGATGTCAGCTGTATAAACTGTATAAAGGATTGGACCGAGGATACTACCTTGAGGACTCATATTAATAAAAATTAAATGATGTACCTCTACTAATAATTAAGTTTTGGGGTAAAATTTTATTTCAGATATTAATATTTTTTTTATTATTTTGTTTTATTTTATTTTAAATTATATACATGTTTTTAAACAAACCAATATTCATATGATAATAATAAAAATATGAAGATTTAGATATAATATATAACTGCAAAAAATTTAAATAAAATATTAACGAATAATTTGTTGGTTTAAATAAAGAAAAATATTGATAAATTTCGTTTTGAATGTCATATCTTTCCAAACTCGGTAAAACCTTTAAAAGGGAAAGGATTTGAAAAAATTAAGGCCCGGAGTGTTAAAATAACAGCCTCTTGGAATAACAATAAATGTACAATATTAAAACAATAGCCTTTGGCTACATTGCATAAAATTATCAATCAATCCATATTTATTCATTTGTTTCAAGAGTATATTCTATACAAATAGAGTCTGTATTAATTCATAAAATTTTCCATATTTCACCTATAATATAAAAATATTTAATAGCACGTAATGGTATAAAAAATCAAACTATTTATACCAATAGTAGGTTAAGCTTAGAAAAATAATGAACTTTAAAAGAAATTAAAAAAAAAAAAAACAGCTTACAAGACTAATATGTAGCTTATTAAAATTTTTTTTTTTCTGTTGGCTCTACAGACCTTGTAGATCTTTGGCCGCCTTTACCAGCCTTCTCCATCTCTGTCTATCCTGGGCCGCTGATTTCCAGTCTGCCACATGAAGCTCCTCAGCATCTATGTTGACCCTGTCTATCCATCTGGTCTTTGGCCTCCCACGTGGTCTCTTGCCAACTATTGTGGCATTCATTGTTGCGTAGAGGCGTCCTGACGGATTGCTTCGAGCTACATGCCCCACCCATCTTAACCTTCTTGATTTCATATCCTGAGATATCGCCTGACCAGTTTCTGTGAGCAATTCCTTAATGGTCCTTCTCCTCCAAGAGTGCAGACTCTCATCCCATACCGCTCCGGTTATCGTGCGAAGGATTTTCCTTTCGCATCTCTCTATTCTGCTTTCCAGGGTGCCAGTGAGAGCCCACGTCTCACAGCCGTATATCAGAATCGGCTTTATTACCGCATTATAAACCCTTAGTTTTAAGTTTCTAGAGATGCTTCGGGATTTAAATACTCTTGAAAGAGCGAAGAATGCTCTGTTTGTGCTTGTTATACGCTGGTCTATCTCAGTTAATTGTTCATTGGATGAGGTTATTGTGGAGCCAAGATAATTAAAGTTATCCACTTTCGGGAACGATTTGCGATCCACGCAGATGCTATTTCTGGGATGAACTTTACGGCTCACTGTCATGTATTTTGTTTTTTCCTCATTTACCTGTAAGCCGATTTGGTCTGCTTCTCTCATCAGCGTCTTGGCGAGTCTCTCAATATCCTTTTCATTTTTTTCCGAGGATTGCTATATCATCGGCGTAAGCAAGAATTTTATGCTCCACCCCGACGTGCACCCCACCCTTCACTCTTGATGTTGTTCTTATTACCTTTTCGAGGGCTATGTTGAACAGTAAAGGCGAGAGTCCGTCTCCCTGCCTTAGGCCGGTTCCAACTTCAAAAGCCTCAGACACATCTCCCTGTACCAGGACTGCATAAAATATTATAAAATAATATATGATATAAAAAACACGAACAATAGAAGTGAATATAATCTATTTAAATTATGATAGAAGAATGTTAAACCTTTATCATTTCTTTATCCTCATAAAACATATCATTAAATTATATTTTAAAGATTTTTGTGCAGTTTAGTTGTTTTTCGGCACAGACCTCAGTTCAGCCAGCTGTCATGCTCTCCTCCACATCCTGCAACCATCTTCTTTGGGTCGTCCTCTTTTTTTAGCACCAGTTTCCTTATAGTGCTATTAGGGACATGTTGAATTCTGAAAATAGTACAGCAACGTCTCCAGAAATCCATCTCGACGGCCAACTCCTTTTTCGTTATTGTCCACGTTTCTGATACATCGGAGGATAACATTTTCAATCAATTAGTGATACATCATTTTTTTATTTGTAGGTTATCCTGTTTATTCCAAGTTAAGACACCCAATAATTTTTCTGTCTCTTAGTATTTTTTCAGTTATGCCTTTGCAGAAGCTTCTGTCTTCAGTGAGCCATCTTCCCAGATATTTATATTCACGGGTTTTTCAACTACCCAATTTTCAAGGGATCGGGCTGTTGTATTAGCACGTATTGCCATGTACTCAGTTTTCAGTTTATTCATTTCCAGCCCCAAGGAGCTAATTCCTCCTGAAGGTTTCTTAACATATGCCACTTAATCATCCCTTGCGACCAGCTCCTGGTCATCATCAAATTGTAGGTTGTAAAGGAATTAATTACCTATTTATTTATTACACTTCTTCTTCTTCGGCTCTACAGTCCAAAATGAACTTTGGCCTCTCCAACAATGATTCGCCATTCCTCTCTGTCCATGGCCCGTCTCGTCCAGTTGGTCACTCCAATTTTACGCAGGTCCTCCTCCACGTCCTTAATCCAGCATTTACGTGGTCGTCCCCTCATTCTTTTTCCTGGAGACGCTTCACGCAGAACTTTTTTGGGCATTCTTTCATCCGGCATTCGCTCAATATGACCCAGTCAACTAATTCTTCTGGATTTAATAAACCTTAAAATATCTTCATGCTTTATTTATTTATTCTTCTCCTAATCTCATCACTCATCCTAACCACACTGTTTATTTCAGTGCCAAGGTACGTGAATCTATCAACAGTTTCGAATGTATAGCCATCACACCTAAGATCCTGCTTTCTTCTTCTTGCCTCAGAGCCTGATGCTACCATGTATTTGGTTTTAGATTGGTTTATCTCAAGACCCACGATTCTACTTTCCTGCACAATCTTTGCCAGAATTTCCTTTAATGCCTTCTCACTTCTCGCCAGAACCACAATGTCATCTGCGTAAGTATTTGACATAAGCGAGATGCTAGACTTCCATCTGACACAATGTTTTGCAGAGCCTTAGCACAAGATTAAACAGAACGGCAGGGAGAGAGTCTCCCTGCCTTACACCAGAAGCAAACTCTATTCCTGCTAACTCTATTACCAATGATTACACTACCCTGTGTCCGGGACATTGTCATTTTTATCAAATTTATTAATTTAAACGGAACTTTGAATTCTTTTAGAGCATTAAATAGTTGATCCCTGTCCACATGATCAAAAGCTTGCTTAAAATCAATAAATAGCATGTGGACATCCGTATTAAGCTCATAACATTTTTCGAGTACTTGACGCAAAACAAAGATTTGATCAGTAGTACCCCTGTTAGGCCTGAAACCGCATTGGTAATCCGTGAGGATCTGTTCCGAATAATTTTTAAATCTTGTTGTTAAAATATTTGCCAGGATTTTGTAGATAACATTTAACAGGGTTATGCCTCTATAGTTTTGACATATCGTCTTGTCTCCTTTCTTAAATAGCGGCAGAATCAATCCCGAATAACATTCCTCAGGCATAGATTCATCATTCCATATTTCAAATATAATATTGTAAACTCTTTGACGTAGGTATTCGCCTCCATATTTAAAGAGTTCCGCTGGCAAATTATCCTCTCCAGGAGCCCTGTTAAAATTTAAGTGGTCTACGGCATCCATAAACTCTTCGTATGAAGGAGGCTCTGCATCCGGGAAAACCCTGATGTCCAAATCAGTAACTGTACTGACCATCGTCTCAGCGTTCTTTTGGCCAGTTCCGAGTACCTCCTCAAAATGCTCCGCCCACCTATCCAAGATCTGATTCTCTTCTCCAAGGAGCAGACCCTCCTTACTGCGACATATGTTTACTTTGGGCTGGAATCCTGCTTTTAGCTTCTTGATGGCATGATAAAATCTTCTGCTTTCATTCCTCTCGTTTTTATTTATTACACACATTCCCCTAAATTTCCCCTTCCAAGTTTTTAATAACTCTTCAACATAAAGGTTGAATAAAAATGTGGATAGGGAACATCCTTGTTTCATACCTTTAATGATAGTGATGTGGTTTGTCAGTCCATTCCTCAGTCTTATCTTAGCTTTGGCACTATATAAGCATTTGATGGCTGTTATTAAATACTTGCTTACTTCCATGCTCTCTAGTAATTCTCATAGTTTGCATAATTGACCGTATCATAGGGTTTCCGAAGATATATGAAAATCATATGCACCACACTTTTGCAAGCATACCTGTTTCAATAAGCAGCGTGATGATAAATATATGATCAGTACATGACCTGTTCACCCGAAAAACAGCCTATTCTTCAGGTATTTTTCCATAAAATTCTCCTTTAATACCCAGCCATAAAGGCGACTGTTCCTTCGATCCCTTTGTAATTGGAGCTTTTCTATTTACTCTCATTCTTAGAAATAGGCGTTACGTTTCCTTCAGTCCATTCATCTGGCACAGTTCCACTTTGTATGAACGCTGTCATACTCGTAAGACTAGCAAGGTGATTTTGAAGTTTGGGTGACCCATTTTTTATCAGTTCGATAGGAATATTATCTGGACCTGGATATCGTCCCTTTATGTGTGTATGTATGTAGACATGCTTCTTGAGTTTGAGTCCTTCTTTATTTGAAATTCTCTAGGCGACGTTTCGAGATCAGGTTTGTCTTATATTCATGCCAAGTTCTAAAAAATAGACCACCCCATCACCGACCAGCCACCTCGTAGTACATCATAAAATGTTTACACTGCAATATATATATAAAACGACTTTATAACAACAATGCGTCATATGTCGTAGCCTAATTCATACAAGCCCTGCCACCATTTCTTTTTATCGTAACAGTCTTTCTCTCTAAGTCCTCTTGCAGCTATTGCCTCCGGGATTGTTTCAACGTGATTTTATTCTTTATTTATTAAGGAATTAAATTACACGTATTTAATTGAACACTTTGAACCAAATGAATTTAACTAAACAAACTTTAGCAGATGTGTCTTATGAAAAGTCAAACACACATTGAAGGTGATGTTATCACATGTAGCAAACTTACACCTCCACCCCTGAAGACGATTCATAGGGAGAAAAGGGAAGCAGCTTGCTGGAAATTTATTAATTTAAACGGAACTTTGAATTCTTTTAGAGCATTAAATAGTTGATCCCTGTCCACATGATCAAAAGCTTGCTTAAAATCAATAAATAGCATGTGGACATCCGTATTAAGCTCATAACATTTTTCGAGTACTTGACGCAAAACAAAGATTTGATCAGTAGTACCCCTGTTAGGCCTGAAACCGCATTGGTAATCCGTGAGGATCTGTTCCGAATAATTTTTAAATCTTGTTGTTAAAATATTTGCCAGGATTTTGTAGATAACATTTAACAGGGTTATGCCTCTATAGTTTTGACATATCGTCTTGTCTCCTTTCTTAAATAGCGGCAGAATCAATCCCGAATAACATTCCTCAGGCATAGATTCATCATTCCATATTTCAAATATAATATTGTAAACTCTTTGACGTAGGTATTCGCCTCCATATTTAAAGAGTTCCGCTGGCAAATTATCCTCTCCAGGAGCCCTGTTAAAATTTAAGTGGTCTACGGCATCCATAAACTCTTCGTATGAAGGAGGCTCTGCATCCGGGAAAACCCTGATGTCCAAATCAGTAACTGTACTGACCATCGTCTCAGCGTTCTTTTGGCCAGTTCCGAGTACCTCCTCAAAATGCTCCGCCCACCTATCCAAGATCTGATTCTCTTCTCCAAGGAGCAGACCCTCCTTACTGCGACATATGTTTACTTTAGGCTGGAATCCTGCTTTTAGCTTCTTGATGGCATGATAAAATCTTCTGCTTTCATTCCTCTCGTTTTTATTTATTACACACATTCCCCTAAATTTCCCCTTCCAAGTTTTTAATAACTCTTCAACATAAAGGTTGAATAAAAATGTGGATAGGGAACATCCTTGTTTCATACCTTTAATGATAGTGATGTGGTTTGTCAGTCCATTCCTCAGTCTTATCTTAGCTTTGGCACTATATAAGCATTTGATGGCTGTTATTAAATACTTGCTTACTTCCATGCTCTCTAGTAATTCTCATAGTTTGTATAATTGACCGTATCATAGGGTTTCCGAAGATATATGAAAATCATATGCACCACACTTTTGCAAGCATACCTGTTTCAATAAGCAGCGTGATGATAAATATATGATCAGTACATGACCTGTTCACCCGAAAAACAGCCTATTCTTCAGGTATTTTTCCATAAAATTCTCCTTTAATACCCAGCCATAAAGGCGACTGTTCCTTCGATCCCTTTGTAATTGGAGCTTTCCTATTTACTCTCATTCTTAGAAATAGGCGTTACGTTTCCTTCAGTCCATTCATCTGGCACAGTTCCACTTTGTATGAACGCTGTCATACTCGTAAGACTAGCAAGGTGATTTTGAAGTTTGGGTGACCCATTTTTTATCAGTTCGATAGGAATATTATCTGGACCTGGATATCGTCCCTTTATGTGTGTATGTATGTAGACATGCTTCTTGAGTTTGAGTCCTTCTTTATTTGAAATTCTCTAGGCGACGTTTCGAGATCAGGTTTGTCTTATATTCATGCCAAGTTCTAAAAAATAGACCACCCCATCACCGACCAGCCACCTCGTAGTACATCATAAAATGTTTACACTGCAATATATATATAAAACGACTTTATAACAACAATGCGTCATATGTCGTAGCCTAATTCATACAAGCCCTGCCACCATTTCTTTTTATCGTAACAGTCTTTCTCTCTAAGTCCTCTTGCAGCTATTGCCTCCGGGATTGTTTCAACGTGATTTTATTCTTTATTTATTAAGGAATTAAATTACACGTATTTAATTGAACACTTTGAACCAAATGAATTTAACTAAACAAACTTTAGCAGATGTGTCTTATGAAAAGTCAAACACACATTGAAGGTGATGTTATCACATGTAGCAAACTTACACCTCCACCCCTGAAGACGATTCATAGGGAGAAAAGGGAAGCAGCTTGCTGGAATGCAAGAAATTGGAAATCTTCTTTTCATTTCGGTTGCCACTTCATAAAATGTTGGTGAAATCTTTCGGACGATTGAAAAAGGCCCAACTCGTAGGGGGTCAAGTTTTTTGCGATTTAATTTGTTTCAGTTTTCGATGTATACCAAATCGCCAATCGTGATGTCTTCTATTCTTCTCTATTCTCTCCTTATTTATTTGAAAGTTCCTTAAGGAATTTTGAATAGCTATTTTTCGGTCCCCTTCTAAGGAAGACGAATTGTCTTCAATAAGAGAAGATATAGCCTGGTTCTTCTCCAGGGGAAAGTATGATGGGGTGCAAATCGTGTTGAGCTATGAATTGTATCATTATACTCATTGACACATTCCTTGGCGAGAATCGGCCAGGGTTTATTTCTCTCACTGTTTATTTTGCATCTTTACGATTCACTAGAGTTTGATATAATCTTTCGTAAATCCCATATGATTCTGGATGATCAATGCAGCAAAAAACAAATTATATTCCTTTTTTTCTCCAAATAGATTTTAAAATGGGTTGAATTTACGGAAGCATATTAGTCGGCTAATAGGATCGAAACATTATTATTTTTATAATTCATTTTATTGTTATACGATATAATTTTTTTAATATTTTTTTGAAAAGAAAAGCTTCTTTCCACTTTTAATAACTTAAAGTCAACAAGATCCAAAAATAAAGTAATGTTCAATTAACATTCTCCCCGTGTAGACATCGCAAATTGCGAGAACACGGAGATATAGTATCAGTGGAAAGAAGGGATATGACTGACAGATAAGTGAACCAGGATGGCCGAGATGGTTAAGGGACCACCACGGAGTGGTGGGAGACCCGGGTTCGAGTCCCGGTCCCGGTCATATCTTTTCTTTTCAAATAAAATTATTATTTTTAGCAATTGGATTAATCAGATTTATAAAGTCGTGAGCGCTTTGACCCTTACTAGTTGAGATCCATGCATATCTGGTGAAATGATCCACCAAAATGTGCATGAATTTCTTTGTTGACCGATTGCCTGAAAACCCTCCTAAAATAAAACCGTATCCTTAAAAAACAGTATCAAGTGACATTATTAAGAACGGCGGAGAGAAGGCCGCCATATAAATATAAGTGTTTCGTGGCCAAGATCGTGGGTTCGCAGCCCCTAAGGTTCCATAAGATTTTTTAAAAGGCGGTTATTAACGTCTTTCTTCGGATGAAACGACAAATTTCGGTAACGCGCCTGTTTATGTTTTATATCATTATTCGTGTTATTAAATGTTTATGTTATGATTGTTTGTATGTGCTTGTTACCTATTATTATTGTTTGTTTAATTGTTTATATCATTTTATTATTATATTACTAATGGGACGATGCTAAACCGGGAGTCCTAAATTTTTCTAGGCAAAATATGAACTGTCACAGCACAAGCTCGGGACCACTGTATTAGGTCCTTTCCTAATTAGATATTTTTAATTTATAAATCTCCTTATCACAATTATAACCTGGGTAGCAAACATTTAGTGCTCCCACTGTTCATTCCATTACCCATAATAGCATAAACCAACAAAAAATATAATACTATATACTATTTATATATATATGAAGATTATGCATATGAAGATGCAATATAGTTAGATGTAGGACAAAATGTCAGAAAGCATTAAACAGAAATTTTTCTTTTCTTCTTCTATTATTCCGTCTCTTAGAAAATAAAGAAAAAAGAACCGTCTTCGTTGTAATAGTGAACTTCTTTCTTTTTTTTTCTTTATCTTTATAGCTCTTTCCCCCCTTGAGCAAATTGCTCCTAAAAAGAAATAATTGAAACGAATGGCTAAGAAGTCTATTAGGTTGTGAAACTGGAAAAGATTTACTCCAAATGGTCGTGGGGGGGGCGAGAGTTGTGGCCCCAGGAGTCGACAAATGGAAGGAACTGTTCCTTAATGATTCCTTGGAGAGTTGTTGAGAGGTGTTGGAAAAAACTAAATCAATCTGCCTCTAGAAGTTAGAACTAATAGCCGCTAACTCGGAACATAGGTTCCGTCTTACATTCAAAGCGAAACTTTGATTTCTTAACTTTTAATTTACAATTCTATTGAAAGCTATTCTATCATAATCGACAGCCTTTCTTATGAACAGGTATATTAAAGTGAAGGCCAGGACAACCATACGTCCTCATACGTCTATCTCTTATGGACCCTCTCCACATCAATGCCGCGATTAAATCTCTCCGGATGTGCGACCTTATCATGAACACACAAACCGGAGGCCGTTCCGAACATTCGTCCACAATCGCCGCACTGATCCATCGGGGTCCCATTATTCATACTTGGTCAAGGATATCCACCTGTCGTACGCAAATCGGTCACCCGGACTGTCCTTGGACAGCACGTCATGTGGATCGGGTTTTCCGACAACTTTGCACACCGCACAGGAAGGTCCTTTCTTCTTCTTAAGAGCCGAACTTCTCCATCTTATGGCTCTCGCCAGTACAAAAAGAACACACTAATACCCTCTCCGCCAACGTGATCCCTCGCCTCGCCGTATGGCCATACAGGTGACTACGGACGCCCCCATTTTCCCCGACAAAGTCATCGACTCGGCAAGATATAGCAGAAAAAAGTAATAAGGAAAAAATCCAAGTGGCCAAAGTTAATATTCAAAAATAATTCCGCGATAAGATGGGCTTTCTGGTAAACATTCCGAAAGGTGGGTACGGCAATGCCAATTATGGTAATACGTCACGAAGGTTTTTCAATAGCAAAGAAGAAGCAGCTAATATTACAGGCGTAGATTTATTATTGATTAAAAAATTCAAACTCATATTAGAAGCGTTATCATCAGGATTTGACATCGATTAGAACAAAATTTCAAAATTCACGATGGATACAGATAAACAATATATCAACTTATATCCGTGGCAACATATGTCTCCCACAGTGAAGGCCGCATATTCTGCACATACAGTTTTGTCCACAAACATTAGATGAAGGGGCACTAGGGACCTCAAAAATATGTTAGCATCACCATATCCGTCTTCGTCAAACATTTGTTTATACTGGCTTTGAGTAGATTCATCACATCCCCACTTATAAATAAGTTTTAAGTTTGTGTCCGCGTTCTGAAAACACTGCTGAAGAACTGGTTCTAAATATTTACACAATCGCAGTGTTGTGACATCCACTAAGTCCTGGATTTTTACGTCTGCTACTGTTCGACTGACGTTGTTTGGTGGATAACAATTTTGTTTAGCCCTTCGTACGCTAGATATACGTCTTTGTTGGCCTGATGAATCGCCTCATATTGACTGACAGTCATATTAGCTTCGACGTATATGCTTAAAGCGTCCTCCGGTGTATGTTTCTTAGTAGTCGTCGTTTTACTACCAATTGCAGTGGCTTTCCGGAACTTCATGGCTCTCTTTGGAGCTTTTGTCACTTAAGCAACATCATTATTACCCGCTGCTCTCTGACTCATCTGTGCCGCGTATGTAAGTTCGTCAACAGGAACGTTCTTTCTAAGTTCTACCGCTGTACGACGCTTTGTTCGGTCACTTGATTCTCCGAACTCTTTACTTGGACGACCTTAGGAACTTCCGGGAATTGAGCCAGCAGGTGGAACAATTTATTGGTTAAGCCATCCTTTGTTCTTATTACGAAAACAAGCTTCTTTCCTTGTTGTAAATGCAAGCCATTTTCGTTTATAAACTACTTTAAACACCTCAATAGTTTTTTGAAGGTTTTCTATTTTCTCAATCTCCAAGTTTTCCGTCAAGCCGTCGTTGTGAGCTTCCTCTAACTGACTCTAGACATAGACATGGCGGAATGGCCAATATCTAGAACAATATAAACACATGTTATTTAAAATCGCAATGAAGAGTGTGTTTTAGAGGGTATTTATTTCTGTGATGTGAATACTTGTGAATCTTTTTATAGCTAAAGTTATAGTAGCCATATTAAAGTATTATAGGTAACATGTATGTTGAGACAAGCTCGTAAGTTCGATATAAATTTCTTAAAAGGCAGCGTAGATTTCGTCTGAATTAAATCTCGCTCTGGGTGTGGACTGTATGTAGTAATTTGAAAAGCGTTCGCAACAATAGAGAAATAATATGAAGAAATCCAAAACATAGAAATAAAAGTTACTTACCCAAGACGCAGGTCGGGCAGCTTGTTGATAAAACCTTGGCTCCTCGAGCGCGCTCAAAGACCAAAAGAAGCTGGTAACGTCCTTCCAGGTGGATTCCTATGATTTAGAAATCCTCCAGGGGAATTCACACTTATTTGCAGGCGAAACGGGCAATAATTATAAAAAACATAAATAGAACGGAATCACGGAAAGTAGAAAACTGGTCAAGAACTTGATTCGCTAAAATTGAGCTGGATAGCTGGGGTAAACAAAAGAATATGTGACTGATCTGTGTGACTGCTCGATCAAGACTCGACAAAAAACAAGTGCCACATGTGAAATAATGAAACGTTGGTTACCCCTAACAACCACTAGATCAGGTGTAATGTGCTATTTTAAGATTTTACCTATTTTTCTTGCATGGAATTAATTTATTTACAAAAAGAACGCCAAATGGTGTGAACAATGTAGGTCTGATGCTGTCGCAGAGAGTTGCATACATTCAAAAATACAAATGTGAAAAGACATGAAAAAAGTAGAATATTTTTAGGTAGATAGTCATACTACTAGATATGTTTAAATAAAGTTTTAGATACAAATAAATTGATATGAAAAATATTTTACACACCTTGATTGATGATATCTATATAATTTTTTTTTGTTGCTAAAATGGCCTTTAACATTAGAAAACAAAAAGCGATAACACGGTTTTTTGTTCACGCGGACAAAGACGTGCGTAAACAGGGAGTGCTAGGTTCCGACTGGTGGTGCGGCGGATTTGGGTGGTCAATCCAGCTAACGGGTTCGTCAAAAGATGTGCATGTCTACCTGCTTCAGGCCATAATCCTAGGCCGCCATATCTTACTCCAATCTGTTATTACCCTTTTTCCTCATTCTTTGGACGCACCACCCGTTATCACAAAGCTTTACTGCGTCCTTTAATTTGGCTTTGGCCGATTTGATGCTCGAACTTTCCTTCTCCTTCACTACCGCAATGGTACCTCCGGTTTTGGACGTCTGCGTCTAGCCGGCTCCTACATTGAATAGGATGCGGCGTAGGATGCCGGATCTTTACACTAAAATTGGAGTGACAGGGTCTGGCGGGGCCTTAATAGTTCTACACAGCTCTTTCACCTGTTCTCGGAGTTGTGCCATCTTTGCCTCTACCAAAGCTCATTCTTTCTTGGCCTAGGTCCGCTGTGCCGACTTAAGAGCCTCCAAACGCAGGCATCTCTTTTCTGCCTTGAGGTATGCGCTCGCCATGATGTGAACGCAGTCCATCAAGGTTTCCATATGAGACTCAAGAACTTTTCTTGACACGTTTCTCCTATTGCTCTCATCGGCCTTCGCGGCCCTCTCATACTCCTCAAAAATTGAGGAGTTAGGCGGAAATGCCTCCGGCTCCTCGATATTCCACTCTAATAATTCTTAGGAAAACCTCCCCCAGTCCCACTCTTCGCGGCACTACCTGTGACTCTAAAGTGTCCTCTTTATCAACGCCGCTCAACCCCTTTTCCTCCGCCATATTATTTTCCGTAAACACGAAATTAATACAAACAAAAAAAAACCCTTTAAATATCCACTGACCGAGAGAATTTCTCCCTCTGGAATAAGCAAAACCACTTCCCGCTATTACTGATTTGTTCCCCTCGTTATCCTCTAGAGATAGAATATGCAACAGCAGGGCAGCTCATTGGCTCGGAGTATCTATATAATATAAATTATATAATACATCATCAAAAATTTATTTCAAAAATAGTTAGTTAGATAATATATATATATATATATATATATATATATATATATATATATATATATTTTATTAATCACTTTATTGAAATATTACAATCTGCCACTTATGGACAATAAGTAATGGTGCTATTTAGCTACAACCATTCCATAACAAAACAAAAAATGATATAAATAAAATAAAATAAGCGAATGTAATAAAATATATACATGTGGAAAAATATATACATGCGGTAATAAAAGAAAATTAATGCAAAAATGATAATAAAATAAAGTCTAGATAAAAAAAAATAAAAACAAATAAAATAATGTACACATCGAAATCCTATTTACAATTTGTCTGGGTCCCCGAACTAAGCTTCTTCCCTAGGAATGAGGGCAAAGCAGGAGTTCGGAAGGTCCCTGCCCCTTTTTCCCGCCGCGTCACTGGACGATAATATAAAATCGTTGTTTTGCTTTCAATAATGAGGGGCAGAATATAAAGCGAAGAATTTTTTTTAAGAGTAGTAAAATTAAGTTTTTAGACTTTTTGGTACACAGTAAAACCAATGCCAAATTTTGTTTTCCTGTACTTTACAGATTTCGTTAGTTCAAGAAAAATCCTATTTTGACGACTAGTTTACTCAGAGTAACTGATAATTGCACATTACTGTTATTGCACCCACGGTCTTCAGGCCGTCTTATAGCTTCGGAAATCAATTCCACACCCTGTAAAATCGGTCTCAAATAGGTTAAGGTACGAGTATATTAACTACAGACGGGCGTCTGTCGTCTAGACGCTATTGCCGCAAGGGGCTGCGGACCTTCCTTCTCTCAAGACTGAGCAGTTCGGTGGGTCTGTATGCCAACCCATAATAACCATAATGAAGGCGATACTGTTGAAGTTCATTTAGACTGTATTATATTCAACGTATCTGTTAGATATATATTTTCTAATCTTCAACAACGAATATCGGGCAGAATCTGGAATATATAAGCTTATTTACTTAAATGATTAAGGTCATAAAATTAACAGATATACGGTTTTGGGGAAAAAAAATAACTTTGAAAGAATTTCCAGTAAAAAGTAATAAGGTAATGAATGACAAATGAATCTTAGTATGTTGCTAACCAAGTAATATATTATCAGTGTTGCTTAGCAACGAATCAGGGAACTATAGTTCCGTTCGCTTAGTACTCGATCAGTTAAGTTAAAAACATTTTTTAAAAAATGGCAAATTACAAAGCCACTATTACACGAAATATAGTGCTGCCTTTTTAACTTGACTCTAAAAAAATGAAATTAATCGATTTTAAAAACAAAATAACCTACGTCTCATTCCAATATTTTGATTTTAGGGCTATTATTTCAATGCAGAGAAAACTTCGAGCCACCAGAGACGGGGCCCATCGTTCCTATTCCATCATTCGGTATTCCATACATCATCCTACTTCGTATTCTCATTCCATTGGCCCCATCCTCTCTGCATGCTCTTTTTTTTTCTTTTTCTTTTTTTACCCTGCCTGCCATTGCTGGCATACGGTGTTCGGCAGTGGCGGGTTAGTGCGTTGGGTTTTACGCACGTCCACCACTGCCAATAATCTAATCTTTCTTTAATCTTTTAATACAAAATAAAATTCATGCATACACAAAATACGTGGGGGTACTGTATATTTTTTTGGGTATATTTTAATTATTCTGTGGTGAAGCCCGGTGATGGATATGCACCTTACTATTGGGGCAGCACGTTTTTCACCTTCTGGCCGGTCTCCGGCGTGCGTAAACCCAATACACTAACCCGCCACTGCCGAACCCCGTATGCACGAAATTGAAGGTAGGGGTAAAAAGGGTTGGGGCATGTAGCGCTCCAGCTGTCATAGGAGTAGGATCTGTGCCAGTCGAGCTCCGGAGGATTATCCCCACCTTACCAGTGGCCTAGTAGAGTCAGTCACCTCTACGGGTGTAGAGTACATATGTATATACAGTATATGTGTATATATCCTCATTATTTACAATAGTTATATACAACATTATGTATTTACATGTAGAAATTCCCTTTAGGGAAATTAGAGTCTTTGGATGGACACTAGCCGAACATTACAGGTGAAGTTGCTGGCATAAACTCTTCCATTGGTCCCTGTCTCGCGCTGATCCCATCCAGAGACAGCTACCGCACATCTTCTTGAATTCGTCAGCCCATCGCTTGCGTTTCCGGCCTCTGCGCCTCTTCCTATCGCGCGGGATCCATTCGACGGCTCGGCTAGCCCAGCTGTCTTCGCCTTGTCTCATCACATGGTCTGCCCATTTCATTCTTCTGGCGTAGGTGAAGGCGTCGGTAACCATGGTGTGTTTTCTTATTCGGCGTAAATTTATTTTTTCCTTCAATGAAATTTCCAGCATTATTCTTTCCATCTTGCGTTGACAGGTTATCTTCCTCTTTAAGGCTTTAGAAAGGGTTTTCCTCGGGAAGGGATTCGCAGTCCTTCCTCGGCCTCTTGGTTTTCCCTCTGGGGCCTTTGTTCTCTTCTGCGTCTGTTGTATCCGACGCTGTATTATCTGGGGTCAACAAGGGCTCTCTCATATCCTTTCCCGCCTCCTGGATGGAGTTTTTCTTTTCTTACCCATCGTTGAGGTCTCACAAATTTTCATGGAGGGTAGTTTTCTCACCTCTACCATCGTTAAAGTCTGCCGGCTGGGAAGCCTCAACGACGTTTCTGGTCGTCTCCTCCGCCATTTTCTCTACTTTTTCTTCTTCCCTTTTAGGAATCTCAATTTTTAACATAGTTGAGCCTAAACATTTTCAAAAATTGTCTTTTTAGATTTTTTAACTTAATTAATTTAAAACTTCTGTCTTAACGCAGGGCCACCACACGCTATCGAAGGCGGAGGATATGTCGAACAGTACCAACATCACGTACTTCTCCGCCCTCTCTTCCACGTCCCTGCGCACCCTCAACAGTGCATCCGTTGTTCCATTGCCACGGGTCGAGCCGAACTGCCGCGGATGGCTCGCCGCATCAAGGACCGGCCTTAGGCTTGTGACGATCAGACTCTCCAGGACTTTACTCATCACCGGGAGAAGGCATATCGGCCTGTACGCCTTAGGCGTCTCCTTATCCTTGCCTCCTCCCTTGTAGAGGAGTCTCAGATCCGCGATCTTCCATTGTCTCGGAAACCGCCCCTGGTCCAGGCACTCATTGAAGAAGCCAAGAAGGTCATCCTCAATGAGGGGGGCGCTCCTCTTCAAGATCGCGGCGTCGATTCCGTCGAGTCCTGGAACTCTTCCGGTCCTCTGCCTATCCACGGCAAGAAGAAGGTCCCATATATCCCATGGTGGACTCAGGTCGGTACCTGGAGGGCACACCGTGGTACCGATCTTATCATCTTCCGTATCCTGGGACGGACCATCCCTGGGGTATGTATAGTTAATTTACATATCCACAGACTCCTCCAGGGTGGTTGCCTGGGCATCTCCCACTCTGACAGCCGCCATCATGGTCAGCGGCTTCACCTTGCCCAGTGCCACCCTGTACGGGATTCCCCAGGGATTCGCCGTGGCGAGTGTGACATCGATCCAGCTCTCGCTCGTTCAAGACCAAGAGCTGGCACCTCGCCACGGTTTCCTCCACCCGTCTTCCTCTGGCATCTGTGCGCACTGAACCCCAGGCCGTGCTCCACGAATTGGTGTCGGAACAGACCACCACACTCCTGTAACGTTGTGCGATGGCCTCCACGGCGGATACATTCCCTTCTATCCTTTGCTTCGGCGGCATGTACGACGACACGAGGGCGAAGGATATCCTCCCCCATCTGACATAACATGCCGCCTGATCCGCCGTGGTGAATTGCTTCAATTCCATAACGTCGAGGTTTGGATTCACTATCACAATAGCCGCTCTAGGCCTCCTCTCTCCACTGCCCATAGCGACTACCCTCGACGCGACACCGAATCCGGCGACCACATTTCCTTGACACCATGGCTCCTGAATAGCCATGATGTCAGCTTCCTTAGCGAGAGCTCTCAGCTCGTCCGCGACCACTCGTCTTCGGCCCATGTTGACCTGCAGTATCTGCAGCCTACGCAACCGGGTTCTCTTCGCCTGCTTGACCATCAGCTCCAAGTACGACGGGCACTCCCTGCTGCCCGCGCAATGGTTTAGCTCTTTCCCCTCTCTGCCGTTCGCCTTGCAGTGCCTACACTGCTCTCTGGTGCCTCGCGCCTTTGCCGGGCACTCAACAACTTTGTGCCCGGTGTCCTGGCACCACTTACACGCCATCTCCCCCGTGCAAGTCCTCGCCGTGTGGCCGTGCTCAAGGCATACTAGACAGAGCAGAGGGTCGAGGTAGTCTCGGATGGTCAACCACCACCATCCGTTGCTAAATCTCTCCGCGGACAGGGTCATCAGCGCGGACCTCATCGACTGGTGAACTTCTATCACCCATCTCTTCGCGAGGCCGCCCCTCGCGGGAGTGGCGAAGCAGGGTCTCAGCCACTCCCTCCTGTCCTTCTCCTCCTTCGGCGTCTCGATGGGAGAAATGCCCCAGAGGTATCTCTCCAAGTCGTTCCCGTCCCAGTGCCTGTGGACGCCTCTCACTTCCAGGCGGGGCCTTTTCGAGGCTGCCAGCTTCTTCTTCGCCTCCAGCCCTTTCTTCTTCAAGACGTCCCAGCCTATTAGCCTCTTCGCCTGGTCAGCTCCTCCAGTCCTGACCAGGATGGTGCGAGCCTTTGTCACTCTAACCATACTGACACTGGCACCAATTTCTTTTAACTCCTCCTGGGACGGGAGCTGCTCGTAGATCTTACCGGCCTCCCACCCTTTCGTGTTCCCCTTCAAGGTCACGTAGGTGGGGGCATCTTCAGCCCTCTTCGGCACCGCGGATATACTCGCGAGGACTCCAGCGAAGGTAATCTTCTTGGCCTTGTTCTCCTTCTTCGGCCTCTCTCCTTCTTCCTGGGTGGTCGGCTGCTTCTTCTTTTTATTCTTTTTTCTCCGAACCACCTCCCAGTTCGCATCTTCCTCTCCGCTTGGGTCCACCTCCATGTTCCTTCCGCGGCACGTCGGCGTGCAGCTGTTCCTCTGGGGCATTGGGGCCGGTTGGAGGCCTTCGTATTTGCTCTTGGGCTTGGGCGGGGGTACTCCCGAAGGTCCGGCCACCACCTTCTCCTCGGGGACCTTAGCCACCTTCTTCCTCTCCGCCGTTGTTGGCTTGGTCCCTACCGCCCGGTCACCCTCCGCGATCATACAGTCCAGGTTCTCTATAAATCCCTGGACATTTTTCAGTGTCGGAGAGACCCCACAATCCCCACCCATGGCGTCACCTATGGCCGTCGCCACCATGGGGGCGATGATCTCCGACACCTTGTCTGCAATGATGCAGTCCAAGGTGTCCATAGTGAGGGCCTCCTCGACCACTCTTCTAACTATCGAGGGGACCATATTCCATTGGGCCTGAAGGCCCACCACTACCCGAACCAGGCCATTGATATGGCTCTGAGCCTCTTGTGACAGTTTCTTACGGGCCATGTAGGCCCTCACCAAGTCCTGAACCTTCTCCGCCTTAGCGGTGGGGGATCCTCTGTCGGAGAGTCACTCTCGTCCCTGGCCCTCTTTGTCTACCTGCTGAAGGCTTTCCCATGGCCTTTCCCGAGGACCTTCCCTTCTGCGTCAGTTTCTGCAGTGTCAGAGGCTGACAGCAATCCCTGGTTTGCCATCGGGAAGTCTTCAATGTCCACTGACCTCTCAGCTTCTTGTTGCCCCGGAGTTAATACCTGGGCTCCTTGGAGGGAGCTCTTCTCATCTATACCACCGTTGAAGTCTCCGCTGGGCTGGGCAACTTCAACGGCGTTTTCCGCCTCTCCTACATCACTTTTATCACAATTTTTTTTTGCATTGTCCGTCCGACACTTTTTGACGCAAAAAATTTTCAAAAACGTTTTTCAAAAAAATTTTTTTGAAAATCTCCTGTCCGTGGAGGGCACCGATTCGCTAATTAGTCCCTCGGGCCTCAACCACCACCACACTTATGAGCCAGCGCACTAACACCGGGAACACTTAAAAAATACGCCTTACCTCGGCGGTAGTTGAGCGATGACTGGTCTCAATTTCCCTCTGGAAGAGTGGGGCTAATCCCCGGGAGCTCGACTAACGTAGTTCCTTCCTATTCAACAGCCGGAGCGCTACTCCACCAAGATCTGCACCGGCGGCGGCTCCAGGCGGGCTCACGCCCAGACCCTTCCGCGCACACCGCCGCGACAGAGGGAATCTCGTTAATCCATTCATGCGCGTCACTAATTAGATGACGAGGCATTTGGCTAAGAAGTATTTATTTAATGATAATTTACATCAGCAATAGAAAGATATTTACAAACGATAAAACTTCCCCTGAAACTACTGACATTAAAAAAAAAATTGTACATCAAGATTTTTCCGGGGCTCATTACACCCCATACATAATAGAATAATATAAAAAAAAATAATGAAAATAAAAGGTTTGTTAACCCTAGAGGGTTAACTAAAAATAATGAATCCTCTCTCAGTCCAAAGAAGAGAAAAAAAAAATAAAAATCAATACAAAAACACTTTTGTACACGCTGTAGAATAAGTAAATAAAAGAGAAATGATATAATTAAGAAATAAAACTGATGAGAACTAAACAAATAAAATTTCACTGGCTTCTTTCCTTGATGACGTGATCCTTCCCAGGCCACACGTCCACATCATAAGGCCGGGCTCCTAACCGATGCAGCCATCGCGACGTTCCTCTGCCAGGTGGTAAAGTTGGCGCTGCTTCCGCGCAGTGCCCTGATGGCCATCCAGCCAAGGGCTCTGGCTGTAACTCCGATCTTCTTCAGGTCGTCGGAAGACTTCCTGTGCCAGACACCCTTGTAGCTCACCACCACTGGGATCACGCTGCACCGCGCTGGCCGCACTCCAAGGGCAGAGGCCGCATCCGCGAACACTTCGGCTCTCCCGTACCGCCCTTTCTTAGCGATCGCTGCTCCTTGCAGAGCACCATCACCAGAAATCATCGTGACATCCAGAATGTAAATTTCGTCCTTCGAGGCCACAATCGCATCCGGTCGAAATCGTCCAGTGGGCGTTGTCAGCGTCGGCTCTCGAAGGCACCTCAGTCTTGCTCTCTTCATGGATGCCACGAGGATATTGACCACCGCATGATGCCTGAGGATGGCTACTCTCTTCACCAGAGGGCAGTGGTTAACGACATGTGCCGCCGTCTCTGGAGTGTTACAACCCGCTCGACAGGACGGCATTCCACCAGTTCTTCTCCCCCTGGACAGCCTCACGGCGGTAGGGAGCGCACCGGCTCGGAGCACGACAAACTGTCTCCAGTCTCGACCAGAGAGGGAAGAGGAACTCCCGGCAACCCACGACGTAGACGCCGAGACGTCTAACGCCGGAGCCAGATCCCCACCCTCAAAGTGTGCGTGCAGACTGGAGGCATCACGGAAGGAAGGATGAGGAGGCGGAAAACCGGTGGGGAAATCGAACAGCTCATCCCGGAGGGAATCATCGAGGCCCAAGTCCTCAAGGTCGTCGTCGACTGACAGGAACCGGCTCTCCCTCATGTAGGGCACCAGTTCCGCCAGCCTCGGGACACTCAACCCACCCATCCTAACAGGATCGTGGATGAAGGTGTTCAGACAGTCATGGGACAACCCAGTCCACCTCCTAACATATGACCTGACCGCCACATCTAATGCAGATAGGATCACCCGGCGGGTCACAACAAAGGTGAGCCTATGATAAAATCTCGGCAAAAAGAAGGTTTTAAGGACCTCCAACTTCTGTTGGGGCTTCAAAGACGCTTTAGAAATCCTCTCCGAGCCCACCCGCAAGTCAACGTTGTCACGGATCAAGCCAGAGTGACAGAAGGTCACCCCCAAATAGTCGACGGTCCCCTCAACAGACAGGACCCCAATCGTGTCATCGCCGACATTATACGATCGCCCAGACTCCATCTTCACCAGTTTCCTCTTTCCGACGGCGGCAAGTGAGAGGGAAAGGGACTTCTCTGGGTTAACAGACAAGCCACACTCGCCCAAAACCCTGACCGCCGAATCAATAAGGACTTGAAGTCCCTCAGAGGTACTGGCAAAGAGGACCAGGTCGTCCGCATATGCCAAGGCTCTAATCTTGGGGCGACTGCTTGAAAGTGGGAAACCAATGACCAACGGCATACCACCGATAACATGCTCCATCACAAGGTTGAACAACATCGAGGACAGCGGGTCACCCTGCCGAACCCCACGACCAGGCTTCATTTCATTCGATATATCACCATGGAGGCATATATGGGACACACTGTCCTCATAAATGGCACATACATACTCGCAGAATTCCACAGGAAACCCGCGCTCCCGGAGGATCCGGTGAACGGCAGCATGGCTGACACTATCGAAAGCCTTCCTCACGTCCAGTACCGCCGCGCATAGACTCCTCCTCTTCTTCCATGCGCAGCGCAAGACGGAGTCCAGCGTAAAGACACCGGCAGCCACACCGTCGAACCCCTTTCTGAATCCGTTCTGCTCGGGAACATGCGGAATCCTGCCCTCCAATCTGGCCGCGAGAATACGGTGAAGATGCCGCACCACCACCGATGATACGGAGATGGGTCTGAGATCGGCAGGCCCACGAACGTCGGCAGCCTTCGGAATCAAGGTCACACTGGCCCTCAGCAGATCTTTGGGAACACGTCCCTCGAGGAGCAAAAGGTTCAGGATGACAGCTCTGACCCTCCAGTTAGGTCCCCTCCAAAGAGATGGAGCGACCCTGTCGAGTCCAGCAACCGAACGGCCAGATGGACAGAGCGACACAGACTCCGACTTGGAAATAGGCGACCATATACCTGAGCAATCTCCAACTCGAGGTCCATAAACCCTCTCTGCATTCCACTCCACAGAGCGCGCTTCGAGAACCGGAGCCCAGTAAGAGTACAGCTCCTCGACCGAGAATCGACCTGGGTCAGCCTCACGATCGAGGACGCGCCTCGCAGCTCTGGGCCGGTCTCGGGCCCACAATCTCTGTAGCTCGCCGTATGACCGACGTCGGGAACCATCGCCACGCTGTCTTCTAGCCCCCGGGCGAACAGACCGAGCAGACGAAGCTTGGCCAGACGGAGCGGATGGAGCACCCGAGGCGAGATGGATAGAAATCCGCCCGCTGAGGGAACTACCAACTGATCGGCCGGCCATCGACTGATCCAGGATCGCCAGGAGCCTGTCAGTGCGTGGTTGGACCCGTGGTAATTTGATCATACAGCGTTCGGAGTGCGCCGAGAATACTATCCCGCACAAGAGAAAAACCACCCGCACCAGACGGGACGGGAGGAACATCAGGAGGAGAAACCTCCATGGGTGAGCCGGAAAGGTCTCGCAGGATCTGACGGTACCTAGCACCCGCCCGAGCGCCCTTGATAGCGTCGTAAGACCTACCAGGAAAAGCCCGAGAAAGGCGAAGGTTGAGTTGCTCAGTAACCCCGGCTGCCCGCAACTTGAGCTCTTCAGCAGCCAGCAGAGCAATCTCCTCGTCATTCCACCTGCGTTTGACATCAGGAACCCCTATCATGTCGTTCCGCTCAACAGGATGAGCCCGCTTGAGGTGCAGACCCAGCCCACCAGCTGTCGTGAACGACCGTCCAAAGAACCGACACACAGGGCCGAGAGTCTCAGCCATGGTACTCGGTCCTGTCCACGGTCAACCTAAACATCCTCTGGTAGGAGGGACAGTCGGCCAGGGCATCGATGGAGTGGTCGTTCGGACGTCCGGCAAAGCGGCAGGGAGGGCACTTAGGCGAGCTACCCAGATTCGGGCAGGCAGCCTTCTTATGGCCCTCACCTGAGCAGTGCAGGCATACCTCCTGACGCCGGCAGTATTTCTGGACATGACCATAGTCCTGACAACGCAAGCACCTGGTCACGCCCACATAATCCTTCACCCGGCAGAAACTCCATTCGACAAAAATCTTGCCCTTTTGCAGCACTAACTCCCTCACAGCCGGAGTCACCTGAAGAACGACGTGCCTTCTAGGGGCGTCCTTCTTTCCAAACTCATGGGATATGGACCCCATGAAGAACCGCTGAACGCCGTTACCGCCGGGAAGTTCTGGGACTTGACATACGCGAGGATCTGCGACGACGGCACGGACCTCGGCACGTCGTATATGCAGACCCTCGGTTTTCTCTTTCCGACGGTGCTCGCCAACCAACCCAGCAGCGGAGAGGGTGCTCGATTTGAGCACCCTGTTGGCTGCCTCACCCGACCGGAGGCTCAACCTGACGGTCTTGCCACGGGCCTTCACCCCAACAACCTGCCAACCCTGCTCAGCAGGGCTGACGACCTTCATAAGGGCAGCCTTAACGAGGTCAGCCGACTCCATCCCGGTAGTACCGGACGCCGGCTTGACCTCCACCACCCCTTATATCAGCAGCAGGAGGCGGGGGCCCAACAAGAACCTCCTTAAAGGACTTAGATGGAAGCCTTGGGACCGACGGTGCCGAGGGGGCAGGTGCCGAGACCTGAGGTCTCTCCGCCACCAACGCCTTAACGTCCTTGACGTCTTTCGCTATTTCTTCCATCGAGGCTACTACGTTGACGCTCATGAGAGCGGTCTCCAACTAAGCATTCCTCCGATTGAGCTTTATAATGGACGCCATCATGGTGAGGCAAAGGCTCGGAAATTTGTCCATGAGGGCCATGATGCCCCCCATGTCGGACTTCCACAGACGGCTGTGGGTCGATAGGTGATCCACAACCTGTCTCCTTATTATTGAGCAATCCTCGAGGAGCTCGAAAATCGAGTCAGGGCAATCAAGATTACCCTGACTCGCCGAGAACCTCCTGAGGAGCTCCTCCACGGGACCCTCCACCGCCTCCCGCTCAGGGTCAGAAACAGAGCCCGAGGCACCCTTGGACCCCGGGGGCTTGGGCCTACCACTCCTCGATTCCATACCGGAAAAGGAAAGGAAAGGAGGAAGGAATAATACGAAAAAAAATGGTGTGTGTGAACACCCAACCGAAACTATTTTAAGTCCGGAACTATAAAAATTATTTTAAGTCCGGAACCTTTAAAATTATTGTAAGTCCGGACCGAAGAAAAAAATTCTAAGTCCGGAAATTATAAAAAATGTTTTAAGTCCAAATCAAAAAAATATGGCAAAAAAAAAATAAAAAGGGGTGCATCCGTTTCATAACATAAGGAACAAAAGACAAAAAAGGTGTTTAAAAAAAATGAAAAAAAATTATAGGTAAAACAAACATAAAAAAAAATTGAAAAAAAACCTTAGAAAAAAAAAGTGAAAATATTAAAAGGTACGGACAGTTTACAAAACACGTCCGCACCGTACACAACTGCCACCCGACTGTTCACAAAAGTGGGCGTGGCCCAAAAAAAGTGGTGGGGGAAGGGGTAGGGACCCAATGGGAACACTCCCAGCCAGCACACACAATCTAAAGCAAGGATACAACCTGAAGAGCTTAGCGGAGCAACAACGAACAACCTCCTTCCTCTGTGGCTGAGAGAAGACTGAAAGCTGCTTGACCATCAGCTCCAAGTACGACGGGCACTCCCAGCTGCCCGCGCAATGGTTTAGCTCTTTCCCCTCTCTGCCGTTCGCCTTGCAGTGCCCACACTGCGCTCTGGTGCCTCGCGCCTTTGCCGGGCACTCAACAACTTTGTGCCCGGTGTCCTGGCACCACTTACACGCCATCTCCCCCGTGCAAGTCCTCGCCGTGTGGCCGTGCTCAAGGCATACTACGCATCTTCCTCTCCGCTGGAGTCCACCTCCATGTTCCTTCCGCGGCACGTCGGCGTGCAGCTGTTCCTCTGGGCCGAGACGTCTAACGCCGGAGCCAGATCCCTACCCTCAAAGTGTGCGTGCAGACTGGAGGCATCACGGAAAGAATGATGAGGAGGCGGAAAACCGGTAGGGAAATCAAAGAATTCATCCCGAAGGGAATCGTCGAGGCCCAAGTCCTCGAGGTCGTCGTCGACTGGTGGGAGCGTCATCTGGCCTCGACGGCACCGCGGGATCCCTGGCCAGGACTCCAGCGAAGGTCAGCCTCTTCCCCTTCTTCTTTTCTTCCAGGGAGGGGGGTAGAACCTCTCCTTCTTCCTGGGAGGTTGGCTGCTTCTTCTTCTTCTTTTTCTGGACAATCTCCCAATTCGATTCATCCTCCTCGCTGGAGTCCACTTCCATATTCCTACCCCGGCACATCGGGGTAGCACTGCTCATCGGGGCCGGCATGAGGCCATCGTATTTACTTCCGCCTACCTTCTTGGGTGGAACTCCGGAAGGTCCGGCAACCGCCTCCTTCTTCTTCCGGTCGTATTTGCCCCCTATGGCATCACTGATAGATGTTGCCACCATAGGGGCGATAATCTCGGACACCTTGTTCGCTATAATCTTGTGGAGAGTCTCCCCATTCAGGGCCTCGTTGATCACCTCCTCCACTATGGTGGGCACCATCTTCCACTGCGCCTGGAGGCCCACAATAATGCCCAGGATATCTCTGACCTGGCCATTTATATAACTCTGGGCCTCCAGCGACATCTTCTTTCGGACGAGGTAAGCCCTAACCTGGTCCGAGATCCTTTCGGCCCTGGCAGTAGGGTCCTCGGCCGCTTCTTCTACCGGGGAATCCTCCCTTTGCCTCTTAGCCTTCTGCTTCTCGACTTCTCCGTCGGAAGCAGAGGCCAACGGCCACTTAATTCTGGCGGCGAGCGCCGATGCACGCTCTTCCTGCTCACCACCTCTCACGTCCATTGGCTCGCTGAGCTGGGCACCTTCAACGGCGTTTTCCGCCTCTCCTGAAGCACTTTTATGGAAATTTTTTTTGTGCATTTTTGGTCCCACACTTTGCACAACAAATTTCACTAAAAACAATTCCAAAAAATTTTTTAAAATTTCCAAAATCTCCTGTCCGTGGAGGGCACCGATTCGCTAATTAGTCCCTCGGGCCTCAACCACCACCACACTTACGAGCCAGCGCACTAACACCGGGAACACTTAAAATATAGGTCTTACCTCGGCGGCTGTTGGGCGATGAATGCTCTCAGATTTCCTGAAGAAGAGTGGGGCTAATCCCCAGGAGCTGACTAACGTAGGTCCTTCCTATTCTCCAGTCGGAGCGCTACTGGTTGGGGTAAACTTTTTTTTTTTTTTTTTCCCTTCCTGCCATCTCTGGCATATGGGGTTCGGCGGTGGTGGGTTGATACGTTGGGTTTACGCATGCCCACCACCGCCAAAAACCAACACTTTATTTGTATAAGATCTTATTATACATAAATAAGGGGGGTACCTTTTAATTTCTGGGGTACATCAAACAAAAAATAAAAATCTATGGTGCTGCCCGGTGCACGGATGTGCACCTTACTGATGGGGCAGCACCTTTAAGGCCTCCTGGTCCGCCGCATCCGTCCGGTCCGCATCCGGCCAGTCCACTCCCTCAGTCGTCTCCTCCTGGGGGCTCGTCCTCCTCAGAATGCATTTGTGTCTCCTGGTCTGGTGGCTCGCCGGGTGGCCGTATCCTGCTGATGGTGAAGTGTGCAGGACCGACCACCTCCTTCCACCCGTAGACATACTCCCTGAAATAAGGGTAATTGTCCTCCTCCATGAGGCGGGGGAAGTCTTCTTCGGCGAGGACGAAGATCCCGGTCTTTCTCGACATCCTGGCACGGTGTCCTTCCATCGCGGTGCAGGAGAGCAACACATGCTCCGCCGTTTCTGGGACTCCACAGGTGGGGCACCGGGGGTCGACCTCTCTTCTATGCTCACTGAGCTTTCCCCGGAACCCACCGTGTCCCGTCAGCATCTGCGAGACCCTGTAGTCCGGGAGGACCCATGTCGCAGACAACCTCGACTGGACGGTGGGGAAGAACTTTCTCAACGTAGAGCCCTTCTGGCTCGTCACCCACCGTCCATTCCACTGCTCTATCGAGTCCTCCCTCAAAATCCTCTTCCACAGGTTCGGGGTCTCGCCGATCCTCTGACGGAGTCCCTCCGGGAGCGTCTCCAGCCCCTGCCTCTTCGCCTCGTACTTGAGGGCATCCTCCTTCAGGAGGAGGTCCAGGGGCATGGCTCCGGCAAGCACCTGCACCGCCTCATGCGACACCGTTCTATAAGCCTTCGTGACCCGCATGCTCCAACCATCGCATTCCCTTAAGGTAGATGACTTTCACTGCTTCGGGTTCATCGTATTGGTCACTAAATTCTTTATTCATATCTGATTCTCCATATATACTGCAATGATATGTCCAAGCATTTTACGCCGGACTTTTCTCTAAGATACTTGAAGGATTCTATTTCTAACATCAGATACTAGGCCTTAAATCTATAAGTTAAACAATTGATCTTACAATCGTATGTTTGAGAAACTTTGTCCTATTGGACAACCATTTACAAAGCTACTATCTCTGTCTATTTCCCACCACTATATTGCCTTGATAGCCGTTTCTACTCTACAATTGACTATTTGTATTTCTTCTCCTTTCAGTTGGTCAGATCTTGATGTTTGCATGTAAACATTCTTTGTTTTCTTATCTTCCATGTCTAGAACTCTAGCTCTACTTAGAAATTCTTCTAGAGCACCTGCGAGTTTTTGCGGGTGTACGGTGGTTTTTTTTTAAATCTACTGTTAGTGTAAAAAGTTATAATTTTAAACAAAATTTTATCAACTAAATAGTACTGCTTTATTTTATTAATATTTAAAACTTTATATATTAATTTAAAATTTCACAAATATAAACTCATCAGCCCATCGGTTAAGAATTACAGTTTGCATGCGATATTGATTATGCATTGATTGAGGAAGAGAGACATCGTAAACAGACCCGACATAAATCGGAACATTCCCTATTTCCCACTATTTCCCCTGTTTTCCCTTATATTCCCCCTATCTGCCCAGATGGGTCTCACATAACGATCCTCGTTAACAGCTAATGACTCAATGATGGCGCGATTAGAAGAGCCGACAAGACCTTATTAGTCATTAGAAGAGCAATGGCGCCTTGATATCGCTTTCAATCAAACAATGTATCCATTAGATAAATCAATATCCATATTTAATTCGATAAGGTTGTTAGATTAATGATTGTTTTTCGTTTTTTTTTTTTTTTTTTGTTGCAGTACCTCTTATTAGTTTAGTTTTATAAGCGTTCCAATATGGGTTGCCTCAACTATCCCGAGCAGAGCTCCACACTTCTCGGTCCATCCAATCCCCTTCCTGGAGACCTCTACCGGCCATCTCTTCCTAGACTCCCTCCATCCACCTGCTTCTGGGCTGTCCGCGTCTTCTCCTCCCTGGAGGAACCCAATCCAACACTCTTTTGAGGCAAAATTCGACCGCCATTGTCTTCACATGGCCGTACCATGTTAGGCGGCCTTTCATTGGTAGATATATCCAGCTTGGTGACATGGAGACACCTCATGGACGACATGGAGATGAAATAAGTTTTAAGATGTCGAGAATTTTAAGTACTTAGGGTCTTTAGTAACTATAAAAAACGAAATTCAAGAGAAAATAAAGGCACACTTAAAGCAGGAAATTTTCGTTCTTTTTCTTCTTCTTGTTGCGTTTCGGCCATGTAAGGATCTCGTTATTCCAACCGCTTTTTCCATTCAGCTTCAACATTAGTCCAGTACCGTTGCCTGAACTCCCGATGTTCTCGCCTCCTTTCTTCAGTCCAATTCTTTCCCGTTAAATGTTTAGGCATTTCTTGAAAAAAAAAAGTGGTCTGCCAGCTTCACCTTCAGGGGTTCGCACTCCCGAATATCATCCAGTGAAACTCCCACTTCTTGCAAATCTTTGTCTACTTCAAAGAGAAATGTTTGTTATTTTTCGTTCTCTCCATTAGTAAGCTCACACCTTTTGTCTCGAAATCTAAAATTCTGGATTTATAAAACTATCATCCTTCTAATTCTTCTTCACCGATATAAAATATGGCCGCCAACTCTGATAGATGAACAATGTCTTAAGGTATTTTAAAATATGTTTATGCGTAAAATATTCGAACCAAAAAGGTTGAGAAAACTGAATAATTTAGGAGTTAAAACATTGCGGAATTGCGGTGAATGCGCATTTGATATTATTGTTTGAAGATATTATTAGTGTGATATTATATGATATTATTAGTATTGTAAGAAGAAGAATTGTCGAATATACCTCCTGTTGCCTCCGCGTTGAATAAACTTAATCCTGTTACCTCCGATCGTTAATGAACTATGTTCACTCCATCAATCCACCCGTAGCGCAACAAACAACCTCGGACCTAAGACTCCTATATGAAATTTCGCCATGGAGCTCTATCTTGTGCGGTTGCTCGCCGGTTGTGGATTTTCAGAATGTCACTGGAGTCCCTGATAAACACATCCTCCAACTCAATAGGTCTACCTCTTCCTCAGATCCAATAGTACCTGCCGTCCAACACAAAATACAAAATCCGTCCAGCTTTTTTTTTTTCTTAACCCCTTATGTTTATTCATTTTTATTATTTTACATGCGTGTTTAGTGTTTTCCCTTTTGCTGACGCGAAATTGATTTTAAGGGATTGCTATATTATATCAGTGAAATGGGTGAACATGAGTGTAGATCTTGAGATACTTTTATAGACCTGTAATTTCAATCGGAGTGAGAGCGCAGATGATGTGAGGAAGACGTTATGATCCCATACGTATGATCGAAATACGTCCCGTAGGCGATATGATTTTCTTCTTACCGTCTTGGTTTTCTGATCTAGGTGAGTGCTCGGCCACACGGAGAGTTTTTGGTAATGATAAATAGATATAAATGCTCTTTTATTAATAAATTATTTACACTGTTTTAATTTTATTTAAAACTTTAGCAACTACAGCATGGTACTTTATACCGTCTACCGGGAGTTTGATTGAACTAATAAATAATAACAAAAGTAAAAATAAATTAAATTTCCTTTTGAAATTAATAATTAAATTCTGAAATTAAAAATTTTCTATATCGACCTGTATTTCTTAAAAAATTATATAAACCTATTAAATTCTCCACATTCAGAATATATATTAGTTTTTGTTGTGAGATCAGCTCATATTGTAAGAATTTTTTTATACGATTTTAAGACGGGACTTACTGCCAGAAAGTGAAAACTATTTTCAATTTCTAAATATTTTTTGTTTTGAGGAGAAAATATCCTAATTAAAGTAATGTTCAATGAACACGAATGTGGGATCGGTGAAGAGAAAGGATTTATCCGACCGACGTACGGGCCAGGATAGCTCAAGTGGAAGAGTAACACGATGGATGCGCGGAAGACCCGGGTTCGTATCCTGGTCCTGGACAAATCTTTTCTCTTCAAAATTAGAATATTTAAAAATTATAATGATTATAAACAAATAAAATAAAATTAATTATTTTCAATTTCTTTCAAATTACACAGTGACCATAGCTTTATATTTTGCAAATCAAATGGTTCGTAATTTAGATTCACAAGTTCCACTCTACATTTCATAACTTAGCTAATTTTGTTTCCTACTTTCAAATGGCTTTTCACTTGAATTCCACTTTTTATCTAAAGAGCTATAAAGGCCGCGGTGTGTGCTCTCTGATGCTTTTGCATGTCAAACTTGAATAAAATAATCATTGTACAGTTCTAACATTTTGGACATTTCTCCCTCCCAAGTACCCAGGGAGTCTTTCTATTTTCTTTATAATCTAATATTTTAAAAATATAATTAAATTACATTTTAGTATGTACATTTGGACAAATTCTCTATTGGTTTCAAGATATACAAAGCGGGGTATTAACTAGCGGGGTATTAACCGGTAATTTAAATTTTTTTTAATGAAATATCGTTCTACCTGTTCAATCATATCATATTATTTGACACCCGTAGGTTGTTGTTGTTAGTTCATTTAACGTCACTTTATGTTGCTATGGCTAATCGGACGATGCTACAGTGGGAGCTCTAAATTTTGCCTATCCAGGTTTAATTAGGATAGGGATTTTTAACGAGTACCTGACATCGTACATGCTCGGGACCCCCGTTTCCGTCCCTTCCGAAGGACGGCGTAACTAAGGATTTTTAGTATAAGTGCTGTCTTCATATCTTCTCTCTTCGCTTGAGTTTTTGGTAGTGTTGATTGTTTACCTTTTGGTGGGAGAATGCTACTCAGTCTGTCTTTGTGGTATTGACATGCATTGACCTGCATATTGAGGTCTTTGAACTGTTGCTCAATATCTTCGCAGATGATGCCGAATTCTTGGCGACTGCGTTGGTTCTCGCTCATCTTTGAAAATCAAGGGGTAGAAACGCACCCGCCCAGCGTACCTTACTTTTTTAGATTTTTCAAGGATGCCCTCACTGGTTCTTATTCTTTTCTTTTATTTCTTATTATTATTCTTTCTTGGTTATTATTTTTCTCATTCATGATCATTCCTTCTCATAATTTTGTGGGTGGAAATGAAACCGGGAAGCCTAGCACAAGTCAGAGTCGTAGCCGTGTAGAACAAACTTCTCGGACATATTGGTCCCACTCGGTGCAAATTGCTTAGTAGGATCCTCGCGCAGTATACTTGTAGCTTCGTCGTGGTCCTTATAGTAATTGAGATACAGGCATCCCTTAATTTCTTCTGACCGCATGGCGGGCAAACAATGATAGGAGGGGACCTCCTATTTTACCTGGCCGGGGTGTAGCTCCCTCTGTCACAGTGCTCATTCCAGGCTGGAGACTGCGGTAAGTGCCGAGGGCTTGTAAACTACGGGCCTTGTACATAGATTCCTCTTCTTATTAATGAGATTGGTGAAGCCCTCCGAGTCTTCACCAAGTCTTTGCTCTGGGCGACCTTCCTCGGTCTCGAAGGCATCGGTTGTAGAGGGAACTTTTTTTTTTGTCCCAAGTCCCTGGAAAAACGTAGATTTATCTGAAACAAACTAAAACACTCTGACATGTATTAATAAAAATTTTATATATGTACATCTCTACTGCAACGGGTGCATTTAAATAGGATTTTGAGGATATTAAAGGATTGAGGTTATGAGGTATAACTTGGATATATCTAGTGATGGGGATCACTAGTTACTTTGAGAAAAATAAAATCTAAAACTAAAAAAATAATGATAATGCACCTCAGTCGAGAGTGAGGGAACTTACATATTGCTGCTATATATGGCCGGCCTGCTGGCTTCAAAGTGCTAAATAGCGGGTTAGTGCAGTGTTCAATGATATCAAAGAATTTGAAGTAGTCAAAGAATTTGATGTGCCTCCGAGTTATAAAATCCGTCACCGTCGTTAGCCTGAGAGTGTCATGAATTAAGTCTGTCTTAGACGGCTGTAGTGTAGTATGTCGTAATATACGCCTTAATATATTTTTTTGAAACTTTTGGAGTCTCTCCGTGGTAATCGGGGATATGTTATTGAGTATTGGCGCTCGCTGGTCTGAGGACCCCCTTATATATCATTAGTTTGATGCGTAATGATAAATTTGGTGACGAAAACAGGAGGTTTAACCTGTAGGACTTTATTCTAGTCTGTCTGATCTTTCTCATGCAGTATCTGCCTAGGGTGACGTCCATATACACTATCTAATTGGCTGGATGGTTCTCGCTATCCCCAACTCTATAGACCGTCGGTAGAGCGCGCTTGTTTCTCTGAAATGGAAATAAAATACAGTCGGTCTTCTCGGGATTGGCAGTATCTCTAGCTTGGCAGTTATCTCCTTACAAGCCGCGTCTTCCTGTCGTAGAGCTTTCTTAGCGTTCATTGAGCTACTCAAAATTGCGACATCTTACTGCAACAGTTTCCGCCGTGTAGATCGAAAGAAGAACTGGTGATAGCGCAGAGCCCTGGGGCACAACACAGGTGAGACAAAAGGGTTGGACAGCTCTTCGCCAACCCGAACCTTAATTGAACGTGCGTCAGAGAGGACCGTGTGATAGTATAGAGCGGCTGGGGAAACTTGTTGGCCTGCAGTGTTTTACATACAAGTCTATGGGATAGTGAGTCGAACGCCTCCGTGCAGTCTATAGAGATCATGACCTGAGAAGCCGGTCTGTTCCGGCGGGATTAGTGCTCTTTTCTAGCGGTAGGTTATGAGATAATTAAGAATTTTTTTTTTTTTTTTTGAAAATTTGGCTTTAAGACTTTATTATCAAAGTCCTATTTTGCCAGCAAACTATGATGGTTTAAATGTTCAAGTCTTATTTTTGTTTTCCTAAGGAATTTTATAATCTAAGTCCTTCTCTGTCCTGTCCCTTTAATTTTTCTGGTATACTGAGGGCCGACCCCTCGATATGTTTCTTCCTCTCATTGTTGAATCTCTTACAGGACATCACCACGTGTAGAAGATCCTCGACCTCACCGCAGATCTCACAATTTGGTGTCACCTTTATTTTCATCAGATTTAAAAATTTGCTGGTATTACCATGGTTAGTTCTTAATCTAATCAGGTTAGTCACCTCACTTCTCTTTAAAGCTATTGCAATCGAAACGAACCATGGTTTTAAAGCAATTTTTGGTAGGATTGAGTAGTGATCTTTCCCCTTGCTCTGGGACTTCCAATCATATAATCCCTGCCATAAGAATAATTTTCTCAAAAAATTTGCCCATGTGCGGAAGCAGACTAATAGGTCGGTAGTCGGCTGGCTGATTTCCGGTTCTCGCAGGCTTCAGGAGAGGAAAGAGGGTTTTCCACACCTCAGAGAAGTATCTCAGCCTAAGACAGGAGTTGTAGAGGTATGTCAGATGAGTTAAGCCTCTCCTCGGTAGATGCTTCTCTCGAGAGAACTCCCCCCCCCCCTAAATATTAGTTTATTGTTGAAACAGGATTTTTGTGTTATTTTTCGTGCACATACATTTTTTGGAGTTTTCTCCTGTTACTTTTTTACTGAAAAATAATAGGATGTATAAAAAAATGACCGTTTTATCAAATTCCAGAGTTAAAAAGTCTAAACAATTTTTTAATGCTATTTATTATTTATCAACACTTAAGAGCATTCTCTAAGCTTGTTTACTAACACTGGAATCCTTAAAAAAAAGCCTCAGTTTAGTTATTTATTTCAAAGAAGGAACATGACCGACTACGAAATTCTCATAATTTTATGACATTACTCGAAAAAAAATTTCACAGCCGCTGAAGCAACTCAATTTGTTTTTAAACCAAGTTAGTTTTACCCTTAATGCAACATTCTAAGTTTCAATTTAAGGTTAATAAGTACTGATAAGAGAGAAATAACAAAAATTAAGCCAGACATTTTTTTACTACTGGTCTTGCGTCTCCATTGACTTGTACTACTCACGCCCCTCTGGAGGGTTCGGAACAACTGTCCTGAAAGCTCATTACCTGGAAGGTTTCTACAAAGGTAATGAGCTCGAGACCTTTTATGGTTATAGTGGAACATCTCTTTACATATATTATTTATATTCGAAATTAACATTGATTACAAACATTTCTATGTGAAAATTCGTATTACATGATCAGAGTATCTGAATGCGAAATTGCAACCTTAGTCAATCGAAATTAAATTTTCCTCCTAGAGGAAGTAACCCTTATTTAGATACCTCGACTCTCATTTTCGCTTTTAATGGCAGAAAGGAGACTGAATAGGTTTTACCTTTTGCTGGGCTGGGGTTAAGTGAATCAAATGGGATCAAGTCATTTAACTTCGGGAGAGTTCTCAAAGAGGATCGCAACTTTTCCTTAACTATCCTTTCATGTTATCAAAACCAAAGGACACTTCCTAAAAGGAGTTATGATTCGTCATTAAATCCTTCAAGCCTTACTATTAGATTTTCTGAAGCTGATAGTGCAAATTAGCTTTAAAAGTTGGTGAAGAATTAGATCTTTGACTGTTAAATATCACTTGGAATTCAATGCTTCGTGATGATGCATTACAAAACAAAAAACTTGTATCACTACAACCCATGAAAGTTTGTGGGTTTAGTACATGTTCGAGACTATAATGTTTTCGAGACAATGGAATACATAATGATGACTTATAAGAGATAACGCTCCACTACCAGGTCCCCCTCCAATCAAAGGTACCCATTTTATAGAGAGAGTGAGCTACAAGAGGATCTACAAATCCCACAGGATCTAACTAACTTTATTTATTTTTCACTAAAATAGAGCCAAAAACTCAAAAAGAAACACTATTATTTATTATAATGCAATTGGGAAAAACCACAATGCAAAGCCTTATGTTTCAAAAAATACACCTACTTACCAGTCGACGTTTCGCCTATTCAGGCATTATCAAGACACCAAAATCAAAAAGGGGTTATGTGAATCGCATCTCGAAGAAAAAAGTGCAATGCATCCCAACGATCAACAGCCCAAACAGGCTCCAAACATGAGACAGCACCCTACCACCAAGACGTTCAACATACAACTCACATAGTTACATAAGGCTTTGCATTGTGGTTTTTCCCAATTGCATTATAATTTATTTATTTTTATATAATAACAATTAATAATCTGCATATTATTATTTAATACATATTATTATTAATAATATTATATAATACTATAGTTATATACATAATAAACGTACCATAAGAGTTTATATTACTAAATAATAATGCTATTTGCTTGCTCATGTAATAGGGCTGAGTAGTGTCATGTAATCCATTGCATATAATGCAAATCTATTGCCAAAAAATATATACCTAAAAAACCTGTACCACTACAACCCATTAAAGGATCTAGGGTTCAGTACATTGTAGAAACTATACTGTTTCATGGTCAACGGTTGTGCAGAGAGGTGATTTGTCTTAGATTACGCTAAACCGTCAGATTTTCTCCCAAAAAATTTACATAAAAAGTATATACACCATTAACAAACTATATAAAGAAGGAATTAAGAAAAGAAAGATAAAATGGGGCAGTGGCAAATCCCTTTTACACAAACCTCTTTGTTCATCCAGCTGTTCATAACCTTCACTATCTTTATTCTTATGTTATCACCGCACTCCTATGACAAGCTATTAAAAGATATTTTATAGTAATAATCAATAATATTAATATATCTACTTATTATTAGTTAACAATATATAAAAAAGTGTCTATAATAATAAATAATGATGCCAAATCCTTGCTCATGTTACAGGGCTGGATATTAAGTAATCAAGCAGCAGAATTGGGTATAGTGTAAATTATATTATATATTATATACAGAAGAAATAAAATATTTTAAAATGATAGTAAAGTTTATGCTAGCAGAAATGAAAAAATATCATACAAACCAAAAGACGAGAGGAAAATTTGACTTATCGCTATTTAACGAAATAATGAATTTTTATGAATGAAAATCATAGCGAAAATAAGAAGAATTGATAAAAAAGACTCATACTTAGAAGATACAATAAAAATTGACGAGAGGGAATGAAGGTAACAGTGAGGTTATCCAATCTTTTCCAGCTGTCCATCTCCTAGCATCGCATTAGGTTTGCCATTTTGGTTACAATAAGGCAATGCAATAGAAACATAAAAAGAATGGTAAATTTTATAAAAAATTACCAGAATCATTAAATTAGTCGTAACTTATCGAATAATGGTGCCTCTTGGGCAAAGTTGGTGAACATGGCAACTCAATGTGCTAATAAAAAATATATTATGGATATAAAATGATAAGATAAGTAGAAAAAAAAAACGAGGGCGAAATGAACTAATGATTATAATGTTTTATCCAACATATCCTATTTAAGGATTATTTGTAGCAACTTGCAGTGTATGCTCTGGTACGAACAAGGTTTAGGACTAATATAAGTTTGCGTTGGAACAAATATATTTCCAGTCCCGGTCTGGACTATGTCACCAATACTTTTCCTTTTTAAATCAAATTAAAAATGTTTAAATAATTGTCAGGCTGATAGCCGTCTATATGATGGAAGTTGCCTATGGACCAAAACTCAGAGATGTTCCGTTCAACGGGTTAGTAAAGTTTTGTTCAATATAATTTTTGGTTTGGTTGTTTTATATCGTATTAATTCTTGTATCTATCCTACTTCAAAGATGTATAAAGAAAAATGATGTGTTAAAATAAGAGTAAGACTGTTTAATTCATAAATAATCTGCATCATCACTTTACTTTACCATTTTTCTTCATTCTTTGGTCCCAGCCACCTTATTCTGGCTTTCTTCACGGCGGATCAATACTAAGGTGTTCCTGATACATATCTGTATCAACTCTAGCCTCGAAAAAGGGTGTTCTAATCCGTACCACTTCCTCTGTTCGGAAGTCGAGACTAGAAGAGCTTCCAGGGTTTTTTTTCTCTGTGGGAAAATATTCTGCCTACCTTGTGACTATCTGTCTTCAGTGGACGTGATAATTCGCATATAATCGCCATCAAATAAATTTCCATTAGTCTAGTGTTTAATTGTATAATGGTTTCTAATACAACCATTCCACACAAATGGTCGCTCTGCTTCTTCTACAACCCGGATACCCCTGCATCACATGGTATAGGGAGTATACCACTCTTCATTCTTTGGACTTGTCCCAGCCACCTTATTATGGCTTTCTTTAGGGTGGAAACAATATATAGGCGTTTCTAATACATATTCTTATCAACTCTAACCTCGAAAAAGGGTTTTCTATTGTATACCATTTTCTCTCTTTGGATGTTGCGACTAGAAGAGCAACCAGCTTTTATATCTCTCTAGAAAAATATCCTGACATTCCTTGTGACTATCTATTTTCAGTGGACGTGATAATTCGGATTATGTACGCTATCAAATACTAATCAAAGTATTATTTTAAATTTTCTAATACAATTGAAGACAAGATTTTGCACTCAGAGTTGTTCAATGTTCATTTGGAGTGATCATCAATCATTCTCTTTAGATATACGAGTATAGCGAATAAGTCAATCAAAATATGTTATAACTGTTTACCTGATTAACGACTACAGGTGTTGCTGTGCTGTTCGCTGTGAGCTGGCTCCCACTTTCGGTGTTCTCGCTGTTGGCTGACCTCTGCTTGATCTCCACGGACTCACTCTACGTCACCCTGGCAGCCTGTCACGTGATGGCGATGACCTCAGCTGTCTCGAACCCGGTGGTCTACGGCTGGCTCAACTCCAACTTCCGGAGGGAACTGGTCCAGGTGCTCCCCAGATGGTGCCGAAGACCCGCAGTCGAGAGCAGCCAAGAACCCAGCCCGACCTTACTGCTCTGCCAAAACGGCCAGAAGCCGCAGCACAACAACCCAGCCACGACGTACACCGCCCTCTGAGGCCACTATGTCCTGGTAATATCTAATGTAATAGATTATTATATCTTTTTGTATACAATTATATAGGTATACCTGCCTATCTACCTGCAGCTTAGTGAAATAAGGAAAAATATCTTGATGTAATCATTCCAGTATTTCAGTATTAGGCGGGGGTGAGTTAATCTTGATCACCCAATTCTGGGATGAGTAAGGACCACTTCTCCTCAACGGCTAGAATAGCTCCAAGGTTTTACATCTCTCTTAATGAATTTAAATTTAAAACCACTTATCAAGTATTCCTTCGGATAGGAAGTCGTTGGTTTACGACGGAGGGTAAAGGTGATTACATGGAATTTATTTTAATCCTCCAGTTTTGACACCATTTTTAAAGGTCAGTGATACGGGATTGAAGAGTATTGGAAGCTATTTTGTGTTTCTTCCGGTTCTTGAGTCGAAGTAAATAAGTATAAAATAAATAAAAAGCGATAATTTGAAGTTTTATTGTTGGTATGTTATTGTCCATATAATCTTTTTCCGGGATGGACCGTGTGGTGTTGGTTTTGTTTGCCAAGCTTTCGCTCATCGTGTTGTGAGCTTCCTCAGGGCTAGTCAGTAAATGAAGAGCGGATGGTGGAGTCAGGGTGTATATACCTTAGGGGTTGGGGGGGGGGTCTCATTCGAAGTCTGCCTTCCCATTGGCTCGCTTGTATCGAGTCCGTGGGCTGTGTTGTGTTCGGGTGGGTTCGTGTGTGTGTTTTCCCTTTTTATTTTCATAGAGCCAGCAGCCGAAGAAGAAGGATCTCCTGAAGACTACCGCTGAAGACTCCTGAAGACCCAGTCCTCTTGCTCAGTTAGCACCCTCGAGTTGCCGTGGTCCATGCATATCACTTGGGGCTAACCTCGGCAGCCACCCATTGGGTAAGGGTAGCGTTGCACTAGCAAGCGACCGACATAGTGCGCTTTGTGATTGTTATTTCCATTTTACGGTGCGTTCATTACGGTCCGACTCGTGAGTGAAATTGTGATTTCGGAACGTGAAAACAATATGGTGCGCAGAAAAGTAGCTCCTGTCTCATCGACCTCAGCGGCAGGGGGAGCCTCAACTTGCCGTACAAGAGGTCAGCTCCACAATTTACGATCCTCTGAGGAGAGAGTAGCGACAATACCAACTAAGAACAGGTTCAGCGTTCTGGAGGAAACGGGCACCGAAGCTGAAGCCACCTCACCAGCTCCTCAAAAAAGGCCGTACGTCCCACCGATAGTAATTTCCAATAAATATTCTATCACCAATGTGAGAATTTATATGGAAAAAATCGGAATTAGAGAGTATCTACTGAAACCAACATACGGAGGCATCCAAATACTAATGCCTTCGCTTCAAGATAGAGAAAAAGTTCTAAGCGGTTTTAGGACCCTAGAAATTCCTCACCACACCTACGCTCCGAAAACGAAGAGAACCCACAAAAAATTTGTGATAAAAAACTTGGACATTTCAACCCCCATAACTGAAATCCAGGAAGCATTCAGTCACCTGCAAGTGTCAGATGTGCGCAGATTCCAAAGAACCGATGACAAGGGAAAGAAGACGCCAATAAATCCTGTCGTCATCACAGTGCCTGCGAACATCACCATTGAGGATATTAAAAAAGTGCGCCACATCAACAAATGTATCTTTATGGTAGCCGCGTATATCCCGAAACGCGACGGCCCTATACAATGTTATAAATGCCAACAATTCGGGCATACCCGCAATTACTGCGGCTATATAGAAAAATGTGTGCGTTGTGGAGAACGCCACGACATAAAAGATTGCCCACGCGCAGGAGCGCCTAAATGCGCGAATTGCCAGGAAGAACACGTGGCTTCATATAAACAATGTAAGATCAGACAAAAATTACTGGCACAAGCAGCAGAAAAGAAAAAGGAGAAGGCGGCGACAACAGCCAATCAGAAGAGAGAAGTCCCCCCCACCACCAGACAATACAAGACAGCCAGCGCAGGGACCCCCTACTCCTCCCTTCTCCGACCCCCCACTCCTGACGACACCGAGACCCCTCAGGCATCACTGCCAACAGCTCATTCTGAAGGCAACACCCCAGCAGTCACAATGGACCAACTGATTCAGATGGTGTACAACCTATCCAACCAGGTCGCAGCCCTAGTTCAACTGGTAGCAGCCCAACAGAAGCAACCATGAATTCGCTGTCTGTCTTGAATTACAACTGCTGTGGACTACTGAACAAGAAGGAAGAAATAGAAGCTCTCCTGGCTGCAACACAACCGACTGTGGCCGTTTTTACTGACACCAGGCTTCAAGGAAACCCACCCCGTTTTCGAGGCTACTCGGTAGTAACCGACGAGGCACATGACCCGCACGGAGGCGTGATGATTGCGGTGAAGTATGGAACTCAGTGGAAGAAGATCGAAGAGCCCATGATTACTCTCGACAATAAAATCAGCCGCGTAACGGTTCAAGTCCTGATGAAGCAACCAACGTACATCACGGGTTACTACCGAAGACCTTTTGGTTCACTACGGGAGTTTAAATCGTACCTTGATGCCTGTACAGTAAGGTCCAATCACTGGTTAGTGGGAGACTTCAACGCCAAACACACGGCTTGGCGCAACACCAAGCACAATAAGGCTGGTTCAATACTATCCAAAACAAGATATACCATAGTACACCCGGACACACACACATTCAGACATGCGGGAAATGGAGGCACTTCTACCTTGGACCTTCTTCTCACCAAACAACCACACCGCATCACAGGTTGTTCAGCACTGAACTTCCTTTCATCGGATCACCGCCCTGTGTTGTACTCTGTAAATGGGAGAAAAGAAGAACCGATGAAGGAAAAATTCAGATACCAAGAGGCTGACTGGAAGAAATACAAAGAAGAAGTGTACAACCGTCTACCAACCATACCACAACTGACCACCAAGGAACAGATAGACAGTTACATAGAAGCTTTCACAGACACCATCACGCAAGCAGCTACAGCATCCATACCGAAATACAGGCCGACACCACCACACCTCCGACCGCCACCACCACATATCCTAGTCCTGATAAAACATCGTCACACTCTAAAAAACAAGTGGCACAGAACAAAGGATAAAAACATCAAGATAGCAGTTAACGCCCTTACTACACAAATCAAAAATCTCTTGAAACAATGGAAGACGTCGATCTGGCATGATCAGCTCAGAGCCACGCATGGGGACGTACGGAAATTTTGGAAGCTGACCAAAAATGCTACAAAGAAATCGTCTACCATCCGATTACACGACGGCGACCGCCTCCTGACATCAGAAGAACAGGCAGAACTGCTAGCGGATCACCTACATAGTGACATACTGTCCAGAACCGATACCAGTACACCACCAAGTATGGATAAGGGCAATAATTATATGTTCGTCAGCCCGAAACAGTTAAAGGCGATACTGAGACGGTCAAACGGCAACCGTTCACCCGGTCATGAAGAAATACAAACAATACTTCTGAAACAACTACCTCGGAAAGGAATAGCACACCTCACGCATGTGTACAACTCATGCCTCCGAGTGAGATACTTTCCGCAAAAATGGAAACACGCCATCTTGTTCCCGCTACTAAAACCAGCCAAAACAGGGGATAAAGCGGAACACTACAGGCCCATCAGTCTTCTACCGCACCTCGCAAAAACCTTTGAGAAAATTATTCTAAATTATCTTAAAGATTTCTGTGAGGAAAACTCTGTTATCCCCTACGAACAGACCGGCTTTCAAGCACACCTCAGCACTGAACACCACCTTATGAAAATCCAGACGGAAGTGTGCAGAGACCTCAACAGAAATGCAGCAACAGCTATGATCTCAATAGACTGTACAAAGGCATTCGACTCCGTGTCTCATGGAATTCTTTGCCAGAAGCTTCTGGATCTTGAGTGCCCGGAACAGCTCTATAGCATCATAGCCTCATTTCTAAACCACCGGAGTCTGGCCGTACGCGTACGGGACAAACTATCGAGAAACATACCACTCACCTGCGGAGTTCCACAAGGAGCGGTACTATCCCCGACCCTTTTCTCCATCTATACTGCTGATATAGTGGGTAAAAACTATAAACGGGCAACTATCGCCGCATACGCGGACGATATAGCCATCTATAGCAGCAGTATGAGCGCAAAACGGGCATTAAAACAAGCCGAAAGTACGTGCCAAGAAATAGTAGAACAATTGAGACACCTCAACATCCAGGTAAACCCGGCGAAGACGGACTGTGTAGTGTTTGCCCTCCAAAAAGGGAAAAAAGGCCGTTTACCGAAAACTCTACAAGTGGCTAATACCACTATCAGCCCATCTAACTCCATAGTTTACCTTGGAATCAAACTAGATCGCCACATGACACTGTCAACACACTGCTACTCAAAAATCCGCATGGTAAGAAGAAGAACTTATAGACTTCATCACCTACTATTAGCTTCAGCCTTATCACTCCGTTTGAAAATCAAAATTTATAAGAGCATCCTAAGGCCTGCACTACTATACGGAGCCCCGCTATTCACCCACCTCAGAGTTGGAACGCAGCGCCAATTACAACTGTTTCAGGACACTATACTCCGAAAAATTGTTCAGTCTACATCGCTGAGGAAGCTAAAACCGGAAGAATTACACGATTTCTTCAACATACCCACAACGACTGAATTTATAAAACGAAGACATATAAAATTCTTCGACTCTCTCAAATGTACAACTAATGAATTATTTAAAACTCTGACACCTGCTTCAGCTCCAATAAGGTGGCAACAAGTAATGGAAGAAACTCCATAAATACTTTACCATGTATATATGTAAATATGTAAATAAACTGTAGTATGTAAGATTGTAATTAAAAAAGTAAACACAAAAATTAAGTGTGCCCCGGCACTTAAACAAATAAGAAATAAAACAAAAAAGAAATAACAACAAAAACTCCTAACACCTCAACTCCTTAAAATGTAGTCATACTACAGTAAAAGGAGAAGAAATACAAAAAATGAATGTGCCCATACTAAGAGCACAAAACCCAGTAGCACCAATAAACATATTTAGGGGTTATGAAAAAAAAAAAAAAAAAAAAAAAAAAAAAAAAAAAAAAAAAAAAAAAAAAAAAAAAATCGTGTGTGTTCGGTATTGTCGTATGTGTGTGGATGGTAGGTTGATGTGTTGGTCTTTTGTTTTATGGCAGGGTACCAGTTTTTGCTGAGTTTGTAACCGTCTTCCTTATTGAAATTATTGGGTTCTTTAATAATTTCAATGGCTTCTCTAATGGTGCGGAGGTGATAATTATTTTCTTTAACCAGTGTGGTTGTGTTTTCGAAAGGTATGTGGTGGTTGGTGTTGTAGAAGTGTTCTGCTACAGCCGATTTTTCCGTCTTAAAGTTTTTGACACTAGATATGTGTTCTTTTAACCTTCTTTCAATGGTCCTTCCGGTTTGTCCAATGTAGACCTTGCCACAGGAACAGGGTATGCTATAGATGCCTGGAGTACGTAGTCCTAACTTGTCTTTGGGCTTCGGCTTTGTCTGTGGAGAATGTGGTCTTGATGTCGTGGTTCTTTAGAATCCTGGCGATCTTTTCTGAGGTGCCTTTGATGTAAGGAATGGTTGTCTGGTTTTTAGGTTCGTTGTCGGTTTCGTTCTTGTTTTTTTTTTTTCGTTCTTGGTTTTGGTATGTTATTGCCTATAAAAAAAAAACAACTATACCACTACAAACTGTGAACGGGTCTGGGTTTCAGCACATCGTAGAGACTGTACTGTTTCAATGTTGTGCTAGAAAGTGATTTGACCTAAATCACGGTCAACCCTTCCCCCATATTTCGGGTACCCAGTTTATAGAGGCTGGGCGAGCCCCAGGAGGGTCCTAGATCCCATATAATAAGGTTGGGGAAAAAGAAATCCATTATTTTTGAGTGAAATTCAAAACTTTATTTAAGATGTTTCGGATTGTCCAATTTGGGTCAAACATGCACTGTCTGTTGTATAATTGGTTGCCATTTTAAACGTAGCTTCATAATGTCTCTCTCATAGAAGTCCTTATTGGTGAAAAAACATAGTGGATGCATTAAAGCTTCCCAATCAAGCTTCCAGAGTTTCTGGCGAGTCACTACAGATGTGTGACCTAGTCTTGCATTGTCCTGATGGAACACAAAACTTCTGTTGGCCATTTCTTTCCGTTTCCGATCAATCGCTAACTTCAAACGGCCCAGTTGTTGACAGTTGAAATCTGAATTTAGGGTTTGGCCATACGGAAGCAACTCATAATAAATGATTTCTTTCAAGACCCACCAAATACACAGTAGAACCTTCATTGGCCGTTTTCAAGCACCGTTAGAGCTGCTTCACCACGCTTTGACCACGATCGTTTTCGCACAATATTGTCGTATGTGACCCATTTCTCATCCCCAGTCACCACCCGTTTAAGAAATGGATCGATTTCATTCCGTTTGGCCAAGGCTTCGCAGATGGAAATTCGATCCATCATGTTTTTATATGTTACTTGGTGTGGCACCCAAACTTCTTTTTGAATCCAGTTTTGCGCAAATGGTTTAAAACTGTTTTATGGTCCATCTTTAGCTCCTGGGTGATCCTACGACTACTAACATGCCGGTCAACTTCGATTATTTATGTGATTTTATCGATATTTTTGACGACGGGCCTGCCTGTGCGAGGTGCATCTTTAACATCAAAAATGCCTGAACGGAATCGGCGAAACCAAAATTGCACGTAATTAGCCGTTACAGTATGGTCACCATAAACACCATTAGCAATTTCAGCGGCATTGCTTGCATTTTCGCCTTTATCAAAGAAAAAGTGTAAAATGTACCGAATTTTCTCTTTTTTGACTTCCATTGTTAACACCCTGTAGCTCGCAACTGAATGGAGCAAACAAAAAATAGCCAAAGAATTTGTTTATTATGAAAGGTCACCTTGACAACGAGCGTAAACTTGCAATTGTTTGATCGATATTTTACGAGATATCGATCAAATCAGCCATCTACCGAGAAAATAGTGGATTTCTTTTTCCCCAAACTATTGTATTATTTCCTATGCTTGTATATAGTCTTTAACAGTTGTTTTCTTTGTTTCAGTCAAATCGAGTCGTCATGACTACATCAAGAATTAGGCTTAGCCAACTTTGAATTTGTAAAATTAAGAGCTTCTCCTTTAAATGCTGTGTCTAATTATTGTTTACTATATGAGAACTGAAATGTGAATTCGATTCTTAAATTTAACATATTTAAGATACGTGAAACGTTTGTGATATGAAATGAAGTGGGTATATATATACATATATTATATATTATAGATGTTAATTGTTAGTATCCATATTCGATGTTCTTTCTTCTTGCCATGTTCTTCTTTTATGCTTTTATGGATTGTGCTAAAATTTGGAATTTCTAGATGGCATCTAGGATGCAAAGAAAATGTCCGATTTTCTTCCTGATGTTTCCAAGTATAAATACCAATTATTTTATTTGTAATCTACAAAAGTAAGTCTATATTTTTTGAGATTCAAGATTTTATAGATAAGGTAGGTATTAACATATTACTGTAGATTTTATTACATTTTATTCTACTAAAATTATAATATATTGGTAAAAGTAGTATATCATTTATGTATTATTACATACGCTTATGAAGTGAAATCACTGCTCAATGTTAACACTTTTACGCTTTAAATTCAATAGTTACTTGAAACATTATAATTTTTTAAATTTATATATATTTTATTTTTGAACAATAGTTTAAATTAACTTGATTAGTGGTAAATAAGAAATAGATCATTCCTATCCGAAGGAAGTCTGATTCTGTTTTCTTCATGGTCAGTTGGTTGTTTACTGTCTAGATAAATTCAATTAAGAAAAATTGGATATATCTATTGGTGATAAAATCATCTAAGAAAAATATACCGCTAATAAAGCTATAAAAATATAATTAGTTATAAGGGATATATAGTTAGCAGTAGACATTTTCAAATATCAATTTACTATGTATCATTTTAAAATTTCAAACCATCAGAATTTAGTTTAGAGAATTTGAGAAAATAACTGAGCTTAAGGATGACTAAAAATATTTTTATTAACACTAAGTTCATTAGATTACAATTGCAGGGGCTTTTCTCTCTAGATATAAAAAACACAATTACTGTTTAGATCATCACTTTATTACCACAATATACCATTCCAATGTATGAATCAAGATGCTTTGGAAGCCTGAAAACCAACATGATTTTTTGTATTCTACAAACAGAAAAAATCACTGTATTCCTTTAATATTAAAATAGAATATTAATAAGTATTTTCTAGTATAAAGTAACCTTGGAATGGATGAATATTAATGTAATTATTTAATGTTTTTTTAACATGAAATAGTTTTATAAGTCTTCCGAACTTTATACTCCATCCTTCAAAGAACCTTTGATTGTTCCCTTATCTCCCATTCAACCACGCTTTAGAACTTCCGAATGATATCCGTCATGCTTCTTCCTCACCCACATTTAAATCCATGATTTTCCTAAATCTCCTAAATTCCCAAACAGATGATATCTAATCAGTTATAATTAATATCTCATATCCTTCAGAAGTAATGGATAAATCGCTGTTGATTTTCTAATCATTTACCGATATTACTTTTTATAATGATAGGTGTTTTTATTACTTTTTTCCGTCAGATTAATTCTTGTTATTTTAGATTTTTATTCTATTTTTCCTCTTTACCCGATCATAGCCTTTAGTTCATATTTGTTTTCATGTACGTAAGTAAATAATGTATCATTCTTATAACGTAGTCCTTTGGTCTGGTATATATTCGTTAAATTTTGCACATATCTCTTACCGTTAAGGGGATATCAAAGGGACATCCTGAACTCACACACTTCTAATATCCGCCATGCTTCTCCCCTATTCCCATTCAAACCCTTGCTTTTGCTCAACCTTGCTTTCAAACCTCTCTTCAATTCCTGCTCCCTTAGCAGGTTCGATCATTATTAAATGAATTGTTATGAAGTGATGGATTTTGTTGTTTAGCCTTTTTTCATGTGCAAGAATATAACCATTATGTAAAAAAGTAATTACATCCTAGTTCATGTTTTTATTAACTGTAATATATTTGTTTATTTTCTTTAGTTGCACAAGTAATTTTTTAACAATATAATTGTATTATAATGTAATTTTGTAACAATAACAGTACTTATTTTGGCATTTTTTAAAATACTATACTAGTTGTGTTATGTGGTCTTCTCAACAGATCTGTTATGTTTTTTGTATGTTGCGATCTAGTCCTAGAATAAATTCTGTTCTGAATATACTGTTGCAACTATTTTTTATAATTTATTTTTGACGATTAATAAAGAGGCAGATTATGTACCGTATATATAAATGTTTTAATGTATAAAAGAAGAACATTATGGCATAATATTAAATGTTAGTAAACTTTTCTATTGTTTGTATAGATGTCGTTATTATATGTTAATTAATATAATATAATTGTAAATAAAATTAGTACATGTATATACTACATATATATATTAAGACATATACATATATATTAGAGGAGATCTAAGGGTTGCTGTACATAGATATACACATAGAGATCGGGGGAAGGCGGGGGCTGAGCCAGGCCTGATCTCGCCAGACGAGAACAGGTCTCCCCGTCGACCTCCTTACTCTGCACTTTACACTTTACCCTTTACACTTTACACTGTACACTGTACATATCTCTATCGTTCACTTGGTATACTCTAGTTCATAGTCTATATATCTATATAACTCTTCATCCATAACTTGTTAACCTTATAATTGTTTGTGTTAGAATAAATGTATTTTAAAAATGTATTAAATTTTGTATATAAGATATCCTTTGTACCTCTTTATGTATTGTTCACAGGTCTTCAAAACTGATGAATATATTTATACAGTACTCATGAAATAAAGGCGAAAAAAAATGCGAACAAAACTGTATATATACAAATCAGGAGTTGAAGATTCGTTCCCAAAGATCCGTTCCTAATCGATCTCATTCAAATCGTTCGGAGCAGGAGCAATATTTTATATGGAAAATCGTTCCGGTCTGGACTGGAACGATATCATTTTGTTGTAAAACAACCGCTCCCGAATGAAAAAGAATCCGCCAGGAGCGATATTTTTGGATCCCTTGAGGATTTGATCCTGCGGAGCAAAAAAATATCGATCCCACATGTTTCTTTCTAAATCTCGATTTACTCTTCATTTCCCAATCTACACACGAAAATACCAAAACGGAAAAAAAAATTGTGCAAAGAGAGGCATAGTACTTTCTCATCCTTAAAAAAAAAAAAGTTCTGAGAACTTAAATTTTTTTTATTACCTTAAACTTAATCGATCCTTATCGGGTCTTCTTTAGTATCAACTAGATCATAAACCAAACATTTAGGGAAAAACTTGGTTGAAATCCGATTTGTAGTTTCCGAGCATTGGTTGGAACAAACTTTTCCAGACGGACGGACCGACACCACTGAGATTTTATGTTTTTTCGGATTCTACACCCTATGAATCGTCAAGAAACATTAAAATATCGAAGTCGAATTTTTTTGTGATTTCAATACTTTCTTCATCTGAAAGATGGGAGAGTAAAAACGAAGGATCAATATTTATTGTTCCGGCCCAGATCGAATCCTGAAAGGATGGAAAAATTTCGCTCCGGTCGGGATTGAACCAAACTTGGAGCGGAATAAAGCATCTTTTGCGGGTAGGATTCGAAATAGAGCATTTTTGGAAAGAACGTTATTTTGTCTACCTTAAATAATGGTTTCATTCAGAGCAGCAAAAATATAAATATATCGGTTTCATCCCTTGACACAAATGGAATTCTTTCTAGGAGACCACATAATCAAGAATAAAACCCAAACATGAACTATGCCTGTGTCTGCTATATTACCTACTTCAAGACGTTTTGTGTAGTGCGACCTGTGGTCTAGTTGTTATCACAAACAACGTAGCACAAACCAACTGCTAAGCCCAAGATCGCAGATTTGTAGATTTGTGGCCCTAGGATTTTTTAAAGGGAATAAAAAATCCTTGGCTATGCAGCCTTCGGAAGGGACGTTAAATATGCAACATCCTAATTAAATCAGGATAGTATAATTTAGATCTTCCAATGTAGCGTCACTCGATTAGCCATAGCAGCATAAATTGGTGTTAAATGAACAAAAAAAAAAGAGCACGTTATGTTGATTTATGTTAAAGACCCTCTTTGCTGCTATAATTAATCGAAGGATATAATTTACAGTCCTAAATTTAACAAGTACCTGACACCTTGCATGCTCGGGACCCCCATTTTCACAATCTGAATTACCTAAAATTAATATCTACCATTGTTTAGTTTACCCAATAAGGACTTCGCTTCCCAAATTTATAAACAACTTAAATAAATTAAATTAAGCGCATTAAAAAAAATCACACTAAAAATTTTGTTTTTATATTGTTCTTTTGATGGTGCATATTTTTAAATATTTTTTATTTTGAAGAGAAAAGTTTTTCTGGGCCGGGATATATCTTTGATCCCAGCCTATGATCAGCTGTTACGATCCCTGCCAAAACATTTTTCTTCAAAATAAAGATATTTAATAAAATTAAATGTTTCCTTTGAAAATTCCTTTATGCCTTATGCCTAGATTACGCTATACCTTAAATAATATTATTTTTTATAAATTATTTTTTAATATTAATAATTTTTACTCCCTTACAATTAATTAACTATAATAATAAATAAATAATTATTTAATCCTAATTAGTAATTAATTCATAGTAAGATTCAGTTGCTACCGCCCGCACGGGGCTGTGGACCTTCCTTTTCTCAAGACTGCGCGGTGCGGCGGGTTTGTATATCATCCAAGATGAAGGCGTTCTTTTTAGAAACGTTAATGCATACAGTCTTAACAATATTATTTTCAGCTTATCGGTAACAAATTTGTTTTTAAATCTTCCAAAATTAAGCTAAGATAGAAAATAAATTCATAAATTATTAACCTAATACTAAAACCTTTTATATATATATATACAACTAACAAATATACGTTATAGCCACTTACGTACTACGTGACAAGATTCCGCTCCTATTAGTGAGGAACACTTTACTTACCGCTAACAAAAAACTTGTGTGCTACCACCCAAAGTTACTGGCCACTACCATTTCCACGATATCTGGGCGATGATTTGTGAACCCAAAAAATTTTTGATTTTATAGTATTACTAAATATGTTATTGCCTGTTTTTAATTTATTTTATCAATTAACACTATTCCAACCAGGTCAAAACAGTTGGGATAAGAGATTTAAAAAAAAGGATAAAAATATAACAGGCTTATCAAATGGAAAAAAACGGAAAAATAAACTGTATATTTATTTCTTAAATTGTGATATAATTAACTCGTCAGAAATCGATCTGCATTTATTTTGTTTCATGCAGTTTATGAATTTGTGTATTGAACGGCTCATATAATTCAACCTCAACCTCACTACTTGCCTATTTATCTAACCTATTTACCTTAGAGAGGCCTTTATAAATGTCAGCTGCAATCAAGAACACTTAGCTTCACCTCGAGAGAGAGAGAGAGAGAGAGAGAGAGAGAGAGAGAGAGAGAGAGAGAGAGAGAGAGAGAGAGAGAGAGAGAGAGAGAGAGAGAGAGAGAAGATTCTTCCTAAAAAGGGCCAAATAACCTTTTCAGAACAATGGATTTATTTAATATTTCTGTTAACATCGGAATCAGATATTAAAAATGTCGGTGATTGCGAAATTGGACAAATGTTTTTTTAAAATTAATTTATTAAAATTGACTGTATTAATTATATAACTGTATCATAATAATAAAGCAAGTATATATCTACAGCCTCGGTGAAATGTGGTTAAGTCGGATTTTGTCCAGAGAGTTAACTGTATTCAGATAAACGGAACCGTATCTATCATTCTCGTAGTTTTTGGCTTGAAATAGATCTGTAATATAATCAATAACTCCTTTTCAAGCCAATGCCTGACTTAGCCCCATAAGTACTATGAAAATATCTCGATCCCGCTTAATTAAGTACAAGAAACCTATTTTAGATAAAATTAGTTCTTTACCAGGGCTTTACATGTAATGAATGTTTTTTTGTTGTTTGATGTTGCTTAGGGACGAAAAACAGCTATGGTCATCAACACCCGTTGGTTTATATATTTATCTGCTTTGAGGAGACCACCGACCCGAATCCCGCAGGGCTCCGATTAGAGTGGCACCCAGGCCCACATGTCAGATGGCGGCTTCTATCCGACACGAGGCTTTATCGGAGGATGTGGATAAAAACCATGTTGGCCACTTAACTTCATTACATTAGTACAACCCACTAATGTTTACAATTATTGTACATGGAAAAGTGCAGTGATCAAATAACAAATTCAACTTTGAGGTTCACGAGGCCACCTTATTTCAGACAACACGGAAAATAATCGGGAATCGAAGATGTAAGTAGGTTTAAAACTAGTGGATTTTACTGAGAATGATGTTTCTCAGAAAAGGGTTGATATCGGATTCGAGTAAGTTCAAAAATATCATGCATAAGAATCTTTCGTGACTTATTGGAAATTTGGAACATTTTAAGTTGAAGCAGCCTGAAACAGGGAGCAATTTCTTATCATTTTAATCTGTAACAGTATGAGGAATCCAAGTATTAGGTTTGCCAAGATATTTTCCACAGGATTCAAAGGGAGATCAGAAAGTCAGACTGATGTCAGGGCTGCAATTATAAATACTTATTTAACACAATTATAAATAAAAATGTATAAAATATTAAACAAACAATATATTAATTTTTTTTTGTAAAGGAGATAGTTGGGGGGTGCAGTCAAAAAAGAACACTGAATAAGTAATAAACTTATAATTATGTGCCGACGTTTCAACCTACAGTGTAGGTCATCTTCAGGGCGATTTGGAGAAAGAAGCCGGCTGATGAATGTAACGGCTGACTAATACTTTCATCTCATACATATTACTTTTTTTGTATATGGTACATGACTGAGATCGTTAAGTTGAGTAAAATTGAGACTCATATATGAATATTTTACTAACTACCTAAACTTAAAATGTTATATATGAGATGAAAATAGTTGACTGGATGATCTAATGTAAAGGAGATAGTTGGGGGGGGTGCAGTAAAAAAAAAAAACACTGAATAAGTAATAAACTTATAATTATGTGCCGACGTTTCGACCTACACTGTGTTTATTACTTATTCAGTGTTTTTTTTTTTTTTTACTGCACCCCCCAACTATCTCCTTTACATTAAAATGTTATAATACGGACTGGAGACTTTTAGAAGCATTAGCTATACATGCTTTCACAAAAATCCATTTTGACGAGTTAACCAACTGCTCGAATCTTGCACCATCCAAAAGATTTATTGAAGAATAAGAAGGATGAAACTTAAAAAAAAAAAAAAAATTGAATGAGAGATCTCTTTCCTTGATCAAAGGTAAGTGAATCTAAGCCTGCAAAAAGTATTCCCGGCTATTGTTCTTCCTCATGCTATTCCGTCATTTTTCAAAGTTTTTCTTTTATCTTTAATCTTCGTTTTGAACCTTTCAAACGTAATTCGTGAATCAGGAAATGGTCTAATGAAGGGTAGACTATGGGGTAAGAACCTAGCAGCATCTTTTTCATGACTTTATGTTTATTTCCGTCATTTGTAAATAAAATATATCTTTCTTCTAGAACTTCTTCAGTCTTCTTCACTTGATGAGTGTAGCCATATTGTACATTTTTGCCCGCGGCTTCGCTAGCGTGGAATTTGGTCAGCGCACATTAAGTTTCGTGGCAGATCATTTTAAATAAATAATTTAATTTTTTTTTAACTATAAGTTATTCTATATCCGAAATTTCAAATGTCTAACTTCAAAACTGACGGATTTCATGGAATCTTTGAATCCCTATTAAATTAACCGGGAAACCCTTGGAGGTGGAATTGTCCAAATTCCTTTCTTAATGCTAATTTAAGCTATACAAATAACCTATCTGCGAATTTCAAGAGGCTTAGTTCAGTGGTTTCTGCTGTGCGTTGACCGCTGGGTGTTTTAGTCAAGCAGGTTACAGTTTTATATAAACTTCGCCTGTGTGGTGTGTTGATAAAAAGTAGCCTATGTCCTTCCCCAGGCTTGAGATTATCCATATCAAATTTCATCACTGACGGATCAACAGAGCCGTGAAACATACATTGACACTGATTAACGAACCGGACGGACATAAGTTTACTGTTGTTCGTGTCAGTAAAGGATTAGTATGTGATGTTATTGAATTTATTGAAAAGGATTACTTAGTATAATGGTTTCACTTGTCGTACGGGAGCAGCGAGAAATTAGAACTGAAAGGATTAGAATAATGTACATATGTAGGTAATTAATCGATGTGTTTTTAGGTTTGGTGGTCCTACTTACTTACTGCAGTGTACTCCTGTACACTTTTTTTTTTCTCATCCTACAAAAATTTTATTTATGGTATAATACAAATTTATAGAAATTCCTGAAAATGCTTCTATATAAACCAAAAGCCTTCTGTTACCTTCCGGTATTTTAAGGCGTTACAATTGGCTGCGACCGCTGAAGGCTGTTTTTACTCGAAGCGGCTCAAAGCCGCTGACTTTATACAATCCTGTAAATTTTTTTTTTTTCTTAGCCCCTTTAGGTTTGAAAATTTCTAATCTGGATTAAGATTAGGTTGGAGAGGAATCTCTTTTACTGTACTGCGCACATTTTAAGAGAAGGATGAGAAAATGGAAAGCTCTAATTTCTTTCTTTATTTATTAACTTTAGATTTTTCCAGTGATGGGGCACACCGTGTCCTTTTCCTTTTATTTGTTTATTTTATTTATTTCTCAGTTCAGGCTGAGACTTTGTACGTGATCTTGCCACGTTTGTGGCCGTCCTGCTGGGGTGAGTGTTCTGAAAAGAGGGTTAGTACTGTATTTGAGACTGTCAAAAAATTTAATGTGTCTGCGTTTTATGAAGTCTGTAACTGTCGGTAAGTTGAGAGTAGTGTGTAGGAGGTCCATTTTTGTTTTGTTTAATGTTGTGTGTCTCACTATGCGCTGCATTACGTCATTTTGAAACTGTTGGAACTTTTTTGCTGTTGCCGGTGTGATGGTACTTAATAGTGGTGCTTCGTAGAGGAGCGCCGGTCTTAAGATGCTCTTGTAGATGGTCATCTTAAGGCGGAAGGATAAGTTAGGGGATGTAAGCAGGTGGTTAAGTCTGTAAAATATGCCATTTGATTTGTTTTGTTCAGCGAAAATGTGTAAATTTTGCGAGTAAGAAACACCTGAGCAACCATACGAGCTTTGCCCCCTTTATACACCCCCTTAGGGGTAGAATTTCGGAAAATCCATTCTTAACGGAAGCGTACGTCATACAAAGAACACACCCTCCAAGTTTCAGGTCTCTCCGATCAGCCGTTTAGGCTGTGAGTTGATGCGTCAGTCAGTCATTCAGGACTAAGCATTTTGTATGTATAGATTAGCTCGTTTATATTTCGGTGTGCATTACCGAAAAAATAATCAAAATATAATCGAGTAACACTGACTAGTTACATTACTATCATTACGGTTTCCCGTTTTATTTTTGTATTTTTAGTTATGTAATATGATAAAAATTTGGAATCTTCTGAGATCGAAGCAGTCGAATTTTTTCAAGAAAAACGGACATTGCCTCGAATGAAGCATTGTGAGATGGGCCACAATATGAAATTGTGTAGAAATAAAATGATTTGGAGGTGTGTAAGTCTTCTTCAGGGCTATATGCAAAATACAGAAAATTAAGAATAAAATTGGTACAAATATATTAAAACATAGTAAATATAAATAAACAAAAGTAAGGTGAATACAGGCAATAAAAATGATAAAGATGCACAGCAAGGTAAATATGAAGGTTAAAATGTATGAGTGTATACTATAAACAACGAAGTGCCAAAAAGGTAGTAAACTACTTAACTAATAATAAAGTGATAATACAATTAGGCTATATTGGACTAAAATACATATAAGAAGGCAAGGATATGTGGAAGAGGAAAGATATAATTAAAAATAAAAGTAGATGGACCTGAAGAACCTGATGGACCTGACCATCCGCCACCACTCCATCGATCCATCGGAAAGTAGAGACACGTTGGCTAATCAATGAAGTTTTTCTCCAATTCTACGAGAAATTCGTTGTGACCTCTACCCGGACCACTTTCTTCCACATATATTATCAAGGTCAACAATTATCATTCAATATAAATATATAATATATTGAAAAACTCGCTTTAATAAAAACAAAAACCCTTCATCACTACAACCCATGAAGAGCACTTGGGTTCAGCGCATGATAGAGACTGTACTGTTTCAAATGAAATGGTCATGCAAGGAGATGATTTGTCCTAGATCACGCTTTTTTTCCATGATTAAAGTTATCCAGTTTATAGAGGCTGAGTGAGCCCCACGAGGGTCTTCAGATTCCATAGGGTTTATCCCAGGCGGTTTACTGATTAAATTGCTTACTTAGCAGATCATCATCTTCATCCGTGGTGCTACATCTCCTGTAGAGTCAAGGCCTACTGCAGCTTGGCTCGCCAGTCTTCTCTATTAATTGCCACTACGCTCCTATTGCAGATTCCCTCACTTGCAGGTCTTCTCACTCTTCTTGTCCCATAAATCCTGTCGTCTAGGACCATTTTAGGAATCTGATCCTGGGTGATTCTAATTATATGACCTGCACATCGAAGCCGGCCTACTTTTATTATCCCTAAATATCTGGGCTCTTGTAGAGTCTTGTTAGCTCGGCGTTCATTCTTATCCTCCAGATCCCATTGGTGCAAACTGGGCCATAAATTCTTCTCAATATTTTCCTATCGAACATTAGGAGAAGAGCTTCCTGTGAATAGGGTAATGTCCAGAATTCGGAGGTATAAGTAAGAACTGGTCTTACCAAGGTCTTATACAAATGCAACTTAGTGTTTTGAGAAATATCCCTGCTCTTGAAATTCTTCAGTAGTCCAAAATAACATTTATTTGAGGACATAATTCTGCGATGGATTTCTGCTTTTATTTCAAAATTCGCGTTTACCTATGATCCAAGATACCCTAATTCTTTCACCCTTTAAATGTAAAGCCTCCAGCCATAAAATGCGATGGTTTGTGTCATCCAGTTGTGGGCCTGCATGCATATATCTGGTTTTAATTCATCGGCCTCTAAACCCAATCTAGCCGCCGATATCTAGAGATTGATAAAAGCATTTTTTCAATCTGTAAGGGTTCTTGCAACAATATCTATGTCATCGGCGAAGGTCAACATCATAGAAGATCTATTGAATATAGTTCCCCCATCTTGTATTCCAGATTTCTGCACTGTACTTTCGAGAGCCGAATTGAAGAGAAGGAATCGCCCTGTCTCAGCCCTTTGTGAGTTTCAAAGCTTTCATTCAGGGCACCCTGAACAAGCACTGTACATTACATTGCACCTTCTTCATCGTAGCCCCCAGACGTATCAGCTTTGGTGGTATTCCCTCGGTGGTACAACTCCTTCCTCTTTATACTATCATAGGCCATTCGGAAGTCAATGAACAGGTGGTATGTGTGGATATACTCCCTGTAACTCTCCAGAATGGTTCTAATGGAGAATATCTGATCTATGGTAGACTTTCCTCTCATGTCTGGTACTTTCCTATATTCCGCTCGGTAAAAGGAAGCAGTTTTTATAAAGTATTCGAGAGATAATCATAAAAGAGAGAATAGCAAATAAGCCAAGTATGATAATACTGTCTGAATCAGGGGTTCCCAAACTTTTTTGTACCACGCCCCCCTTTTTGTTGAAATGAAAGCTTCTCGCACCCCCCTTAACATTAAATTGTGTGGGCCTAGGAACAAAACAAAAACAAATAAGTATTACATTGAAAACAAAACATTTATTTATACTGCCATAAGGTACAACAATATCAGTTTTCATAATATACAAATATTGAAAAGTAAAAAGAGACCTTACATAAATGTTAAGACCGTGGAAAAAATCCCAACGAATAGCCCTAAAGTCTCCAAACTAAAACAGAAATAGAAATTATCTGTCCAATATTTCACCCATTCAGGCATCCTCAGGGTAGAAAGAGAATAACAGCAAAACAAAACATGAATAACTAATGAAACTAAAACAGAAATAGAAATTATCTGTAATTTCTATTTCTGTTTTAGTTTGGAGACTTAAGGGCTTTTCGTTGGGATTTTTTCCATGGTCTTAACATTTATGTAAAGTCTCTTTTTACTGTTCAATATTAATATATTTTGTGGAATAGCCATAAGTCCACTGGTTTCTTGATAATGTTATTATTTTTTTTTCTTGCATTTTTACTTTCATTTTTACATATGGTCTTTTTCTTAAGTTTTTGTGTTGATTGCTATTATTTATTTTTTTTCTGTTGTGCTTTTTGAAGTTTGGTGAGTGTATAAAGAATTTTGAATTTCTGAAGTATCTATCAGCTTTTTTTATCTAACCTTATCCAGCTGGGGTCGAGTAACCTTCCTGTGATTCATTAGTTGCATTTGAGCCTTCGAGGTGGTGGGATGTTTCATGGGTGCATTATTCATGTTTTGTTTTGCTGTTATTCTCTTTCTATCCTGAGGATGCCTGAATGGGCGAAATATTGGACAGATAATTCCATTTCTGTTTTAGTTGTGAGACTTAAGGGCTTTTCGTTGGGATTTTTTCCATGGTCTTAATATAATATAAAAAAATTATTAATAAGAGAAAAATAGGTTAGGTTGGTTAGTGAGATGGATGGGCTTCCATTTTTCTTACTAGCATGCCTATTCGTGGCTGAGTTTTAGTAACTGCACAACCCAAGTCACTAGCAACATCAAGTTTAATCCGATACTTTTTTTTAAATGCCACAAGTGTTGAAAATGCTTTTTTGCACAAATAGGTGCTTGAAAAAGGCAAATATGAACGAAGAGCTTCCCGTGATACGCTAGGATACGCTTTGAAATATGTTAACCATAATGAAGGTTTGTCCATTATATCAAAGTGGTCAATTTTCTAAACATCATGGTTAATTTAGAATTTTAGAAAGACTACTTAAATTTAATTTAATGTTCAACTTGTCTCGCGCCCCCCCTGACATGTCCTCACGCCCACCAGTTTGGGAACCGCTGGTCTAAATAATCTTCAACAGTAGCGCCTTCATTTTGTAAGATATACAAATCCGTCGAACTGTTCAGTCTTGAGAAAAGGAAGGTCTACAGCCCCGTTCAACAAAAACACCTGTACCAAGTGAAGCTTAATGGAACAAGTTTTGAAGAATAAAAACTATTACAGTTCAGAAAAAATTCAAAATAAAAATTGTATGTATTATTTAGGCCCCATATAGTTATATCATTTTATTTTTTTTTCTTGAAATTCATTAATCATGAGCAATCAGTCGAAAAATATAGCCTACTAATAAAATAAAGTGGTACAATTAAATAAAAAATAAATAAATTCTGTATCTTATGAGCAAAACATAACAACTCGTTTAAGTGATATCAGTCAAAAATCTCCAACCAACAGCATATAAATGAATAAATGTTTTTTAAAAAAATCAGAAAAAGTAAAAAAAAAAGATAATATACATGAGCAAATTTGTTTAATATTAATGAAGCAATTCGAGAATGTACTGTCAGAAAAAAAGCTTTCGAAACTTTTTTTTTATACTTGTGTTAAATTTTATGATTTTAAGTCCATATTCCCGAAAATCCTGGTATCTTCTGTCAAATGTCAAATATAATCTATTTTATAACTAAATTGCCGCTAATAAGCGAAAAATCTACCAAAGAAGTACATAATTATCAAGAAATTCTAGTATAATTATGTACTATATAATTATATAATAGCATTATATAAAAAAAGTTTTTAATGATACTAATTTTTCATTAATCCTGGTTTCACCAGTTAAATTATAAAGATGTTTAAAAATTTGTCCCTGTTCCTCTTTTCTTTAAACCGTAACACAAAAGAATTTCTTTTTTATTTAAACGAAAAAAAATTAGTGTATTATGTTTATTAAATATGCATTGTAAAAAAATAAAACAAGCTACGTCTTATTACAATATTAGGACTGTCATTTTAATACTGAAAGTGCATTAAAATAAGATTAAGATATTTTTATTTTTTTTATCTACAAAAAACCTCTAATAAAAAAAGGTTAATTTTTTTTATTTAATGCGAAATGCAGCAGATAGTTCGTTCTTGTTAATAAAACAAGTAGATTACCTTAACTAAAATAACTTTTTTTTGTCGATAACAGAAAAATACCGCTTCGTATCATCTTTCAATTTATATATTTTAACTTTATTTTCTCCGGGCTTGCTCTACAAACTCCGCAAATTCCTAACCTCTACATACTTTCTCATCCTACAAATCCTATCTCACAAATAGAACTTTCCAAGTAAACCATAACAATGTCTATTCGTCCCTCTTTTCCCAATCTGCTGGTGTTCCTCAAGGTAGTATCCTTGGTCCAATCCTATATACAGTTTATACATCCCAACTCATCCTAATACTATCCTTACCACTTTCATGCTGATGATACATGTGTATTATCAGTCAACACCAATCCAGTTATTGCATCCCAAAGTCTACAATCCCATATCACTGATCTTGAAGAATGGTGTCAAAACTGGAGAATTAAAATAAATTCTCAAAAGTCGCATCAAATCACTTTTACCTTACTTCGTAAACCAATGACTTCCTGCCCTTCAGTATCCTTTAATAATATCCCACTGGTGCCTGAAGAACAGATCCGATACTTAGGGTTGCACCTCGACAAACGATTAACCTGGAATCCTCATACAAATCTGAAAAGACAAGAAACCGCACGACGTTTCAGGCTACTTCAACACTTACTAGACAAACGCTCTAAGCTCCCAATTAACTACAAAAGACTCATCTACATGACCATCATACGACCTATTTGGACTTACGGAGTAGAGCTTTGGGGCTCCACTAAACCATCGAATTCCTCTCGTATCCAATCCTTACAGTCCAAAATCCTTCGTAAAATCCTCAATGCTCCTTATTTTGTTAAGAATAAACTCATCCAGAACGACCTTAATGTCCCTTTTGTTGCTGATTTGGCCCGAACCCGGTATCTATCCTTTCATAACAAACTTCATTCCCACTCAAACCCTCTAGTTTCAAACCTAGCTTCCTCTTCAATTTCCGATAATCCTCCGAGGCGTCTGAAAAGAAGATGGCCACGTGACCTCCTTACTTGAACTTTGATTTGAGTACTACCAGTGGGTAGTTTCTCTACTTGTCATTATATATCACTTAGCCTATTTACTTGTTGTATTATTGTAATACAGTTGTAGATATCAATAAATAAATTTAAAAAAAAAAAAACTTTATTTTTAAACTAAGAAGTTTATATTAAAAAATATTGGTCTTATCTTAACCACAAGTATTTGGCCTAACTTCTCGAGGAGAAGAGGCATCAATGAATATATTTATATAGTAAAAGTATCTACAAACATCTCCCAGGAAATTTCTGTAGTAAATTTTCGTTTATAAAATCGGCTAAAGTTGTTAAGAAGTTATTGCTCCGAGTTCCGCAAGTCTCATTATCGCAACTTCTTCGAAAAATATTTCTTCTGAAGCGGGCATCAATTTGTATATCAAATGAGGATGCTTGATTTGACTTAAGTACAATATATACATAAATTTTATTTTTGTACATATTTTTTATTTATTTCCTTGTTTTGATTTCGGGAATTGCACACAAGAATAAAAAAAAAAAAGGAAACTTAAAATTATGATACTTTTTTTCTGAAATCGTATTCCCGCAAATCTTCAATAGATCAACCAAAATTTGTTCGGGTACATTATATTTTAGTTTGTTTATTTTTTCCAATTCTTCATATTTTTTTAGTATTTTTATTTTATTCTCCAAGTATGGTTATAGAAGTTTGTTGACTGTTGGAGAGAAAAAAGTCAAAATATATATATATATATATATATATATATATATATATATATATATATATATTACTATATAACTTATATAGTTCCAGAAATAAAATATTTAAAAAAAAAAGGAAAATAAGGATGAAATAACTCGCATGAGAACTGTGAGAGAACACTGACTTTATTGCCATCTTGAACCTCTATTTATAGAATCTAACAGCTGTTTACAATGTCAGCTTGATATTAGCGACTATGCGGTCATCGTCTTGTCTAAACTCCCCCCTGCCAGTTTACGAACATCCTCGTAATCTCAAAAAAAAAATTGCAGAGAAAGAACACAAAAACAATAGACATTACCAAATACATGAATCTTATTCTACTTACAAAAAAATAAAAATAAAATACCTTACTACTAGCTTAATCTACATCACTATTATTCGTAATTAACAAAAAATATTTATATACAAATAAGTTACTTTACAAAAACTATATATAAGAGAAATGAAAATACACTGTTCCACTACACCTCTTAAATAAGCTTCAAAAGTAATTCAGATAAAATAGTAAATAAATTATTTAAGAATATAAAAAAAAAACTGCTTCCTTAGCAAAAACATTAAATACCGAAATAAAGTACACGGTTATGGGTTGGCTTCCCCAGCTGGAATCTTGAGCTGTCCGATATCAACAGTCCTATGTTTTCTCGGCTCAGCCAGACTCTGAATAGTGACTAAGTTATGCTCTCTGATAGCAATCACTCTGAATGGCTCTTCATAACGCAAAACCTCCTTGGTACAATCCTCAATGGTACCTATCCTGATATTGCCCGTAATATCTTTTACTCCCAGGTTTTCCACGCTACTCTCTTTCACTTTTCCGCGGCCATCCTTCCGTATCCTTTCCCCCATATTCATTTAAGCTCTATTCTATTGGCGATCAATCGTCCTGCCATGCCCTCTCCGTCGTGCATGTAGACAAAAAAGGGTTTCGAAAGGGGAAAAACCAGTAGCCATGTGGATGGAGTGGTTATATGGCGCTATGGCCCGCGGCATTGCTTCATCTGCTTCCAATCCCTTGTCCGCGTGAAATACTCTCAGATGTACCTTCTCAGGAAATCTTATCAGGCACTCCATAAAACTGGAAATGGTAGAGGATCGTACGGCGTTGTTTGGGCTGTACAAAAGGAAACATGGATGGGGGATGGATTATGATGATGATGAATAAATTCCTTGAAACATCTTCGGCTAACAGAAGGCTGTAGATTTTTTACGAGTATATTATATTGTATTATTTGTAATTTAATGAAAATAAAGGACATTTAGAGAGAAAAAAAATTAAGTATTAAATTTACTAAATTACATAGATAATACCTACAACACCGGTTATTAAGCAATCAAGTCGAATGTTATTTATATGAGTTTCTTGAACTTAAGGAAGTGGGATCATATTGCGTTCATTGTGAATAAAAGATTAAGACGGGCATTGGCTTGAATTTGAGTAATCGCTTGTATTAAAACTCCATTTAAAACCAAAGACTACGAAAATTACACGATTCCATTATTCTCTATATTACTAACTCACTCTGAATAATTCGACTTAATCACTTATTTACCGGGGCTGCAGATATAACAATATATATTGGTTACAATAGAAAATTAATATTTTCATCATTTTCATTTAAAGTGCATGTGTTGATATTAGAATTGTATCGCACAAAGTCTAAAGTGAAATTCAAGATAAAGATTTGTGTGATATGGTAAATTTATGGATATAATATATCTTATAACACAACGAGACATAGTAGTGTTTTATGGATAATTATAAACAAGTTGCTTAAATCTTACTAATTCTATAAATGTGAAAGTTTGTATGTTTGTCTTTCTTTCACGAAAAAACTACTGAACGGATTTGGATGAAACTTTACAGTAATATAGGTTATACATCAGAATAACACACAGACTATAGCAAGCGCGGATTTAGGGGGGAGGCTCACGGGAGTACGTGCCCCCCCCCGGACTGTTTTTTAGGTACTGTAAAGATTCCATTATAGGACATCAATAAAGGCAAATCACATGATAATAGTTGCTAAAATAACAGAAAGAACATGAGTGAAAAAAGTTTGTATGTTTGTCTCTCTTTCACGCAAAAAATAAAGGACGGATTTGGATGAAAATTATTGAGTAAAATAGGTTATAAATCATAGGCTACTGCAAGGGCAGATTTATGTGGGGGCACGGGGGCATGTGCCATCCCCTTATAGTACATAATTAAAGGCAAATCAGGAACTTATCATCTTGAAATTTGTAGATAGGTTCTTTGTATAGTTATATAATAGCGGTTCAAAGGTTGTATAGAATCCGTCAGTTTTGAAGTTAGACATCTGAAATTTTGGATGTACGAGTAACTTATATTTTTTTAAAAATAATTAAATTATTTATTTTAAATGATCTTTCACGAAACTTTATGGGGCAGACCAAATTCCACGCGAGCGAAGCCGTGGGCATAAGCTAGTAAGATATAAATATTAATTGGTAATATTAATATTTTTTTCTCCTTTCTATTTATTTATGTTACTTCTATCAATTTCGGGATACCAGAGTAATAATTTAAGATAATTACTCAATTATTTGTTTATTTAATCGACTCAGTTTTTTTATAAATTGCATTCTTTTCCAGAGGTTGGTTGTGTGCTTACCAATTTACTGTTAGGTCAACTTAATTAAAGCATCAATAAAGTATTCATAAATATATAGTGCACCTGGGTTAAGTAAGCACTTGAATAATTACATCAATACACTTTATTAATACAATTTTTATTTTGACTATCACTTAATATGTACATTGAGAAATTACGATTAATGATTCATAATGACCATCTATATAGGGAATTTCCATAAATAGATACATACATTAAATTAAACTTACTTGGTAAAACAGGGGTACATCTTGGTTAAGCCTATAGGTAGGGTTTTATAAGAGAGAGAAATTCTTTATTTTTCATCAGTGCTGTCCAACTATAATACATTGGATTGCCATAATACAAAGCATACTTATCAATCCATATTGGACATACTGTACATTACAATTTGTCGGATCACCTGTGGTCTAGTGGTTAGCGTAACAAACTACTAAACCCGAGATCGCGGGTTCGTAGCCCGGCAGGTGGCCCTAGGATTTTTTAAAGGGAGTAAAAAATCCTTAGTTACGCCGTCCTTCGGAAGGGACATTAAACGGGGGTCCCGAGCCTGTACGATGTCAGGTACTCGTTAAAATCCCTATCCTAATTTTAATTATCTTGTTTCTGCCATCTTTCTTAGTCAATCATTCAAGTGAGTAAATTAAAACCTTTTTCCAGTCATATATTATTTTTCAAAACGTTTCAACAATATTATGTCATTCTCAATTTACACTATTTTTAAGTCCTTTGACGTTATTTAATTTTAAAAATATTCTCTAAAAATTGTTAAGATGACCATGGAGTACACTGTAACTTTATGAGATATTTATGAGATATTTTAAATTATATGACAATCAACCAAAAAGGTTGAAAATGTACAAATGTATAAAAAAATTTTTAGAGAATATTTTTAAAATTAAATAACGTCAAAGGACTTAAAAATAGTGTAAATTGAGAATGACATAAAATTGTTGAAACGTTTTTAAATAAAGAAAAATAATATATGACTGGAAAAAGGTTTTTAATTTATTCACTTGAATGATCCCTATCCTAATTAAACCTGGATAGGCAAAATTTAGAGCTCCCACTGTAGCATCGTCCGATTAGCCATAGCAGCATAAAGTGACGTTAAATGAACAAACAATTTGTTTGTCTTAAAAACATACTTAGAAAATACAGTACAATTCCTAATTCTTCTTATTCTCTTTTCTTTTTTTATTATATACAAGAAAATAAAGAAAATCTAATACACTGTTACCATAGATACCACACGTATCTCTTCTCCATTAGTCCTGGAATTTAACTTTTAATTTTTATTTATTATGTAAAACAAATAATACAATATTATCGAAAATTTAGCGTTACTCGCCACTTTTGGCTAAACTCAATTTAACTACTCATAAAATTTTCATACCGCGGGCTAAAAATGAAAATCGTTTCATAATCCAATAAATTCAAAGAAGATAGTTCAACTAAACGGATATATAAATAAAACTTAGGATTCTTGAGCTTGAGCTTGAGCCCAGGATACTTGATTTAACTCCAAATATCTCAAAGAGAAAAAGAAGTCGACAGTAGTTAACTTCGTTTATGCTAATAATTTATTCTGGCAAATATTTGACCGAAGTCAGACTGAAAGGAGCAATTGGTAAAGTGTCCTTAGATCCTCGAGGATTAGGAAGAGGGAGGGGGGAAGGATGAGAGAGGTTGGGAGAGGCTCCAAGGTAATGAGGTTCCCTCCAAAGGATTCCTTTACATCCTTCCAGTCCTTACTTTAATTTGTTTAAATCAAATCAATAAGGATTCCTTTTTAAAATTTGATTATACTAATACTGCCTAGTTGCTTTATTTACTTTATTGTACAGTTGTTATTATTTCTTATGTACAACGACCTCTAGGAATCGAATGCCTCTACCACTACAACCCGTGAATGGGTCTGAGGGTTCAGTACACGGTAAAGACTGTACTGTTCCTTGGACAACACTTGTACAGGGAGGTGATGTCCTGGATCACGCTCAACCGCTAGATTTCCCTCCTTACTTTTAGTATCCACTTTTAGAGGTTGTTTAAGCCCCAGGAGGATCCTATAGGGTCCGTCTCCGGCCGCTAATAGATAAAATAAAAGTCAGTCAGCGAACGAGATTCGAACCAAGGGCCTTCTTAAGGTCTTACCATAATACGTAATATTATATAGCCTTCTGGCCAGATATATATTTCGTTTCTTTTTCTGTTCATGTTTGTTATTCTTGAGGGACATAGTACAGCAATAAAGTTATTTTTCTATTCTATTCTACGTTAGGAAACGAGTACTAATGATCCAGATAAATAGAAGATTGAAATAAAAACTTCATCAGGTAAGACACCTCAAATAGACTATTAAATTATTATTCAAATCACCCTAGGCATAAAATTACTAATGTAGCTTCAAATCTAATTAAGAGATCAATTAAATTAACAGACTAAGAATTTTTAAAGGAAACAAAAAACAAAATGTTCAAGACCCTTCTCAGCAATGCCTTTCCGATTAAAATTATAAATAATTTATGGTATAAAGAAATCAATTAAATAAAGAAGAAAATAACTTACCAATAAGTAAAAACAATAACTTAAGTAATAAAGAATCTAATAATAATTCAGAAATACTTAACCATAATGAAAAAACATTATCAATTAATCTAAAATCACAAATTTATTTCTAAAAGAAAATAATAATATCGATCCGTAAATTAACAACAGCATAATTCACAAGGTCACAGAATCGCCAAATATAGAATCAAAACAGAATAAAATTAAATATAAAGGTGTAACCTATATTAAAAGCTTATCTGAAAAAATTGGATCATCTTTTAAAAATTATGATATCCATCATATAAAATTAGCACATAAAACTAAAAACCCGATTAAAAATATAATGCATAATCAAAAAGATAAGATACCCCTTTTTGACAACAAAAATATAATATATGACATCAGATATAGTGAATGTAACAAACATTACATCGGGCATACCAGCACACATTTGAAAAATAGAATTTACCACCATAAAAACAATCTAGAACAAACAACGCTTTATCAACACACTGCGAAAAAGAACTATATACATTTGATTTTAACAAACCAAAAATATTACATAAAGGTAACACAATAAAAAGAAAATTCTTAGAAGCACTTTATATAAATGATGAAATAAATAATGAAGTTAATGACAGAAAAGAAGAAGGAAATATAAGTAAGCTATACTCTTCTATTATTTTAAAATTGAAAGAAAACAATAGTACATAAGATTTGGATTTGAAAATATAACTGATAGAGTAATGTAACCGGACCCTATAACCTACAAATAGTTTCATTACATGTTAGATTTTAATTTTAATTTTGTTTATTTGTTTATTAAAAAAATCTGTAAAAATAAATGATACGTAGCTTGTGTCTAAGACATGGACTAGTAGCTAGTAAATTTATTCACTGTAAAATCTCTGAAATACAAAAAAAGGAAAACAATAAAACACTGGATATTTTACTTGTCATTAACCGGCGTGTAGGCTTCTTATCTAATATAGTAGCCATTATTAATAATAATGATTGTAATACATCATCACCACAATACCCTGGAGGAAAAAAATTTCCATTTGCTTTTCAGGATTGAGATGGATTGAGGACTATCATATGCTGTAAAGTAAATTTAATATACAGGGTGTTCCGAATTTAAATGGCAAAACTTCAGGAACTTATAGGGGACCAAAAAACTAAGACAAAAAGTCCTTTAGAGATTTGCTCGTTTTTGCTTAGTTTTAGAGAAAATCGCAAAAAAAGAAACAAAACAAAAATGTCACAGGTAGCGATTATCACCTTTCAAAGTTCGTCAGCCTAGGCCGTGAGATATGTAAACACTTAATGTTATCCTTTACATTCGTTTATTTGTTTACATTTTGGCTTCCTTCTAGGATTATAATTCCTAAATCAGTCTTCAGTCAGTCACTCAGATATTTTTGTGTGAATAGCATCAGCCACAATGCCGCATACATATTCTAATGTTGAATACGCTGATATGATTTTTGTGTATGGTTTCTGTAGCGTAATGCTTTAGAAGCGTCGCGGGAGTATGCGCGTCGATTTCCAAATAGAAGAGTGCCTAATCGACGAGTCTTTTCGTTAACTTTTAATAGACTACGGGAGACTGGGTCATTCTTAATACGTAATGAATGCGACCAATTCCAGGCAGCAGTAAGAGCAGATTATCGGAGAAGAAATTGTGTCCAACGCCACTTCGATAACAATCCTGAGACTAGCATCCAAAGAGCATCTGCTGCATTAGCAATATCGTGGCAAGCAATATGGCGAACTTGGGTGATAACCGCTACCCATACCATCTTCAAAAAGTTCAGAATTTATTACCTCAAGATTATGTCAAGAGATTGAATTTTAGTAACTGGTTTCTTGAAAAAATTCGCGATGATAATTTATTTCCATTAAAAATTATATTACCTTTACAAGAGGAGGAATTGTTAATCAAAGAAATTATCATGTATGGGCTCTTGAAAATCCCAGAGGTGTTTCTGGTGGGACCATATTTTTTATCTGGAAGATTGAATGGTCACATTTACACATTTATTGCGAACGACTCTAATTATTTAGATGACATTCCCGAGACCTGCCGGTTGCGTCTCGCCTTGACCAAATATTCTCCCTGTGCAATCGTTGGTTTAAAACATCCTCTACCCTCTTGGATAGTAGTGTTATAGTCTAACTATCTAGAAAACGACCTGCGCAGAAGTTGCCCCAGATGCTCAGTCGTTTAAGACAACTGAGGGTTGTTTTTTTAAGTTAATTGCCGGAGTAGCTCAGTATGTAGAGCCCTCAGTTCCAGAGCTGTTGGATCCTGCTATGCCATATGAACAAAACGTATCACTATAAACCCCATATATAAAGATACGTTTTTATTTTTATCAAAACAGATACCTAACCTAAAACTTCTAATAAAATATTGTCTAAATAGACCGCAGATCTATCTATCGTCGATTTTGAAAAATCATACGACTACGCTAAAAAAAAAACTGGACTTTTTTTGTAAAGTCTGAAAAAAAAGTGGACATGATAACCGTTCAAAAGACCAAACTTATGTCCACAGAAGAAAGGAGTGAAAACAGGCTACAAGTGGTTAAAAGCTTTAAATATATGGGCGAAATAATTTAAAGAAATAAGCATAATTTCTTTTTTATCTGAAAAAGAAAGCATAGATTACAGGATTAAAAATTTGGAGAATTTATGCTACTTAACGAATAGCATGTATAATAAAAAATCCCTACTCCAAAATGGCAAAATCAGAAACTACAATACAATGGTAAAAACAGTGACATTCTACGGAACCGAGACTATGTGCTTTTGCCGTCAAGAAAAACTGCTGAATACGGAGAGAGGAGGATTATTAGGAGAATCAACGGGTCCGAAATGACACCAGAAGGATACAGGCTAAAACCCAACAAAGAAATTTACTGTGAAATCCCTGGACCTGGTGTATATATATGTTTGTATATACACAGTTATATATAAACAGAAATGAGAGTAAGAAGACTCAGATTTTATGGGTGCATAAAGAGGACCAACGAGGAGAGACTAAACAAAAAATTGTCACCAAAATTATAGGCTACAAATTCAACCAAGGAAACACAGAACAAATAAAACAAGAAACACAGGGACTAGGGATTACACAAGATTTATTTGGAAACAAAACCGAATACAGGAAATTCCTTTAAAAAATGCGGTAATAGTGGCTAAGAGAAAAATAATTTCTGCCCAAGACCTGGACGGAAGAAAGAAGAAAACTTCCTGTGAAATCCTGAGGCCAAAGATGGGCAAAGAAGAAAAAACTGTAAAAAAACGCTGCATTATATTCGCAACTTCAGGTTCAGTAGCGGACTACATCCATGAGAAACAAAGCGGAAAATTTTCATGTTGGGCAAAAGTTCTTACAAAACTAGCGGAAAATGTAAAAAATGAAACTTTTTTATTTTAAAGAGAAAAGATATGCCCCCGGCCGGGATTCGAACCCGGATACTCTGTCTCTCCGTGACAGCGCTCTAACCTTTTGAGCCACCGGAGTCGCCCTGCCGGCAGGGGACAAATCTATTCTCTTATCCGATCCCATGTCCCCGTGTTCTCGCAATGTTTTGAGATGTATACACGAGAACGAATGTTCTTTGAACATTACTTTAATTTCAGGTTCTTGTTGACTTACGTCATATTAATGATAATATTTTATAATTTTTGGTCAACTGTTTTGATTTTTAAATATTTTTATTTTAAAGAGAAAAGATAGGCCCCCGGCCGGGATTCGAACCCAGATCCTCTGTCCCTCCGTGACAGCGCTTTAACCATTTGAACCACCGGAGTCGCCCTGCCGGCAGGGGACAAATGTATTCTCTTATTAAGAGAAAAGATATGCCCCGGGCCGGCGACTTTATTTTAAGTTATTGGTTTTGAATAATTCTTATACAGGACTATTCCCTTTTTATCAAAACCTACAATTATTAAGGGAATTAATAATAATAATATTTTAAAACTTTTTACTATAAATCTATTCATAGTGCATTATTACAAGGAAGCACAAACAATTTTTTCAATCAATCTGTCTAATAATAATCTGTTGTAGACAGGTCTGTTTACTGAAATTCTTAAAAAAAAAAAAAAAAAATCCTGTTAGATTTAGATAGCTCATACATATATATAGGCATATTACCTTTTGCCGGAAAATTGGTTTGTACACATCCGCTGCCTTATGAATGAAATTATCTTCGAAGCCGATAATACTGCGACTTCTTCGCTATGTTCTACGTAAGCTAAAGGTTTTGACGCTGGATAAATAAATATATGTTAAATAAAATACAATGTTTAATATATGACAATATAGTATAATGTTTGTATATACACAGTTATATATGTCTATGTATATACGATATTTTATAAGTAAAAATAAATTATTTCTGTTGGATTTAGGGAGCCATGAGTAACTATTGAAGATAATTAATCAAATTATTATATACTATCGACCCACCCCTGCTGACATATTATGCCTATATGTTTTGTCTGCCTAATGTATTTTATAATGTAGCTATTATAAACTAATAAGATTACCGCAAACAGACGGTTACCGCATGAAAATCCGTGCAGTAGTTATTGAGTTTACCGCAAACAGGCGCGCCCGAGGCCTTTGTTTTATAATATGTATAGAAAGATAGATAAGAGATTTTAGGCAGCGTCTTCGACGAAACCTCCCAGGCGGCTATACTTTTTCTAACATTTCCGCAAAACATCGTTATATTTCAACCCATTTTCAAAAAACCTCGACAAATTATATAACTAAGCCTTTTTGGTGAATCACTCTATCTATTGGTGAAAACCGCATGAAAATCCATGCCGTAGGTTATTGAGTTTATCTCGAATATATATATATACATATATTAGGATATTTTCTTCTGACACTAGAATTTGCTGCTATCGGACTCCGTCAAGCGGATATCGCCTGTCTCATATCCTCTTCCACATTCTCCTTGCATCGCGCTGTTGGTCAACCTTTTCCTCGAGTGGCGAAAATCCTTCCTCATTAGGTCGACATAACCTGTCTACTTATTCTTATGAAACTAGACAAAGACAGGCCTTTGTAATAATCGTACACTTCTCAAAAAATTCTCCTTTGCTAATATCCATTCTAGAACATTCCACTAAACATCCCTCTCAATGCCATAACATCAAGCTGTCTCTTCTGCCGCAGGGTATCTTATTTATAATGTAGCAATCATGGAGGCACTGGGTAACAGTACTAGAGGAGTAACCTTAATGCTAACGTATGGTTATGTTTTGCATCGTGGTGCGAGTGTTTAATTTAAGATTATTTAATGAAGTGTGTACCAAGTAACATTTGAGAACATTATTTACAACCAGTTACAATATCATTCTAATTCGTAGGCCGTAACATATAGAAATACATGCTCCAAATAGTAAAATGTACTGTTTCATGGTTCTGCAAGGAGGTGGCTTGTCCTAGGTCACGCACAACCGCCAGATTTTTCCTTCTTATTTTGGGTATCCTATTTTTATAATATTTTATAGATGATGTGTGAGCCCCAGGAGGTTCCTCGATCTAAAATGATCCATCTCCGGCTGCAAACAGACTAAATAAAATTGTTACCCGCAGCGGGATTTGAACCCGTATTTCCGGCATGGCAACTCAGTACTCTACCACTGAGACACTTCGCTCCCTAATTCCTGTTGGAATTTTTACTTTTATAAATGTTTACGCTCAGAAAATTAATTTCGTTATTTTTTTCTCACTAGATCATCATCATTCATTTTTATTAATAAATATAAATACAATAGTTTTCTGATTGATTACGATTTGTTTAAATTAAAATTAAGTTAAAAGTTTTAAGTTAAAATTAAAAAATTAAGTTTTGATTCAATGAACGTGAGAAACGCCGTAAGCATAATGTGTTATTATTATTTTTTATTTTGTAGGTTTAATGGTTCAGTTATTGATCTGGATTGTGTACAACTTACGGATTCAGCATATGCAATAATTCAAGGGTTCCCAAACTTTTTTGTACCACGCCCCCCTTTTGTTGAAATGAAAGCTTCTCGCGCCCCCCTTATCAATAAATTGTGTGTTCCTAGGAACGAAACAAAAACAAATAAGTATAACATTGAAAACAAAACATTTATTTATACTGCCATAAGGTACAACAATATCAGTTTTCAATTCAGTTTTCATACAAAAATTATTAATAAGAGAAAAACAGATTAGGTTGGTTAGTGAGATGGATGGGCTTCCATTTTTCTTACTAGCATGGCATTCGTGGCTGAGTTTTAGTAAGTGCACAACGCAAGCCACGAGCAACATCAAGTTTATTCCGATACTTTGTTTTAATTGCCACAAGTGTTGAAAATGCTTTTTTGGACAAATAGGTGCTTGAAAATGGCAAATATAAACGAAGAGCTTCCCGTGATACGCTAGGATACACTTTGAAATATTTTAACCATAATGAAGTTTTGTCTATTATATCAATGTGGTAAATTTTCTAAACATCATGGTTAATTTAGAATTTTAGAAAGACAACTTAAATTTAATTTAATGTTCAACTAGTCTCGCGCCCCCCTGACATGTCCTCATGGGCGCCCCCCCCCCCCCCAACCCCCAGTTTGGGAACGGCTGCAATAACTGAATCTCCACCTCATAGTTTTCCTCCGCTCAAGATAAGTTTGTGAAGGGTTTCACTGCCATTTTTCAGTAACAGCTCTACTCTAAGCACTGTGATTTTTCTTACCTGTGATTTCTTAACTGCTACTAACTGTGATTCGTGATTCTGTCGAAATGCTATCAACAGTGATTGCGCTGACTTACTTAATTCCACACCTTGAATATAATGATCACAGAATACGCATTATAAGGGTAATAATTACTTCGACACTTGTATAATTCACTATAATCCAATCAATATACTTACAGATAGAATTATTTTCAATATCCTATATTACGTAAATTTTACTCTTATGGTTTAACCCATTCAAGACGATTTTTTTCGAACACGGGCCCAAGGAGAGAAATTTTTTTTTGTCTTTATATTGAATATTTTTAATAAAAAAATGTTTACTATGGAAATCACCCAATTCGTAAGTTAATTCAGAAAAATAAGATCAATGCACACCGGGTGTGCAGCTCGCTCCTCGGAAATTTTTTATTAAGTGTGCAATGTAAGGTAAAATGAAAATACATCATAAAAAATTGTATAAACATTTATTTAAAAAATAGTTAGATAATATAAAATCGCTATTTTGTTTTCAATAATAAAGAACAGAATATAATCCAAAGAAAATTTTTAAACAGTAGTAAAAAGTTTTTAAAAAATATTGGGAGGGCAGTACACTGATGCTAAGGTGAGAGGAAAGGAAAAGGTTTTGATTGTAATAGCTGTAGCCTGAAGGATATCGTTTGTATTTACATTTATATTTATGTAATGTTCTTTTTAATGTAAATATTGCTCAAAATGTTGTCCTCTTGCACCAATGCAAGCATTACATCTAGCACTCACTTGATAAATTGCAGCTAAACATTGTTCTGATGATATTTAGTGCACTGCATCTATGATTCGGTCCCTTAATTGCTCTCTTTAGTTGATTGACACCGAATAAACTTTCTGCTTCAAGGTTCCCCATACGAAGAAATCCATGGGTGTCATATCAGGTGATCTGGGTGGCCAAGGTACTACTCCACGTCCAATCCATCGTTGTGGATAATTTATATCCAGCCAAGCTCGAGCAACTCTGCAATAATGACCTGGTCATCCATCGTGTTGGAACCACATTTCAATCCGCTGTTGTAAGGGAATGTCATCTAAATAATTAGAAAAGTCGTTCTCCAAAAAATGTGTAAACGTGATACCATTCAATCTTCCAGGTAAAAAATATGGTCCCACCAGTAATCTGTTCCAAATTCCAAGCCAAACGTTAATAGCAAATTCATGCTGAAACCTATTCCCTCTAATAGCTCTGGGATTTTTAAGAGCCCATACAAGATAATTTCTTTGATTTACAATTCCTCCTCTTGTCTTCATCGGTCCATATAATTTTTAATGGAAATAAATTATCATCACGAATTTTTTCAAGAAACCAGTTACTAAAATTCAATCTCTTGACATAATCTTGAGTTAATAAATTCTGAACTTTTTGAAGATGGTATAGTAGCGATTATCACCTTTCAAAGTTCGCCATATTGCTTCCCGCGATATTGCTAATGCAGCAGATGCTCTTCGGATGCTAGCCTCAGGATTGTTATCGAAGTGGCGTTGGACACAATTTTTTCTCCGATAATCTGCTCTTACTGCTGCCTGGAATTGGTCCCCTTCATTACGTATTAAGAATGACCCAGTCTTTCGTAGTCTATTAAAAGTTAATGAAAAGACTCGTCGATTAGGCACTCTTCTATTTGGAAATCGCGCATACTCCCGCACCGCTTCTAAAGCATTACCGTTACTGAAACCATACACACAAATCATATCAGCGTATTCAACATTAGGGTATGTATGCGGCATTGTGGCTGATGCTATTCACACAAAAATATATGAGTAACTGACTGAAGACTCATATTAAGGCGTGATTAGACTGAATAAAATTTAATAGGAAGCAAATGGAAGTACCGCGGGAATTTGAATGAAATCTCAAATATTAACATAGCGTTTATTAATTTTAAGGACATGCGAGATATCTTTTCTTAAATACTATTAACTATAAATGTAAGAGAAGATAAAAATTAATAATAGCTTCTACAAGAATAACTTAAGACTAAACATGCAACTTAGCGATCTAATGAACAAAGTAATTTAAGACAAAAAAAGAAAAAAATGATTAACATGAATGGGAGCGATAATTAACAATAACAGTAATGCTCCATGCTAGCATAATGGCCAAGATATAATAACAACAAAATGAACTTGAACGTTATAATGAAGACTTCAATAAGGCGCGCAGATGTGCGAATTATTATTATCTTCGCCAGTGATCACGGCATGAAGGAGCAATGAGTATGATATCATTAATTAACTTGAACTGTCCGGTTGGTACCATGTAATACGTTGATCATCAGGAGAAGAATTAGTTGACGATTTGAGGCCTTATGATAACGAAATGGGACTTACAATTTGTGTGATGTATACCCAATTAGCATCTCAGCATAGCTTCTGGCGAGTGACAAGCTTTAAGACCTCTGGACGTTCTCATAGGAATAGTGGCTTGAAAGCGGAGTGATAAGCGGCAGTGTGCGATGGTCGTTGATCCAGGCCAGTCAGGCAGCGAGAGAGGACTCATAGCGTCGCTCTCCCCTCTCCTTCGTTTTGGCGGTAAAGTATATTAATAAAGCCTAGTACCTAAGAGGCAAGGATCGGTTCGTTCCATCTGGCGGGTAGTATAGGTCCGCGGCTAAACAACTCATTTAGGAATTATAATCCTAGGAAGCCAAAAGGTAAACAAATAAAAGAATGTAAAGGATAACATTAAGTGTTTACATATCTCACTGCCTAGCCTGACGAACTTTGAAAGGTGATAATCGCTACCAGTAACATTTTTATTTTGTTTCTTTTTTTGCGATTTTCTCTAAAACTAAGCAAAAACGAGCAGATCTCTAAAGGACTTATTGTCTTAGTTTTTCGGTCCCCTATAAGTTCCTGAAGTTTTGCCATTTAAATTCGGGACACCCTGTATAAACAATAACAATCAAATAAAAGAAATTGGTATCCTAGAATAATAAATGTTTTGTTCTTTTATGTACATAGCACTTTGTAATATTTTTTGTAAGGTTTCCATATTTTTTATAATTGGGTTTTTATGAAGTATTTAAAAATTTACATAGTATACTGTGTACTATACATAATATGTCTCTATGTACAGAATTTTTTTTTTTGATCTCCCGACCATTTTCTTTTCTAACAAATTAATACGGTCAACTAATAGTCATTCAAAAATATTTTATTTATTCAATTTTTTTTCCTATAAACTATTAACAGGTTCATATATAGAAAGATATTTTCCACTAGGGCGCAAGTTGTCTAGAACAATCCAAGCGCAAAACAAGAGACAGAACAATCCACTTTAATCAGAACTAACTAAACATTCCTTCATCTTCTCAATGAAGCAATTTTTTTTCTAACTTTAATTACCCGCCTGTGAAGTATTGGTATTGTCTACTGTTGCAGGAATTAACTCAACTGCTTCAAAGGATTTCTTTATGAAAAGTCCCATCTTTCCTCAGTAACCTTTTAAAGCACAGAAGTGAGATGGAAGATTAATCTTCAACGTTTATTAAGTTGTTTTTTTTTCCCCGGAAGTGAGTTAGTTTAAATATAAAACTTAATTAACATGTAAAAAAAACTCTTTCAAGTTAACTATATAAATTACTCGACTTTACTTCAGCGCTATATATTGCTATCATGTTCAATTCATTACGTTTTGCGGTCCAGTGGAAGTCCTACCATATCTTGGCTTAATACAGCGGAAATGATTGTGAAACCTTCAACTTTCTTATAAACTAACAATTTAAACTGAAGACTTCTTTCACATTCTTTTAGTAAGGTTCCTATAGATATTAGGAACCAGACCCATATAGTAGTAGAGCTTCATCCTAAATATAGGATAAAAGGCCTTCTACACCATCATGACCTTGGTCGGATCGACCAATTTTTGTATTCGTCCTTCATTCAATCAAATCCTTCATGCATTAAAAAAAATGTATACACTTTGATTATCAGAAGCTTTTTTTAATTGGAAAAAATAGCATCTAGGAGTACATATATTATCGATATTCAACAATTAATTCATATAAAATTAGTAACATTATAATTTTGTGCGTTTGGAATGAAGCTTTGAATACTTCTATATTCTACTTTATTTCTATGGATTCATTACTTCGGACTCTATTAATGACGAGATGAAGTGTGCCAGGAATAAACAAATAGTAGATTTCTTGGTTTTGAATAATTGTTTACAATATTCCAGTACAATTTTTTAGAATTTTCTCCAGCCAGCTCCTACTATCCTAGTCGAAACACTGGGGTCGGCCGACAGCATTCCAGACGGTCGGTACCGACCACGGACGCAGCCTGTCGGGAGGGCTGCGCTCCCGACCACGGACGGTCGGGGCCGACAAATATTGGTCGGTCAACTGACTTCTAAACTGTCTATTTTTACATCAACTCCACCAAGGTCACGATGGTCGGCGGTCGGTTCTAACCGTATAGAAGGGGTTTGAAAAGCTGCCAAATACTATATAAGTATGGTTATTCATTGAATGAAGTCTATAAACCAAATATCAGAGCTTTGTGATATTTGGTTTATAGATATTGGTTTTGGTGGATAGCCCTGAAGATGGCCTACATTGTAGGCCGAAACGTCGGCACATAATAAATAAATAAGTTACGCTTATTTAGGTGTTTTTATTGACTGCACCCCCAACTATTTCTTCCTTAAATTAGAAGATACAGATACAGTCGACCAATTCTTCTCTAATCACAGCTTTGTATTAGGGGGACCGGAAAGTAATGTCGTTTTCTTACGCTAAATACAAACACATACATTTTTAACGAGTCTTTATTTTTAATCAATGATGTATTCCCCATGATTGTCAATAACCTTTTGCCATCTAGTGAGTAAATTTTCAATCCCTGATCGATAAAAATTAATTGGTTTTTCGGCAAAATATCTAGAGATGGCATTTTGGATATCATCCAAATTTGCAAATGTTTTGCCACTTAAAAAGTGTTGCAGCGCTCGGAATAAGTGGAAATCCGATGGTGCAACATCGGGCGAATATGGTGGATGAGGCAGCACCTCCCACCCCAATTCATTAATTTTTTCTAGAGTTCGCCTTGCGCAGTGCGGTCTTGCATTGTCATGTTGGAGAATGACGCCTTTTCGGTTGACAATCGCTGGCCACTTTTCAATTAAAGATTGATTGACTCGCTGCAATTGTTCGCTGTAGAGGTCTGCAGTAACAGTTTGTCCAGGTTTCAGTAATTCAAAATGAACAATGCCGCGAATACTCCACCAAACACACAAAAGCGCTTTTTTGGGGTGTAAACCTGGCTTAGCAGTACTCCGAGGGATTTCATTTGGAGAGAGCCACTGCCTTTTGCGTTTTGGGTTATCATACAGGACCCATTTCTCATCTCCTGTGATCAAGCGATCAAAAAACGCTTCTGTGTTGTGTCGTTGAAGCAATAAGTTGCATGTGATTGATCGGTTAGCCTTATTCTGTTCGGACAGATTATGCGGGACCCAAACACCTGCTCTGCTTACTTTCCCAATCTGCTTCAAATGTTCTTGGATGGTCGACCAAGGTTGGTTGAGACTGTTTGACAATTCCTCGATCGTCTGACACGGATTTGCTTCCACTTCCGCCCTTAACACGTCGTTGTCTAACGCTGATGGTCTTCCTGATCGATACGAGTCGGAAAGATCAAAATTACCCGATTTGAACTTGGAAAACCACCTTTGGCATTTACGAATGTCCAGTGCATTTGGATAAACATCGCAAATGTTTTTGGTAGCAACTGTTGCGTTATTTCCCTTGCGAAACTCAAAGAGCATGCAATGCCGGATGTGTACCTCTTCTGGTATTTGGCTGGCCATTTTACCCAAAATTACAAAAAAAAATTGTAATTCAATTGTCTATAAGTAAAGAAATCACTATAACCTCACAATGTCTTTGGTACGCCTCTGAACCAAACAATGAGCTGACAAATGACAATCAAGTATTGGCATGCGCAGAAACGACATTACTTTCCGGTCCCCCTCAGTATTTACTAATCATTTCCTTTTTTAAATTCGATTCGGGCCCTGTCACGCCCGAGTTCGTACTCGTAAAATCATGCGAAAATCACTCTTTGACATGGGGAATGAAGCTATAGTAAATTTAATTAGCTTTAATTTAAGCACAGACCGATGCCTGTAGGTCTAATAGATTCTGAGTTACGCCCCTTGGTCATTTTTTCCAAATAGTTCAAATATAGCCCAGCAGCCAAGTGTTTGAGGGTTGCAAAAAATCTAAGAGAGTTGCATTTTTGATATGTAGTCCGGGCATCTCTGAGTAGCGTAAATCCAAGTTTGCAACCGAAAAAACCGATGTCCCCTGCGAAAGAACATTTTCAAAAGCAGCAATGTTTATTTCAGAGAGAAGAAACAGACTAAGTGGCAACAATGCTAAAATGCTTATATTTTTAAGCCAAAATCAGGATTATGAAGAACGAAAACCAGTACATAGGAAGAAAATGATTGATGAGCAAAATGATGCAGAAGTCGCTTTGATAAGATCATAAATCACTTATTGAATTATGTTAGAGAAGAATTGGTCGACTGTATCTTCTAATAAAAGGATCTCTTATATTCATTATCTTTATTTATCATATCTATTCACTATTTCATCATATCTAGTCACTATTTTAATTTCCACACTTGTCCCACTTTACTACATTACTTGTCACTATATTCTTGTTACTGCAACGTTTTTATATATTTCTGTTTGTTTCTCTCTCTTAGCCCTGAAGATGGCCTACATTGTAGACCGAAACGTCGGCACACAATAAATAAGTTACACTTATTTAGGTGTTTTTATTGACTGCACCCCCAACTATTTCTTCCTTTTATTGAATTATGATTGGTTCCTTAGCCCGCACAGTGTTTCGATTAGTAGGAGCTTGATGGACAAAATTCATGTTAAAAATTCTAAAAAAAAGTATTCGAATATTGTAAACAATTGTTCAAAACCTAGAAATCCAATATTTGTTTATGCCAGGCACACTTCACCTCGTCAGTAATAGAGTCCAAAGTCATGAATCCATAGAAATAGACTAAATCAGTTTTATTCAAAGTTTCATTTCAACAGCACAAAATTATAATGTTACTAATTTTATAGGAATCAATTGTTGAATATCTGGCCACTACTCTCATGCCAGAGAATACTAGGAGGAGATTAAAAAGAACGTGGAAGAGGGATTTGTTATCATAAGAAATTGAATCAAGCCAAGGGAGAGGTACCACTGGGTACTGTTCTTCTTCATGCCTCTCATGACATTGTACTTTACCTTACTGTCAGCCAATCTGCTGATTGTCATTGAAACTTTGAAGTGATGAAAATTCCTTTTACCCATTTGTATCCTATAATTTTTCTAAGCTACACCTTTCCTATGAATAATAAGACACATTTTAGCCTGCACACTTGAGTACAACATTTTTTTAGAGTACTTTATTTTGAGAAGATATTTTGTTGAAGAATGGTTGATGCACCCAAAGTAAGAAACTCTTATCTCTTAGAGTATCTTTTGACCAAAATAAGTTTTGAAAACATTACAGAGGACACTGAAAGGAAAATAAAAATGATTTTGGCAAGCAATTCTTCCAATTTATTATAGATTAGATTATGTTTTTTTTTTCGGGCGATCAACGACTAGGTTATTATGCCTTTTGCACTTTTATTTATATTACGGTATTTTAATTTTTTTAATTTTCTTTTATATATTTCTTACTAATTATTTATTTTCTATATTTCCTAATTCAGTATTTATTTGCGTCTTATATTTTATGCTATTGATCTATTTCTTTGAAAAGATCTATTATTTTATCTATTGTATTTTTTTAATCTTCTAGTGCGTTCTATGGACCGGGGTATTTTATTATTTTCAAAGGTTTTTGGTAGTAATGTACAGTCTTCTATTATGTGTTTTATAGTCATTGATGATAAACATGATTCGCAATATGGTTGGGGCTCTTTGGTAATTAAATATGTATGAGTCAGGTGGGAATGACCAATCCTCAGCCTTTTCGCAACCACATCTTCTCTTCTATTCCCTCTTATAGCATTTTTCTACTGCTTCTTACTTTTTTTTATTGTTCTGAGTTAGTTCTAAGTTTCTAAGTCAGTGGAATTTCGACCCATATGGATTCCCAATTTTTCCGGACCGTTCTTTAAAAATGCCTTTATAATACATAAAATGAGGAGTATTATGAATAAAAGTTTCCTGTAGCTATTATCCAAATCAGCGGTTTCCAACCTTTTTAGTTTTGTGAATCACCAATTTTAAAAGGTAACTTTGAGGCCCACACTCAATTTTTTTTATCTACTCTGTGCGGGCCAATCCCATGAAGCCATAACCCATTGGTTGGGAACTGCTGATCTAAATGATGCTGTCCTGTAAAAAATAATTGTTAAAATAAACTGACGTAACATAGAAACATAAATAGTTAAAGTACAAAATTAAACTTTATCCTTTAAAAGTTTCTTTCATATTAAAGATGGTTTTCAAATATAAGGTTTCTGATATGTCTAAACCAAAAGTTTGCTCTAAAAGGTTTTTTTCGAACGGTTGTAAATGTGAAGAAACCCTTTTGTTGATCTTGGCAAATGTTTCCAAAGTGTATTAAGTACTTTAGTGTTACATTCAGAAATTTTTCTTTTGGCACCAAATGGTACTTTTTTCTGAGTTCCAGGAATAGTTCTCGGGAATAAAAGGAAACCATAATTAGGAAGCTGAAAAAAAATATAACTGTTTCATAAAATATAATTGTTTCATACACAAAACATATTTAATAATTACGTATCTTATTATTTAAGGTAATGTGTTAAATTGTTCAATTTAACAAATAAATGTTTCAGATTTTTTTTTTTTAAACCAAAAAAGAAACTATAATTGTTTCAAGTATGAAAAAAAATTGTCTTCTTTATCTATAACAAATTTTCATTTATCATTTTTTTTTTTCAGGATCATTTATGCTCTATATACATTTAAATATGTGCAGACATGAACTTACAGCTTTGGAAAATATTGGAACTTCTTTTAAAGTAACTTTGTCCCCTTTACTGGGCTTCACAACTTCAGGCAAAGCAGCGTTCGCCAACAGCAAACGTTCATGACATCGTTTTTTCAAATTATCTTTTGTTGCTATTTTCAACTGAGGCTTTGAAGCCAAAAATGCACGACCTAAAATAATACCGGAAAAAATAAATCCATACAAGCCATATTAGATTTAGCAAACATTCTTTGTTTGAAACAGCAAATAATTTTCTCATACAGAGTTCATCAATTTATCATATTCAACCTTTTTTGACTAATTTAAACCAATCTCCTTAGAAAAGTATTCCAATCACTAGTAATTAAAATAAATCACTGTGCCAGGAAGTTGCTAGAGGAGCAAAATTGCTCAAATTCTCTTCTTCTTTTAGTGGCATGACAGATGCTTAAAGTGATCCTTGGCCTGCTCCATCCCTAAGCTCCATCTGCTTCGGTCCTACGCATGTGAGGAACTTATTCTCAGTTTCTTGAGATCTCCCAGAACGCTATCCATCCACCTGCCCCTGGGTCTCCCTCTAAGCCTCACTCTATCAGGACAGTTTTCATACACTCTTCTAACAGTTCTTTCTTCTCTCATTCTCATCAAGTGAACCAGCCACTTCATCCTCAGTAACCTGGCAAAAGAGGAGATCATCATGTCATCATAGCGTTCATATAAACTTCTCCTGCGCCATAAACTGTTTTCCTGGATGGGCCGTATGATGCGTCTGAAGATACGCCTTTCGAATCCATCCACCAGATGTGGATCCTTCTTGTTTAGGGTCCATGTCTCACAAGAATATATCACTATTGGCCAAATCAGCGATTTATAGAGTGATCTTAATTTTGAGGTCGACATTTTTGCTTTTCAGCAAACTGGCAATGGCACAGCATGCCCGATTCCCAGGTAGTACTCTTCTTCGGATAAAATTGCTCAAATTACGTTTTACAAATTACAAAGGAAAAATTACTTTCTTTACTAAAAGTCAAGCTTGTTTACTTTTACAGATTGTAATAAGCTGCAATTAATCCTATCTTTTTTGATAATATTTACTGGAACTAGAACTGAACAAATATTGTTTAGTATGGCATTAAATATGGCCATGGAAACACAAAATTATCATTAAATATATTTTAATGAGTTTAAACTTGGAGACTAAGCAGCCCAAGCTGCAAGAAACATTACCACTGCATTCAGGGAAGGGTTTTGTAATGAACGGACCATTCACCATTGGTTTCAGAAATTTTAAGCTGGTGGCCCTCATTAATTCCTAAATAAATAGTTCATTTCTCCTTTCTACTCAGAGATGAAACCATCACATCTGCATCGAACTGCGGGGATGTTGACATAATGTGATAAAACATATAAAAAAACAACCTGCACTGATCAATTGGAAGGGATATATACCCTTGCAACGTCCACACCAATCCTCATGTTGTTTCATCACAAAATCCTGCGTTTTTCAGTTCACAAATTGCGTGGTACGTTATCCCTATCCTATGCTCAGAAATTGTTAATACCACAAGACCATTTTTCTCATTACTAACTGTAGGACAAAAATATTACATAATAGGTTAGTGTGTCTCTGCCCAAATAAAACCATGCCCTACAAGAAAACAGGTATGTATCACTAGTCCGACAAGAATTGTCATTTTTTCGTTTTCCTATTTGCAACATAAGATACAGTAAAAAATCTTTTTTTAAATTTAAATAACTTTATTTTTTAGTAAACTAGGTACAAAAATGTGTGTATTTATAAATAAAAAAAAAATTAATCTTCATCAGATTCATCTGATAAATCTTCATAATCTTCGAATTATATTAATATTATATTAATTATATCGAATTATATTAATTATAACATAATATTCTCTCGAAAAGTAGGGTTTTTCACAAAGCGATTACACGAAAAAGCACTCCATAATTATTTTGCAGCACAAAAAATATTTCTTGAGAGACAAAATAAAATGTGTGGTCAACTGAAAAAAGTTTATGGACACTAATGTGGGATACCTAATACGCAGTAAGGAATGCTCTGCACATGCGTACCAATGTGACTTAGTAGCAAAATACAGAAAATAAATTGATTTTTAATTTCACTAATTTCAAATATGTATTCAATTGGAGCACCGCGATAACGTACCACGCAATTTGTAGGACAATATGACTGTTAAATTATATAAATATTAACTCAGTAAAAAAAAAAAAATCAGCTGGTTAGTAATCATATTTGATGACTTCGTTATCGATACATGTCGGAAGGAGAGGACTCTTTGAACAAACCATACATTTTGTAGGACAAATATTTTCTTCAAATAATTTAGATAATTATCTTGAGACTTAAAAAAAAAAATCCAGTTAGTAAAAAATTTTTGAGAATCATCAAATTGACATATTTTATCCTTGCTACCTCTGTTAGCTACCACAATCGAGAATTTTCGCAAAGGAAATTGTTGGGCGTCTCATTGAAACAAATCTATTCACGAAGATTCAGCTTGATAGTAATCAAGCGCAAAAATGTACCATGGATCCTGGACTGTAATAATAATAGTTTAGGATAGAAATATTTTGATTTCATAAAATATAAAATACAACTTTATTGTTTTGCCAAATAACTTTTCCTTTTAAAACGGACATTTCATATGAAATGACATTTGAAAGGAAATGGGTTATGAAATAACCCAATAATGATTAAATGGGGTTGAATAATATTCTTTTTATTTTCAACCAACTTAATGGTTCATATATAAATCATATTAAGTTAGCACAAACCTGGTGTCTTAGTGTTTCTTATTTTCGATTCTCTCGGTTCTTCATTCTTCAGTGTCATACATGCCCGATTAAAATTAATCCAAGAGAATGGGAATTCAATCACTTTAATACTGTCTTCATTATTGATAATAATCTGAAAATATTTGTATTATTATTACTATATAACACCCTCCTTAAATCCATCAACTCTCTTCCCCAACTAATCTTAAACGATCACCCTATTACTTTGAGTTCCTCTGTTAAAAATCTCGGTATCGTTTTCAACCAAAACCTTTCCTGGAAACCCCACATTGCCCAAATTTCCCGTCGATCAATAAGCTCCCTAAAGTTATTCCATCATTCCCAGCATCTTCTAACACTACCTATCCGTAAGCTCCTCATCACTACTTTCATCTTTCCACATTTTGACTTAGTAGTGTGGCTCATGAACAAACTTGAGGAAAGACTGAGACGAATTATGAACAGCTCACTTCGGTTTGTCTCCGACGCCCCGAGGAAGTCTCATGTGTCCCACCTCTATGATGAGTTAAAGTGGCTCCTTCCTTCTATCCATAGGATCTATTTCCTAGTTTTTTTCTTATACCAAACCATCAACTCACAACATCCACCTTATATCTATAGTCTCCTACAGTTCAAATCCTCTATCCAATCCCGGGGGCACAAGATCTCGACTTTCCGACCTTTATTCCCGTTCTCATGGAACCAAAACTTTTGAGCGTTCCTTTCTCAATAATATCAAATCAAGTACATTTTGTTTCTTTTATTTTTTTGTTAGTTGTTATAATTTTTAAATGTTTTTATTTGAAGAGAAAAGATATGACCAGGACCGGGACTCAAACCCGGTTGCTTGGCTGGTAAAACACAGTGGGAGACCCGGGTTCGAGTACCGGTCCTGGTCATATCTTTTCTTTTCAAATAAAAATATTTAAAAATTATAACAACTAACAAAAAAATAAAAGAAATAAAATATAATAATATATAATGACAAATGTTAAGACCGTGGAAAAAATTCAAACGAAAAGCCCTTAAGTCCCCAAACTAAAACAGAAATTAAAATTATATGTCCAATATTTTGCCTATTCAGGCATCCTCAGGGTAGAAAGAGAATAACAGAAAAAAAAAAAAAAACATGAATAATGCGCCCAAGAAACATCCCACCACCTCCAAGGCTCATATGCAACTAATGAATCATAAGGAAGGTTACTCGACCGACCTCTGCTGGATAAGGTTAGATAAAAACAGCTGATAAATACTACACTCATCAAACATCAAAAAGCACAACAGGAAAAAAAATAGCAGTAAACAACACCACAACATAATTATGCAGCATCATCATAATAATGAAGTAGCATTATCATCGATAGAAATTACAAGCGTACACACAATAACAGATGTATGCAGCCTTTTGAAACGGCAAGGTCTGGCGATTTGGAAACAGCTTTGGCACTCCGCCGACGAATCAAATAACCTAAAATGCATTAAAAGAAACACCAACGCCTGGAAAAGCTCCCACGGCATATGCAGAAGAGAGGAAGTCATTATCACAAGACTGAGAATCGGACACATGCGACTTACGCATGGTTTCCTTATGGAAAAAACAACGCCTCCAAACTGTAGGACCTGTCACTCACAACTGACAATACGCCATATCCTTGAAGAGTGCCCACAACATGAAAGCTATTTTAGAAACTTAGGAATGGAGAGAAAAATTCAAACGTTGCTGGGTGATAATGACACAAATTTTAAAACAATAATTGTAATCATGAGAGGAAAATAGTTGACTGGATGATAAAATGGAAAACGGAGATAGTTGGGGGTGCAGTCAAAAAAACACCAAATAAGTACTAGACTTATATATAGTAAGTGCCGACGTTTCAACCTACAGTGTAGGTCATCTTCAGGGCTATGAGAGAGAAACAAACAGAACAAAAAATATATAAAAACGTTGCAGTGACAATAATATAGTGACATGTAATGTAGAATATTAAAATAGTGACAGAATATAATAAAATTAAGATATTGGCAGATTTAATAAAATTAAAGGTAATGAACAGAAATTAAAATAGTGGCAGATACAATAATTAAAGATAATGAATATAAAATAAAATACAGAAAATAAATGTACAGAAAGGATAGAAAAGTAAAAATAATATAAAGGGAAATAAAAATGAGGAGGTAAACCAAAGATACAAAATGAGAAGATTAACATACAAAAAAAGGTTGGAACATGAAGGATTTAGAAAAAAATAGTAAATTAAAGATATAAAATGTATGATAATGGACTTCTAGAGGTTACATAAGTAAAATGTATGAAACATAATAATACAAGAATAGGTAGAAAGAAATGAATAGGTACGAGGGGTGATCAAAAAGTTCCAGGACTGTTGAGATTGCGCGGCAATGGAGTGTCATAGAGCAGTGCGGTTGGCAGCATTGTTTAGCGTGACACTTCCTGAGCTCAGCTGTTTATTCAGTTTGTTGATAACCTTCTTCATTACAAAGTTACTGCTGTTTTCGTAAAAAAAAGTTTTTTATGTTCGGCGATTTTGTGAAATGAATGTAAAGGAAGAGCAACGCGTTTGCGTAAAGTTTTGTGTGAAGTTGGGTAAAATGTTTACTGAAACTTTTCAAATGTTGCAAGTGGCTTTCGGTGATGAATGTCTGAGTCGGTCAAGGTGTCATGAGTGGTACAAAAGGTTCAAGGAAGGCCGGACATCGTGTGAAGATGATTCTCGTTCAGGGCGCCCATCAACTTCGACTGACGACGATCATGTTGCAAGATTGAACAGTCTCGTGCGTTCTAATCGTCGACTAACCATTCGTGAGATGGCTGAAGAATTGAACATTTCATTTGGTTCGTGTCAACAGATTTTAACAGAAAATTTGCAGATGAGAAGGTGGCTGCAAAGTTTTTTCCGAGACTGTTGACTGAGCAGCAGAAAGAACACAGAGTTCAAGTTTGTCAGGAACTTCTTGAAATGGCAAATGCCAATGAAAACTTCTTAAAACAAGTCATTACTGGAGATGAAACGTGGGTTTATGGCTACGACGTGGAAACGAAGGTCCAGTCATCACAATGGAAGACAAAATCCTCCCCAACCCCCAAAAAAGCACGTCAGGTCAAATCAAACGTCAAGGTCATGCTTACTGTTTTTTTCGACTGGAAGGGTGTTGTTTACCATGAATTTCTTCCACGAGGTGAGACCATTAACCGCTTTCGTTATCTTCAAACCCTGAGAAATTTGCGCGAGGCAATAAGGAGGAAGAGACCTGAGTTGTGGCGGAGCGGTGAGTGGGTGCTGCATCATGACAATGCGCCTGTTCATTCCGCACTGCTCATTCGCGACTACTGCACCAAAAATGGAATGACGGTCATTCCCCAGCCTCCATATTCACCTGACCTTGCCCCTGCAGACTTTTTCTTGTTTCCAAAACTTAAGAGACCCATGAAGGGAAAGAGATTTGAGTCCGTAGATGACATTAAAAAAAAATCGCTGGAGCAGCTACACACCATTTCACAAGATGATTTCTCAAAGTCCTTCACACAGTGGAAACATCGTTGGGAAAAATGTATAGCTTCCCAAGGAGAGTACTTTGAAGGGGACGACGTCCAATAGCCTGTAGATTTTTAAAATAAATTAATAAAAAATCAGTCCTGGAACTTTTTGATCACCCCTCGTATCTCGTAGAATGACAGTTAGAAATATAAACAATATGAAAATATAAGTATGGAACTATATGTACAATAACTATTGTGTATAATAGTATTACTATTGAACAGTAACTACTGTCTACAATAACTATTTGAAAAATAGTTGATTGGATTAATAAATTTGAAAAATTAAAAAATATACACTGTAGGTTAAAACGTCGGCACTTACTAAATATGGTATAAGTCTAGTACTTATTTGGTGTTTTTTTGACTGCACCCCCCAACTATCTCCGTTCTCCAATAATTGAATTCTTCAAAAAAGAAGGTATATTTCCTAAAACCTAATAGACCAAAAGTTATAGAATAGGACACTGAAGACCTTAGACGTTAAGTGTCCATAAATAATCAACCTAATCAACCTAACTCGGAAAGCTAACAGAACTCCAGACCAATTTACCCACTCAGGATCGCACACTCAGGGATATAGGGATCAAGATAGTTTGTTTACTCATTTAACTTCACTTTATGCTGCTATGGCTAATCGGACGATGCTACAGTTGGTACCCTAAATTTTGCCTATCCAGGTTTAATTAGGATAGGGATTTTTAACGAGTACCTGACATCGTACAGGCTCAGGGTTTTATGTCCCCATTTTATGTCCCTTCCAAAGGACAGCATTACCAATTAATTTCTGCTCTCTTTTAAAAAAATCCTAGGGCCACCTGCCAGTTATCATGCAAGTGGATACCCTAAGTCCATTTTTATTTACCAAGTTTATTGATTGAATCCATAAAATTTGCAAAAGATCAAGAACTATAAGAAAATGAAACATATGAACTGTGCTTAGTCAGCCTGTTTGGTAAGCTGATGACACCTTGATACAAAGAAACCACAGCAGTCCATACTAGAGGTACAGGAAACGAGTGCGAAACGTAACAATACGGTCAAATATCGGACTTCGGCCAGCTGGGGATATTATCGAAGAGCATCAGCAGAGGTGGTTTGGCCATGTTTCCAGAATGGCGGAAAACAGAGTATAGCGAAGGCCGTATATGAGACGAAGGTGGAGGGTGTGAGACCGAAAGGAAGACCAATAAAGACTTGGGAGGGTCCAATCCAGGAGGCTTTTGACAGAAGGGGTTTGGAAGGGAGAAGGAGAAGACGATTGGTACAGGAGAGGGATTCATGGATCAGGCTCTATAGAAAGGATCCTCACACCGTTGGCGGTAGAAGGGGATAAGCTTAAATAAATAAATAAATAAAAATTAGATAAGCTAAATTATTGGAGCTGAACAAAAGTACTTAAACAAGGATGTAGGATGTAATAAAAATACCATAGCAGGAATTAAAAGGAGAAGCTTAAAATTCCTGCATTAAAACAATCAAATTGAAACAGCTTAACAAGGATCACACATGCAATCAAGGAATGTATACCATAATTATAACCAGAATATTGATAAAAAAACACTTCAAAGACTGAAATAGGCTTTGCTTTACTGGATCAAAGCAACTTCTCTACTCGTTACAAGGAAGTAAAAACCACTACACCAATTATATGATAACTGTGCCATGATTACTGTTAGCCACATATTTTGTTTTACACATTTTTTTTTCTAGATCTAGCTATTTACCAGATTATACCAATATTTTTACAATTGAGGTGTTCAGGATCAAAATCGGATAACTCCAAATTTAAAAAAATTGACTTTTTCACCTTTTTTGCTAGTTTAGTCAAGAAATGTTCTGTTCTTCCGAAACTTCATGTTCAAAACGGGACTAAAACCATGAGAAATAAGGCCAGTAGTGTGTTATGTTAGACAAAATTGCTTAACTAAACTAGTGAAAAATGTGAAAGTCAATTTTTAAAATTTCGGAGCTATCCACTTTTGATCCTGAACACCACATTTAGTATTAATGTATTGATTATAAAAATACACAACAATACATACTTTTGCATGATCATATATTTCTATGCAAATCATGCTGATTATTGGAGTTTTTGCAATGTTAACCACTATTTGACGTATGAGTCTTGAATTATACATATCCCATATTCTCAAAATTCCATCCAGACTAGTGGTTAGTACCTTCATAAAACTCAAACCTATGCCACTTATACTCCTAAAAAATAATAATAATAAATAAATAATAAAAAGATTTGTACACAAAAAAAAAAAAAATAGAGGACTGCTGATAGAAGTGAAAACTCAAAACTTTGGAATAACTGTATTTTTGTTTTTGTTAAGTTCTAAATCAATTATAGTCTGAATTATTTAAATTTCGAAATTTTAAATTTAAATTATTAACAGTAGTCTGGTTTTCGCATATGCTGACACTCCGAACAAAAATTACATACATTTCAAGTAGATTATTTATTAATCAAAACATATAATGGCCTACACAAGGTCAATATTATGTAAATATTGTTTTATTCTGATGTAGGTCTTTAGCCAGATATATATTTATTTAATTTTGTTCATCTCTGTTATATGCTAAGGGGACCTGGTCCCAGAATAAAATTATTTTTCTATTCTATTCTATTTTATAATAGTCCAATACAGCCCATCTACTGTAACTTAATTCTACATCTACATCTACATCTACTCGCACTTTTTATACAATTTTACATGTTTATATCAATATCAAATATATTCTCCTTTCTCACCATTTCTTACCACTTATTACATATTGTATTACATCTATCCTTTATAATATTTCATGAACTTCTTGTATACATCATCGTCCTCATTGGCAGTTAACTATATTCCTCACTTCTATTACTTATCATCATTGTTTCTTATTAACATTTTCATTTTTATTACACTATGCCGTATTTCTATTACTTGATTTAGAACTTACTGTATTATTTATTTTCATTAACTCTGAATTTTCATATTTATTTCTTACTGTATTTTTTATTATTTCCTATTTTTAATTTTATTTTACTACTTAGTGTAGTTTTTATTGTTATGGTTATTATTGCTCCACATGACCATCCTAGCTCTTTATGATATAATGTATCTCATGTTCTCTCCCCTCCCCCATCTTTATAGTCCACCACTCAGGTACCTAATACTTATGTATTTTAACTTTAATATTTAATTTTTATCTTTATTACCTTATTGTTCAATTTTTAACACTTTCTGTTTCATTCTTTATTATGTATTTTACTACCTTCCTACCACTTGGTTATTAATATTATACACTCATACATTTTAACCTTTATATTTACCGTGCTGAGCAATTTTTTACTATTTTTTAATTTTCAATGCCTGTATTTACCATACTTTTATTATTTATATTTACCATACTTAACAATTTTTTACTATTTTTAATTCTCAATTGTCCGTATTTCTTATATACCCCTGAAGAAGACCTGCAAAGTAGGTCGAAATGTTGGCTACTTAATTAACATTTCTCCAATTCTAAGAGAAATTCATTGACCTCTACCTGAACCATTTGTTCCACATGTATTATCAAGGCCAACTATTATGATTCAAGATATTTTAATTCATGTTTCAATGAACAGAACTGGTTCGATCAAGTAAGCAAAATAGGAACTGCATTAGGGCATCGTCCCTAGGTGAGCACCAAAATCTGTTTCTATTAAAAAATGTTTTACAATATTATATTATTTTATAAACACATATAAAGCCAATAATACATTTTTAGATAATTAATAATAAAAAAATAATTAGCAATGATAAGAACATACATTCCATCATGGTCAAATGTTGCAAGCGCAGATGCGTCAAAATGTTCAAAATGCCACACCCTGACGAAACCATCATTTCCTCCTGTTACTACAAACGGCTCATCAAACAAAATGCAGGTTATTCTTTCTTCATGAGCATAAGTTATTTCCTGTTACACAGGAATCAATTTCATAGTGGTTTAAAAATATATAAAATAAATTAAATTAAATCTTCTAAAAAATTGTTTTTGTTTATTTTTCCTGCTTTAGATATCTATTGTGTTTATGCAAAAATAATCCAAGTTGCACCTTTGCTAATAAGCCAATTTTACACACAAAAGAAATCTTTTAACTTATTAAAGTATTAATAATTTAATTGCATTTGTTAATAAAATTATTAAAGGGTATGTGAAACAAATAAAGGACAAAGACTTCTTAAATAGAGAACAGAAAAAAATTAAAATAAATCAAGGTTCTTGTGGAAAATAAAGAAAAACAGAAAGGTATTGCGTGATCAAAAGAAAGCAACGTTATGAGAAAATACTGGGAGAAAAAAAAAGGACAAAAATGAGAAAGGAAAATAATTAAATTTACTTTGAAATTAATTTAAATTTATTTCAATTCACTTAATTTAAATAAATAAAATTCAAACCGTAAGCTTTAGATCTAAAATTTAGAAAAATTTGACCCCTCCCATCCTGACTTCTACTTTTTCAAGAATTTAAGAGGACAACTTTTTTTTAGAGAGAAAAACTTTTGAAACCACGTTGTTATTGAAAATGTTTTTCAGCAATTTTTTTTTTTTTTAATGGCCTTTTACCGAATTAAAACTCATTTTGAGTTTATAATAGTGTATAGAAATAAAATAATAGGAATATATAAATACATAACTGAAGATATGACATATTATCAAAACTATTGTTATTTTTGCAACCATATCACCGTTTAACGAAAATTGAAAACGAATTAATCATGCATCTTCTTTTTCTTTTCAGATCAATAAAAACATATCACGAAAACAAAACAAATAACTTATTGATAATATATGATGAAATATTTGATAATTAACATCTTCTATGTTGTTGTTATTATTATGGATAAATGTCAATAACTCAAAACTAATCAACAAAAAAAATCAGCTGTTCTTCTTAAAAAGTAAAATGAAAACCGGCTCTTACCCATTCTTTGGGATCAGTGGTGGTGGATTGTGTCTGATCCAAGTCAGTTTTAAAAACTGAACCATCTTCCACACCCAAGTAAATTTCGAGCTTCCAGCCTATATCTATGACCAACGGGCAACATGAAAATAAGTACTGCCAAATCATGCAACCAGTTTCAATATCAAAAACTGAAATTAAAAATCATCATAAAAATTTAAATTATATGGAAAATTATTTGTTACTAAAGTTTCATATTTACCTAACAGCGTTTGGTCCATCGATATCGAGGCGAGGTGGTTTTCATTTGCGCATAAATCTGTAATAAGACTTTTATGTTCTGAATAAGTGGCAGTAATCTTCCTTGAATATACATCCCAAGTCCTGATAAGTGTTTTAAATTAAAAATAGAATTAATATACTTCAAATTGTTAAGAAAGGAGACAACAGAGACTGTAATAACCATCGAGGTATATATCTCTTACCAAGATATATTCCAAAATCCTGGAAAAGAGGATAAGAAGACGAGTCGAAGGGTTGCTCCAAGAGGAAAAATGTGGCTTTCATAAAAATCAGAGCACTTAATATCTGATTTTTGCAACGAAACAGGTTTTTGCAATGAGACAGGTTTTTGAAAAAGTCCTAGAAAAGGAAAAGGAAATGTCCTTGTGCTTTATCGATCTCAAAAAAGCGTGTGACCGGGTAAGGAAAACTGATATCTTACAGACCTTAAGAGAAAAGGGGATGGATAAAGGTCATATACAAGCGGAGGAAAGTTTATATAAAAAAACGAGGAGTGTAGTAAGATATGCCAACTGCACTTCTCAGGAAATTAAGACCACCATGAGAATCCAGCAGGGATGTAGTCTGAGCCCACTATTGTTCATTTTGGTCATGGATTCAGCTCTTCGAAAGGCCAAGACAAAAATGAGGAGATGCCACCTAGGATATGCTAATCTGAGCCAAATAAGCCTCTCACTCTGGCATTTGTGGATGAAATTGTTGTTTTCTCGGAGAATGACAGAAACCTTCAGGGTAATGATAGTAGGTTAAAAGAAGAATTGCTGGCTATAAACATAATCATTAACCCTAATAAAACAAAAGTAATGAAGGTGGGTAAGAAGCCAAGGAGAGTAATTAGTGAGTGTCATTAGAAACGAAGATAAAGTTCTGGAACAAGTGGAGAACTTCAAATATCTGGGAGAACCCCTAAACAAAAACGAAAACATCGGTGCTGCAGGCAGGATGTTTGAAGCGGTAATGAGAGGATTTCTAAGGTGCAGAGAGAAATGAGATTTCTGAGAAAGATTGAGGGAAAAACAAGAAGTGACCGAGTCCAGAATATCACTATCAGGTTGAACCTAACTGTTAAACCAGCCAACAAGCTAATAGAGGAAAACAGACTGAGATGGCTTGGACACCTCCTGTGGATGGTTCCTAATAGAATGGTTAGCAAAACCTACCAAGCCAAAGTGGAGTAAAAACGAGGACTTCTTAGGAGGACGACCTAAGAAGAAGTGGGAAGAAGAAGTGAGGAAGAACTTTGAGAAGAGGGGACTACAATGGAACAGGAGAGCACTGTTAGTGGAAGACTGGCAGAGCTGGAGAAGGTTGTGCAGAATTCCTCCTCAGACTGCATACATGGTACATGAGGTTAGAATATACTTTTAAAAAAATATTGAACTAACTTACATAAATTATTTTTTTATTGTAATAATAATTATATTAATTATTTACACATTAATATCCTACTAATATTAATCCATTCCTCATCAACCACTATCCTCTTTCCTACCGCTGAACACAGGAGTGGCACAGGGTTCTAGTATTTCCCCACTCCTTTTCAACTGTTCTTGCTCACGTGTTTCTTACTCACAAAATCTTCGCTGAACGAAACAAATAAGTAACATATTTTACATGCAGTAGGTTTAGGACCACCAAAACTAAAAACACACTGATAAATTACCTACATAAGTACATTATTCTAATCCTTTTAGTTTTAATTTCTCGCTGCTGCCATACGACAAATGAAACCGTTATACTAAGTAATCCTTTTCAATAAATTCAATAGCATTACAGAATAATCCTTTACTGACACGAACAACAGTAAACTTCTGTCCGTCCCGTTTGTTAATCAGTGTCAATTTATGTTTCACGGCTGTGCTGATCCGTCTGTGATAAAATTTGATATGGATAATCTCAAACCTGGGGAAGGACATAGGCTGCTTTTTATCAACACACTACACAGGCGAAGTTTATATAAAACTGTAACCTGATTGACTAACACACCCAGCCATAGGCGGATCCAGGGGGGGTACGGGGGCACGTGCCCCCCAGACGGTTTTTTGTGTACAGTGAAGAAGCCATTACAGTACATACTTTAGACAAATCATGTGATGATAGTTGTTAAAATATCTGAATAAAATAACAGAAATAATATGAGTGAAACTATTGTTTAGAGTTAAAGTGACGTTAAATGAACAAAAAAACTATTGTTTAGATATTTTAATAAACCTTTGAAACATGTCAATAAATACTACAAGTTTATTTTTAAGTTATTGTTGTTTTTTTTGCCCGTCTGCCCGTTGTGCCCTCCTGAAAAAAATCCTGAATCCGCCCTTGATCCCAGCGGTCAACGAACAGCAGAAACCACTGAACTTAGCATCTTAAAATTCGCAGATAGGTGCTTTGTCCTTTCGGGATATTTTGGAGGTTAATCTTCCAGGTCACTCTCAGCTTTCCACTGGGTCTTTTTAAAAAATCGGAGATTGTAAAATTAAAAATGTTTCATGGACATCAGGCAATGGCTACATGGGCCCTAACGAGTGGTGTTATGATAATAATGATAAAACTATAAAATAAAAAATTAAAGATATAAGCATACCTAATTGTTGTATCACAACTTCCAGAAAATAAAATGTTATTTGAAGGATGAAAACATAATGCAGTTACATAACCAGTGTGACCCTCTAATTGGTATTTGGTCTGAGCTCCGGTCAACATGCTATGTAAATTTATGTTTGCTTTATCGCTCGTAGCAATCCAGTAATAATTAGCAGTCATGCGACGAGTATGGTCAAACCTAAAATTTTAGAATTATGTACTCAAAAGAGAAGTTACAAAGTCTTTATACACTCTAGAGTTATAATTCCAGAGCTGATGAGCTGCAAGAGACGTGTAATGATATGACAGAGTAGGAATCACTTGTGGTGTAGTGGTTAGCATAACAGCCTACTATGTCCAATATAGCGGGTTCACAACCTAGCAGGTGGCCCTAGGATTTCTTAAAGAGAATGAAAGTCCTTGGTTATACCGTCCTTCAGAGGAGGCGCCAAATGGGGGTACTGAGCCTGTGCAGTGTAAGGTACTCGTTAAAATTAGGATCCCTATCCTAATTAGAGATCCCACTGTAGCATCATCTGATTAGCCATAGCAGCATGAAGTGATGTTAAATGAATAAACTACAATTGCATGACAGAGTGCTCTGTTGTCAGACTTGTGAAAGTTCTCATTGTATATTTATTCCTCTATGACTATGACAAAATGATGCAAATTTTATTTTTTGGGCCATATTAATTGGTACTGATTGAATGAAGGATTTGGAAAAAAGCTTGTACCACTACTAACCATGAAGGGTCTAGAGTTCAGTACATGATAAAGAATGCACTATATAAGACAATGGTTGTGCTTGATGATTTGTCCAAAATCATGCTCAATATTCAGGTTCTTCCTCCATTCAAAGGTACCCACTTTATAAAGGCTAGGTGAGCTCCAAGAGGCTATGGAGATCCCAAAGGGTCCATCCATAGCTGTTGACAGAGCTAATAATTTAACAGCAACATCTGGATTTAAAACAGGGACTTTCAGCACGGCAATTGAATGCTGATAGAGTTAGAAATCTAAATTTAATTTTGTTCTTCATCTACATTTGATGATGGTGATCAGAAGATAAATTTACCTGATCTCAAAAATAAAAAATAAGACTGTCTGTTGCATATAATAAAAAAGCTAAAAATTAAAATAATTAAAATACATGTATAGGTACAATAGTTAATACTAAAAACAAAAAGTATAGTCAAAGGTTCTCATGCAAATGGGCATCTCTCTTGGAAATATCTCTTTTTAAAAGACAACAAAACATCTATTGGTGGCAACCTTAAAACCTAAAACCTGTTTACAAATATACCAGGTTTACAATTTCTCATTTACTAGTTAATTTGGGGTCACCTAAGGTGTAGTGGTTAGCATAGCAACCTTGCATGCCCAAGGCATGGTTTGCACCCCAGCAGTTGGCCATAGGTGGGAATACAAAACACTTTGATATGCCATCCTTCAGAAGGATGAAAACATTACAACCCATGAAGAGTCTAGTGTTCAGTACATGATAAATACCAACAGTTGTGCAGAGAGGTGATTTGGTCGAGATCACATTCAACAGCCAGGTTTTTCCTCCAATAAGGGGAAACCACTTTTTAGAACCTGGGTGAGCTCCAGGAGTGTCTGCGAATAGCACAAGGTTAGGATCTTTAGCGACATGCACACTTTCAAACCCTCAAGAATTATTGGAAAAGTATAAAAATGACATGGCGGATGATATTTTATACATATTACAAGAACAGAATACAAATGTTTCGTACAATGATTAAATTTACAATGAAGCGCTAACAAAAGTTGAAGACCAAGTGATTAATATTACTGTAAAAAATGTATCCAATTTTGGAAAGAGCAGACCACAAAGAATTGGAGAAGTTAGTAGTGATTTAATGTGAGAACTAGATTACGATGTTATTTCTTTAATGCAACAAATAACAGAAGCCCTTCCACTTTTAAATTCAAAATAAAGATTAGTTTTTGACACAGTTATTCAAAAAGTTGCCAGTGGCGAAGGAGGTTGGTTCTTTTTGGATGCTCCAGGAGACACTGGCAAAACCTATCTTTTAAATTTACTATCAAGCCAAATCCGGAAAGATAAAGGAGTTGGTGTTGCAGTAGTTTCCTCTGGAATAGCTGCTACGCTACTTAGTGGCGCACTCAATTCTAAAACTACCATTGAAATACCAGTATGTAACATTAGCAAAAGCAGTGAGTGGGGAAGAATGATACAGTAAGAATGTTGGTTTGGGATGAATGTACAATGTCCCATAAAAGAGCAATCGAAGCACTAGATCGCACAATGAAAGATATCAAAAGCAACCAGGGTATCATGGGAGGGATGGTGGTACTTTTAGCCGGTGACTTTAGACAGACTCTCCCGGTTATTATTAGAGGTACACCGAGAGATGAAATAAATGCCAGTTTGAAAGCATCTGTATAATGTGTCAACGTAAAAAAGTCTTGTCTCACTACAAATATTGTGAGTAAAACTTCACAATGATTCTCAAGCAGGGCAATATGCACCTGCACTAATAAAAATTGGAGAAGATTGTATGCCAACAGACAGTAACAAAATGATTACACTGAGGAGTGAGTTCTGTCAAATTGATGAAAACATAGATGATCTAAAAAATAATGTCTATTCTGATCTTCAAATAAATATGGGCAATCGAGAATGGCTGTGTGACAGAGCGCCGACTAATTAGATAGTTAACCATATTGAGGCTGAAAGTTGGTGTTCCAGTCCTATTAATGAGAAATCTTGAAGCGCCAAGGCAATGGTACACGGCCACAAATTACACATCTGGGACATATAAAATGTTTTCATTCCCCATATTCCGATGATTCCGAGTGATTTGCCTTTTCAGTTTAACAGAGTACAGTTTCTCATGAAAACAGCATTTGGAATAACAATAAACAAAGCTCAAGGACAGACACTTAAAGTTGCAGGTGTTCATTTAAAAAAAAAAAATGTTTTTTCCATCGCCAACTCTATGTAGCATGCTCATGTGTATCAAAATCGCAATATCTCTATGTTTTGGCAAAAGATGGGAAAACAAAAAACTTTGTTTATAAAAATGTACTTAAATAAGCTATTTGCAGTAAAACCCTTATTTTCATGTATGTATGTATGTATTTTATTTGCAAAATAATTAGCCTAAAATATGAAAAATTCTGCCCAAATTCACTATTCCACGCGGACGAAGTTGCGGGCACAGTTAGTAATATGAATAAATTTCATACAATATCCAAACAGATATCCAGAGATCCTTCCAAAAACAATAACCTTTCATAACCTAGATGCACTCACTCCTGAAAATATCTCACCTTCCCTTGAAATCCTGAATTGAAACCAAATTTATTCCTGTGCCACTATCGATTCAATGGTTGATATACTCACTGCCAATCTCAAAAGCATCCTCTATACACATGCCCTACTCAAAACTTTAATCCCACTCCTTGGATGTGTCAAAAAAATAAAGTCCTGCAAAGCAAGCGTGATGCTGCCCATAGATGCTTCAGACGTACAAAGTCTTATACTGATCAAAACTAGAATTTAACACAATGAAAACCCAGGCCATTGTTGTAGGTTCCAATTCCTTCCTTACAGCTATCCCAACCCTCCCAACATTAATCCTAAACGACCATCCCATCAGTTTCAACTCCTCTGTCAAAAACTTCGGCATTACCAAACCCCACATCGCCCAAATATCCCGACGGTCAATTGTTCCCTGAAGTTATTCCATCGCTCATCTTCTCCCGCTTTGACTTCTATACTGTGGAATACGAGTGCTTTTTGAAAATGCATGAAGGCCGTGTAATAATGAACTACTCTCCAGGATTTTTCCTCGGTACTCCGAGGTGATCCCGCGTGCCACATCACTATGATGAGTTTTAAAGCGGCTCTTCCCTCCCATTTGTAGACAATATTTCTTCGGTCGATTCTTATACCAATCCATTAACTCTCAACCCTTCATATATCTACAGTCTCCTCCAATTCAAATCCTCAGTTCAGCACCACAAAACAAGATCCCGCCTTTCTGATCTTTAACTCGTTCCCACAGAACCAAAGCATTCTTGCCCATTCCACCACAGTGTGGAACTCAATCCCCCATTTCCTTAAATGAGCAGTGGAGGTAAATCATTTGCCTTAATAAATCAGTATTGAATAATCAAACTCTTCGATGTTCAGACGGGTGTGGAGAAGAAGAAATAAAAGATATGCACCCAATAATTTTACCCAGAGCCAACCTTTTCAACGTGCAAAAGCCAGCCGTGTAACTCTGTGAGTTCTGGTCAACTCTGGTCCTCTTACTGGGGGAAAAGCCATTAATCCATGCTCATTTAATCTTCTCCGAGCAGTATGTTCAGAAATTTGGATACCTTGAACTTCTTCGAGCTGATGAATTGCCCTGTTTTATAAAATTCTTAAAGTCAAAAAAACTGTCATCCTGTGGATCTGTTACCCTAGGCCGTCCAGAACCGGGCCTTCTATGGTGTCTAGTAAAGTTTCATAGGAAACTCCGAAGGTATTAGTTGCATATCTAATGGAACATCCATCATCAATAAGTGCCACACTACGCGCAACATCCTCAGCATGAAGAGACATTTTTAAACTTAAAATTGAAAAAATTAAAAGCCGGAAACTAAGAAATTTACTGCAAGAAACGGCACTGAATAAACATTTTAATTCCATAGAAAGGGAGCATTGGAATCTACAGTCCTTTCATTTAATTAAGGATTAAGGATTATTATCCTCTATATTGACATTCCTAATTGAAAATAAATAAAGAAAATACATATTTATTCAAAAAAAAAAATTGTCCAATCCAAAGCAGAAATATTTTTAAATGAAAACATGAAAAAATCAAGTGGGTGGACTTTTTTGCCTGTTAGAGTATATTATGTTTATTTTTCTGTTCATGTTTGTTATTCTAAAGGAACTTGGTCCCAGAATAAAGTTTGGTTTCTATTCTATTCTATTCTAAATCATTATTGTTTAAAAACAGGCTTAAAAAATATTACCTACTACAAATTTCAGAAATAATATATTTTCCACTGTACGGATTTTTTGGATGCATATCGGGGTATTCAGGATTCGGGTCCGGGATCATTTGTATAGAGTATTTAAAACTTGACAGATCATCACCATGTATAGATGGTGTACTTTCAGAACCTATAAATAAAAATAATTATTTTATTCTCAATATGGAACTAACAAAAATTACAGAAATAAATATTTTATAACATGAATTTCTTGTAACAATAGGTAGGTGGTTAACATTGGATGTTATTAAATTATATATGAGTTTATTTATATTTCTATTGCAGTGGTTCTTAATCTTTTTTGTACCATGTCCCCCTTACTGAAATGAATGCCTTCCATGCCTCCCCTGTTCAAACGAAAGCCTCTCACTCACGCCCTCCTTTACACAAAATTTATATGAGCACATGGAAAAAAAAACAAGTATTACACTGAAAACAAAAATTTAGTTTTACTATCACAAGGTACATTATAAGTTTAAATTTAAGATAAATAATTACTAATAAGAGAAAAATAACCAAAACTAAGTGAGAATTTTTTTTATTTTCAGCTGGTCTCGCGCCCCCCTGACTTGTCTTCACACTCACCTCCAGGTCAGTAACCATTGCTCTATTGCATAAAAAAGTTTTTGATAAGTAAAATAATTTATAAGACTACAGTGTTATCCAGGTAGTATATTATAAAGCCTCAATCTAAAAAGGATATATTGTATATCATCTCAAAAAAACTAATTTTTTTAATCTAAATGACAAGTAGAGAAACTACCCTGTGGTAGTACTCGAATACCAAGTTCAACTTAGAAGATCACGAGGCCATCTTCTTTTCAGATGTCTCAGAGGATTATCAGGAATTGAAGAGGTTGATAGGTTTGAAACTAGTGGGTTTGTGTGGGAATGAAGTCATGAAAAGATTGATATAGGATTCCGGCCAAATCAGCAACATATTAAGCAGATATCAAGGCATTATGGATTACTTTCTTTGTAACAAAGTAAGGAGCATTGAGGATTTTAGGACGGATTTTGGATTGTAAGGAGTGAATACAAACAAAGTAAGGAGCATTGAGGATTTTACAAAGGATTTTGGATTGTAAGGATTGAATACGAACGAAGTAAGGAGCATTGAGGATTTTGGATTGTAAGGATTGAATACTCCTCGAGGTAATATCCTTGGGCCAAAACCAAGTTGACATCCCAACTCATCCTAATACTATCCTTACCACATATGCTGATGATACATGTGTATTATCAGTCAATACCAATCCAGTTATTGCATCCCAATGCCTCCAATCCCATATCACTAATCTCAAAGAATGGTGTCAAAACTGGAGAATTAAAATAAATTCTCAAAAATCGCACCACATCACTTTTACCTTACGTCGTAAACCAATGACTTACTAGATACCACTTAATAGACAAACGCTCAAAGCTCCCAATTAACTACAAAAGACTCATCTACATGACCATCATAAGACCTATTTGGACTTACGGAGTAGAGCTTTGGGGCTCCACTAAGTCATCGAATTCCTCTCGTATCCAATCCCTACAATCCAAAATCCTTCGTAAAATCCTCAATGCTCCTAATTTTGTTAAGAATAAAGTCATCAATGACCTTAATGTCCCTTTTGTTGCTGATTTGGCCCAAACCCGGTATCTATCCTTTCATAACAAACTTCATTACCACTCAAACCCTCTAGTTTCAAACCTAGCTTCCTCTTCAATTCCCGACAATCCTCCGAGGCGTCTGAAAAGAAGATGGCCACGTGACCTTCTTAGTTGATGACTAGTGTTTGATTTGAGTACTACCAGTGGGTAGTTTCTCTACTTGTCAGTCTCATGTCATTATGTATCACTTAGCCTATTTACTTGTTGTATTATTGTAATACAGTTGTAGATATCAATAAATAAATTAAAAAAAAAAAAAAAAAAGGATTGAATACAATAAACTATTCCTTGACAGCTTCAATGAGAAGTTGAGCAAAGCCGCTCTGGAGCTGGGCAGGGAAGCATTAAAGACAATCATAGCGGTGATTACGGGGCATAGCAGGCTCAACGCCCACATGTTTAGGCTGGGACTGGCGGGTGTCCCCTCTTGCCGCTTTTGTCATGCAGCGGACGAATCACCCTACCACATTGTCTGCCTAAGTGATAGGTTTGCCGACCTAAGATTTGAGACCTTTGGTCTGGATAGAGTCACCGATCCCAGGCAGCACGAAGTTATCAACCCAGCAAGCATACTGAAATTTGTGGGTTCGACTAATCTAAGATTTTAATAAATCGCATATAGATGGGGCGCACAATAGATCAGTCATGGTCGCAGTGCAGTTAATGCCCACTGTTATAAAAAAAAAATATATATATAATAAAAACGTAAATTCGTCAACTTTTAATTAACTATCCATAGAAAATAGAAAATTCTTAGCAATATATATATATATATTATTTCAGAATATATATGTTTAATTACCATTCAAATTAAATTCAAAGAGATGTGTACTCACCTTCTATGTCAACATGTGATTCAGTGGCATCTTTTCCAGGCGATTTTCTCTTATTTTCTAGATCAGGCAGAGAGAAAAACATAAATCATGCCAAGCCCATATCAGACTCCTTTTATTTAATTTTAATCATATTAAAAAATTAACATCAGCTTCATTCTAATTTCAATGTATGTATGTTTAATTACCATTCAAATGAAATTAAAAGAAACATGTACTCACCTTCAATGTCAACAAGTGGTTCAGTAGTATAGTCGTTTTCAGAAATTCTTCTCTTATTTTCTAGATCAAGCAGAGAGAAAAACAGTAATCATGCGATTTCCAAATAAGATTTCTTATATTATTTTCAATCACATTACATAATTAGCATGTACTTCATAGTAATTTCAGTATATTAGACAGTATAATTACCATTCAATTGAAATTAAACGAAATGTGTGCATGCTTTTTTTTTGTCAATAAGTGATATAATTTTTGTTATGGCGTCTTTTATTATATTATTTTATTAGTCATTATTATTATTGATGTATATATTTTAATATAGTAGGTTGTTTTGAAGATGTGTTTGCATTTTTCTTTCTCAAGCTTTCCCCTAGGTACCCTAGACTGTCCCATATTTTCTATCCGACATTTTTCAGTTGTCCATAAGGTCTAAGAGCAGTCGGAAGGTAGCAAATAGATATCAAAAGAAATGTGTATTCACCTTTTTTGTCAACAAGTGGTTCTGTATCATCATCAGAAAATCTTGTATCATTTTCTTGATCAGACAGAAAATCTTGTTCTTCATCCTGGATTCTCATATTTACATACTTCAGTTCTGAATCTGAATCTGATCTTTTATGTTTAGATAACTGACAAAACATAAAATGCATCAATTAATATCATGTTTAATTGTTAATCTAATTTAAAATAAATATATTATCACTAACGTCTGTAATTTTTATACTGATTTTATGAATGAATACTAATTGTTAATATATTTACATTATTTGTTCACATACGGTAAAAACCAAATAATTGAAACAGGGATAACTAGGCAACATTGCTAAGCACATTGTTGTCAAATATTGGCAGTTTTGAGTAAAACCACGCCCACATTCTCGTTACAAGCGGCAACAGCGCATTTTCTTTTTTAGCCGCCTAATTTCTTGTCGTCAATTATAGGTTAAGTGATATGTAAAGGTTATAATGTAACTTGTAAATATTATTTTGTACCGTAATAATAATAAGCTTTATTTTTTTCCCTCTTTCTTCTATGTACATTTTTACATGGTTTTTAGATTTACATGGTTTTAAAAAGAAAAAAAGGCCCTTCTTTGGGCATAAGCCTCTCCCAATTTACCCCAGCTATGTCTGTTCCAAGCAGAACGGTGCCATAATACTCTGATGAAGTTTTGTATGTCGTCCCGCCATCTCGTAGCTGGTCTCCCTCTTCTCCTAGTGCGGTGTATTGGATACCAATCCGTTGTTGCCTTAGCCCAATGTGTTGATCCCATTCTTGCAATGTGTCCAGCCCACTGCCATTTAAGATCAGATACTGTCTTCAGAATATCACGTGTACCAGTCAGCTTCCGTAGTTCTGTCTTCTTTATTTTCTCCCTTATACTTTTCCTTAACATACTTCGCTGCATTGCACGCTGAGTGATTGCTAGGGATTTAGATATATTGTTATTTAGACTCCAAGTTTGGCATCCATAAGTTAAAGAAGGAATGATGCAAGCATCAAAAACTTTTCTCTTGTGATGTATGGCCATGCTGCTTTTGAAAATATTTTTATGTATCCAAAGTTTGGACCATCCTATTTTAATCTTCTATTCACCTCTTTCTTGAATCAATCTGTGAATGATATGAGTTGCCCGAGATAGATTGTTTCTTTAACCCATTGAAGTTTGCTGGTACCGAGAAATATTTTCTTCTTCTTTGGCATTTGTCATCAAGATTGATTTGTTAAAATTTATCTCCAGCCCAGCTTCATTTCCTACTAGGACCAGCTCTTCTAGCATTTTCTTCAGTTCAGATGGTGAGTGTGAAATGAGAAGTACATCATCAGCGAATCTCAGATTTGACAGTTGGTTCCCATTTATGTCTATCCCAAAATTCTCCCAGTGAAGGTTTCTGAAAACATCTTCCAAAACCGTGTTGAATAGATCAGATGATAAAGGATCGCTATTTTGTACCGTACAAATTAATAATTAACAGTTATAAATATAAATTTAAAAACTCATTTGAACATCACATTTGTGATAAAATTATTAAAATGTGAAAATAAGTAAAAATCAATAGTGCAAAAGATCGATTGAAAGATCAGCAGAATACAGAAAAGAAGGGATGAAAAAGTGGGGAGCAAGTGCGCTTATGAAGCCGGGGGCTGAAGAGGAAGGATGCAGGGGAGAAGTGAAAGTGAAGAAAGGGGAACAAAGAACAAACATACCTGGAGAACAAAGGAAGAGAGACATTTGTGGACCTATACGTCAAAGTGACAATTGTACTGTAATTTTTATATTCTCAAGTGATGTGCTAAAAAGTGCGTACTAGGATATTTAAGGGATATAATTTAAGATTTTAAAGGACATAAACATGTCAATTGAGTGTTATTTTCATATGTGTTATTGTCAGTTGAGTAAAGTTATGTTATTTTTATATAAATGCAAATATTCATCGATTCTAATATTATTTGTTTTGTCATTTTAATTTTATTATATTAAATATTATTAACCTTACCGTTTATTTATAGGCGCCCAAAATCAAAGTTCAACTTATAAATATTTGAAGTAGACCATTTTAGAGTTAGGTTTTTCATCACAAATAATAACTTCTGTTCATGAACCAGAAGGAAAGCTAACTATGGCTTATTTGAAGATGCTACACTGGCAGTACTAAATTTTGGCTATCACCATTTTACGCCATCTGGTGGATGGCATAACCAAGGATTTTTCACTCCCTTTAAAAAAAATCCTAAGACAACATGACCTTTGGCATAGAAAGTTATGCTAACAACTACACCTCAGGTGCCCCTGAGTTTTATTAATTGTGCCCCTGAGATGGGTAGAATAATTGTGTAATTTTTACACTATTTAAAAATAAATTCTCTGTTATATTACTCTAAATAACATTAAACATGTTTAATAAAAACATAAGGACCTTGACTTTGAGTATATGTTAATATCATGGAGGTAATAGACACCATGTCACATTTTTGTAATTTTTTTATTTGCTGAGGAGAGCCCGTTTCGCATAACTTTGAACAATTAAAATTTGCTTCTCCATTACTTGTAGAAATAGCTTAAAGAAAATTGTTCTCATTCTTATATTCCACATCAATTTCCTATTTGTTAATGTCGCTCTGAAGGTCTTAGTTAACATGTAATGTAAAAACTCATAAATGTACTTTTGGAGTTTAAAAGCTAATCTATTCCTCACATATTATGCTGTACTCCATACTACATACTTTCCTAACCTTTGGAAATTATCCATTGTAAAAATGATACCTAAACCTAAAAAAAAAAACAACCGAATATCCTACTCTTATCGTTCTATCTCACTTTTACCATGTATGGGTAAAATCCTGGAAAAGCTCATCCTGAAACGATTATACCCCATCCTGGATGCAAACCACATTATATCAGATCACCAGTTTGGATTCCAAACATCCCACTCCACTATCCAGCAATGTCATCGTGTGGTGGACATTGCTTCCTCTGCATTGGAATGTAGATTATATTGTTTGGCAATATTTCTTGATGTGGAACAGACTTTTGACCGAGTCTGGGACTCAGGATTGCTGCCAATTCCCACATCCTACATATTTTCTCATTATTCAATCCTTTCTCACTAACAGGTCGTTTAATGTAAATCACAATAATGTATTTTCATCTCAATCTGCTGGTGTTCCTCAAGGAAGTATCCTCTACACAGTTTATACAGCTGACATCCTAACTCATCCTAACACTATCCTTTCCACATATGCGGATGGCACATTTCTATTATCAGTCAATACTGATCCAGTTATAGATTACCATACTCTTCAATCCCATATCACTGAACTTGAAAAATGGTGTCAAAACCGGAGGATCAAACTAAATTCCCACAAATCCCATCAAATCACTTTTACCCTCTGTCCTAATTACTTCCTGTCCTCCTGTATCGTTTAATAACATCCCACTGATTCCTGAAGAACAGGTCCGGTACACCTTGACAAAAGATTATCCCCATACTAGACTGAAACAACAAGAAAATACAGTTTCAGGCTACTTCAACATTAACTAGACCAACGCTCTAAGCTCTTAATTAATTACAAAATACTCATTTTGATATACTCATACAATACAAGACAATCATTAGACCCATCTGGACTTACGGAAAAGAGCTTTGGGGCTCCACTAAACCATCGAATTCCTACCGTATTCAATCCTTACAATCCAAAATCCTCAATGCTCCCTACTTTGTTAGGAACAAAGTAATCCATAATGACCATAGTGTCCCGTTGCTGATTTGGCCTGAATCTGATATCAATCTTTTCATGACAAACTTGATTCCCACTCAAACCCACTAGTTTCAAACCTAGCAACCTCTTCAATTCCTGATAATCCTCCGAGGTGTCTGAATAGAAGATGGCCTCGTGATCTTCTAAGTTGAACTTGCTATTTGAGTACTGGGTAGTTTCTCTACTTGTCATTTCATGTCAATGTATACATTCATTCTATTTACTTGTTGTATTAATATAATACAGTCGGAAATTTCATTGAATAAATTATTTTTAAAAAAATTATGAGTTTAATTCAAAGCATCTTTTTTTTTTTTTTTTTTTTTTTTTTTCTACAGAACACTTTATATATAAAATAAGAAATATTAACAATTAAATTAAATTACATTATCCGCCAAAGTTTCTATTGTCTGATCGAGTGACCGCCTGGTGTGTTCTTCTTTATGTACAGCCATCGAAGACTTATACCAATATCTGTTAACTTGTCTCATGTGCTTTCTTGATCTGGTGCCGAGAAATGAGTATATGTATCTATTGACCGATATTGGTAAAAGTTGTAACTAAAACGGATAAAGCACAATGTAACAATTCAATTATTGAATGAAATTAATATTTAATAAGGGCATTAGTTTTTTAAACAATAAATAATTTTTGTGACTGGAAACTGGTTTTCTTCATGATAATAATTACAAAAGATTGCAGTCCAGTATATTATTATATTAGTAGAGGTACTCCATTATTAGTCTAGAAATTGAAGTTTAGTTTAGTTCTTATTTTCTACCCCCCCCCCCTCTCTAATGAGCCTATCAAAATATGGTACCCACTTAGTATTTTTGAAGAAATTGATTATTTTGCATTAAATAAAATAATGAAATGTATTGTTTTGTTTTTTTTATTATAGGTTTGTTATATAGATAAAAGAAAAAATTCTCAATTTTTTTCCCCTGCAATCTCTATTTTGAAATCACAGTCCTAAAATCGATTACATTCCATTTTTATTTTTTATTTAATTAAATATCAATGCTATGTATTGTTTAATGGCTTAAGTAAGGAACAATGGCTTTGTGATATGCCAATTGTTTTAAATATTTATTTTTTCTTTAGTAATCATACCTAATTTTTTTGTATATTCTTTTTGAAGTAATAAGTACTGAGTGATAAATTAAGAATACCCAATTTTACAGATATATTGTAATTGGTGCTTGTGTATTAGCCAGTCTGCACAAAACCTACCTCCTTATCTTGTATAACCTTTTCTTATCACTCATCTCATTTGAGTTAATTGAGTATATTATTAATTTTTTTTCTCTATTGGTTTTTAGTGTTTTTATCTTGTTAATTGCCTATTTAAATTTCTGTATTGTTTATTAAAGTTTATTTCGTGCTTTTGTCTTATTCCTTTTGTCACTGCCTATGTGAAATGAACAGAATAACACTTGGGGAATAACCATAGAAGAAGCTGTGAAACACTTCCAGAAGTTCAAAATAATTCCAAAGATGTAAAAAAGGTCAACAAATGGATTTTGACAAGGATAAAAATGGAGATGTTTCTTTGAAATTGTAGGAAAAACATTTATACAGGGTGTCCCGAATTTAAATGGCAAAACTTCAGGAACTTATAGGGGACCGAAAAACTAAGACAAAAAGTCCTTTAAAGATTTGCTCGTTTTTGCTTAGTTTTAGAGAAAATCGCAAAAAAAGAAACAAAACAAGTTTTCATTTTTATACTTATTTATTTACATTTATATTTATTTTATGTTCTTTTTAATGTAAATATTGCTCAAAATATTGTCCTCTTGCACCAATGCAAGCATTACATCAAGCACTCACTTGATAAATTGCAGCTAAACATTGTTCTGATGATATTTGGTGCACTGCATCTATGATTCGGTCTCTTAATTGCTCTCTTGAGTTGATTGACACCGAATAAACTTTCTGCTTCAAGGTTCCCCATACGAAGAAATCCATGGGTGTCATATCAGGTGATCTGGGTGGCCAAGGTACTACTCCTCCACGTCCAATCCATCGTTGTGGATAATTTATATCCAGCCAAGCTCGAGCAACTCTGCTATAATGAGCTGGACATCCATCGAGTTGGAACCACATTTCAATCCACTGTTGTAAGGGAATGTCATCTAAATAATTAGAAAAGTCGTTCTCCAAAAAATGTGTAAATGTGATACCATTCAATCTTCCAGGTAAAAAATATGGTCCCACCCGTAGTCCGTTCCAAATTCCAAGCCAAACGTAAATAGCAAATTCATGCTGAAACCTATTCTCTCTAATAGCTCTGGGATTTTCAAGAGCCTATACATGATAATTTCTGTGATTAACAATTCCTCCTCTTGTAAAAGCTTCATCGGTCCATATGATTTTTAATGGAAATAAATTATCATCGCAAATTTTTTCAAGAAACCAGTTACTAAAATTCGATCTCTTGATATAATCTTGAGGTAATAAATTCTGAACTTTTTGAAGATGGTATGGGTAGCGATTATCTCCTTTCAAAGTTCGCCATATTGCTTGCCACGATATTACTAATGCAGCAGATGCTCTTCGGATGCTAGTCTCAGGATTGTTATCGAAGTGGCGTTGGACACAATTTCTTCTCCGATAATCTGCTCTTACTGCTGCGTGGAATCGGTCGCCTTCATTACGTATTAAGAATGACCTAGTCTCTCGTAGTCTATTAAAAGTCAACGAAAAGACTCGTCGATTAGGCACTCTTCTATCTGTAAATCGGCGCGCATACTCCCGCACCGCTTCTAAAGCATTACCGTTACAGAAACCATACACAAAAATCATATCAGCGTATTCAACATTAGAATATGTATATATATATATATATTGTTAAGAATTTAATATTTTAATAAAATTGAAGATATATAATGTGATATTATGGATAGCTAGTTAATTAAAAATCAACGTTAATTTTATTTTATTACAAAATTTAAATTATTATAAAGAAAACAAAACAAAATAATACAATATTTGATCTCCGTGGTTCAATGATAATTAATTTAAACGTCGGGATAATTAGAACAAATTTTAATTTACAAACACAATTCTTATAGTAAAACGATTCAAATAAAGTAAAACTCACAGATGTATGTACCAATCTTCGTCTTGAAGCTCCCTCCGAATCAACACATGATATAACGTTCTTCTTAATAACTAGAAGATGCTGTCTTCTAAACACTCTGTACTCGAACAATGATGAGAAACTAGAAGGTCTTCTTCCCTGGACGCTCTTCTCACCAGCGTGGCATAAATGGAGATGTCCTGTCCTTAAGACGCACCAAATGAGAGTTATGAATGGAGAGGTCCTGTCATTAGGACGCGCTTAACCAGAGTGGGTTGAATGGAGAAGTCCTGTCTTTAGGAGGCGCTGAACCAGAGTGAGTGAAATATGGCGGAAAGACGCCGGTAGGGAGCAGCAATGCCATTTGAATCAATATGAAAATCAACTTTACTTATAGAAATTGTGTTTTTTTTCATTTAACAAACAAATATTAATTTAATAAAAATTTATTATATAAGTTTTTTTTTTTTTAATTATTTTTATTTACTCAAACAAATTGCTCAGTAATCGATATCAACTTTACGGTCGTCCGATTGATAATAACTATCGATAATTTTTTATTTATTTCTAATATATTTTGAACCTCAACATTCGCCTGTCTTATAAAAAAAAATAATAAAAAAAAAATGTTTATTTTCCGGATTCTTTATGAATTATTGAATTTACATTAATTTTTGGTTTTATATATAATAATTATTAGTTTTGTTAGATTTAGTAGCCGGAGTGAACAAATTTAAACAAAGATTTTATTGCGATTTAGTCATTCTGTAATCCTATCAAGTTCCTTAAATTCCAACCAGCTTGAAATTCAACATTTTTCCTTAACCTTTCCCCGCAGGTAGTTTCGGATGTCTGCAGCTCTTTTCCAACATTTTATTCCACTATAATATTTACTGGCTGTTTTCTTGGTTTTTCTTTGTAAATTATTTCTCTTAGCTTTATCCTTTCTTTCTTTATTTTTGTTTTCAGAATGGTCAAAATTTTCTTCCATCTCATGATTACTAATTTTTATTTGGCCTTCATCAGAAGATACTTCAGCATCATAAATATCACTGTCTAAATACTTATTTTTCACGGTAGTATTGGGCTCATCAATATTATCTTCATTTGTTTTGTTTGGTTTATCAATGCCCCAAACATCAACTGCATCATAACAATTGTCATTGGTAGCTTTCTTATCATCACCATAATCAATTTCATAATCACAATCAGGTTGGTTTTTTATCAAACTCTTCTCCAAATTATTTTTAAGTTCATCCTCTGATGAAAAATCATTAAATTCCATTTTCTCATTAAAACACTGGTTATCTCTTGTTTCATCATCAATTACAAATTTTTTAATTGTTGAATTATCATCTGAAAAAGTCTGTTTGGATTCCTTCTTCTCTTTAATAGTGGTTTCCTTATCAATTTCTTCATCATTGGCAAAAAGTTCATTTGAATTTTTATTAATATCATCTATAGTATAAGCTTCTTCTTCATTAATTTCAAAAGAAATGATAACATTTTCCGTATTTTTTATATTCGTATCAAGTTGAGCACAACCTAAATCATTTTGTTGATCTACAGCATTTGTTAACTTTGTAACCTTCTCATCGGTAAGATCCGTTACTTTAACCTCCAAACTCGAAATCCCGTCGTCAAATACCTGTTTAATCGAATTAATTATTTCTGTTTTTAACCCAGAAATTTCTGTTCTAAGCCTTTCCTGACCTTTACCCATGTTATTTATCTCTTCACTCATTTTATTTAATAATTCAATTAATGGTCTCAGTTCCATATTGAATGGTTTTCCCGCGCTTTCTTTGCTGGCCACGTGTTGCTCGTTTCCGGCGAATTCCTGACCGGTTTTCAAATCTAATACGCTTTGACTTCCGACGGCGGTCTGTGATTCCCTGAAAATTGATGACTCATTTTCCACTGCTCTATGGCACTCTTCTAACATTTCAACTTGACTATTATTTTCACCTAAATCGTCAATCCTATCACCATTTTTAGACATCTTTAATTTTGAAATTACATTAATATTTTTAAAAATAATTAGTTAATCAATAAGGTATTATAATTAATAAAACCTTTAAATTTAAACCTATTGTTAATATTTTTACCGGTTCTATTTTTATTAATAAGTGAATCTTATACGGATTTATACACGAAACTCAAGGTATAGGTCACGTTGCTGCTGACGCAATTTTATATTTATACAAATGTTTATTTACTTATTAATTCTGATCATTATCCCTAATTATCATTGCCTATACGTTGGGCGCCAAATGTTAAGAATTTAATATTTTAATAAAATTGAAGATATATAATGTGATATTATGGATAGCTAGTTAATTAAAAATCAACGTTAATTTTATTTTATTACAAAATTTAAATTATTATAAAGAAAACAAAACAAAATAATACAATATTTGATCTCCGTGGTTCAATGATAATTAATTTAAACGTCGGGATAATTAGAACAAATTTTAATTTACAAACACAATTCTTATAGTAAAACGATTCAAATAAAGTAAAACTCACAGATGTATGTACCAATCTTCGTCTTGAAGCTCCCTCCGAATCAACACATGATATAACGTTCTTCTTAATAACTAGAAGATGCTGTCTTCTAAACACTCTGTACTCGAACAATGATGAGAAACTAGAAGGTCTTCTTCCCTGGACGCTCTTCTCACCAGCGTGGCATAAATGGAGATGTCCTGTCCTTAAGACGCACCAAATGAGAGTTATGAATGGAGAGGTCCTGTCATTAGGACGCGCTTAACCAGAGTGGGTTGAATGGAGAAGTCCTGTCTTTAGGAGGCGCTGAACCAGAGTGAGTGAAATATGGCGGAAAGACGCCGGTAGGGAGCAGCAATGCCATTTGAATCAATATGAAAATCAACTTTACTTATAGAAATTGTGTTTTTTTTCATTTAACAAACAAATATTAATTTAATAAAAATTTATTATATAAGTTTTTTTTTTTTTAATTATTTTTATTTACTCAAACAAATTGCTCAGTAATCGATATCAACTTTACGGTCGTCCGATTGATAATAACTATCGATAATTTTTTATTTATTTCTAATATATTTTGAACCTCAACAATATATATATATATATATATAGAATATGTATTGTGGCTGATGCTATTCACACAAAATATCTGAGTAACTGACTGAAGACTGATTTTACATATCTCACTGCCTAGCCTGACGAACTTTGAAAGGTGATAATCGCTACCTGTAACATTTTTGTTTTGTTTCTTTTTTTGTGATTTCATTTATCTTACTAGCAAATCTCTAAAGGACTTTTTGTCTTAGTTTTTCGGTCCCCTATAAGTTCTTGAAGTTTTGCCATTTAAATTCGGAAGAGAAATGTGGCTATAGGGTCTAGAATTAGAAATTTTATTATTGCATTTTGTACATTTCAATTCCCATTAATATTAATAAGAAGGTAGTTGTTATATAAGTATCATTGCACAGGTTATAAACAATGGTGGAAAATAGTCCCTGCAGACTGGCTAATACACAAGAACCTTATAATTTGATATAGGATCACTTTGATAAAATAGTTATTGATATTAGAATAAAATACAACCATGTCAATAACAGGAGGTACATCCTCATTGATTTTTCCAATATTTAATATTCCAGATGTATTTAATAGTTCTTTAAATTGATTTTCCCATTCTTCAAGCTTCTGTTTGTAATCCCAAGAAGTCGGTAGATTTTCAGAAGACACAGAACTGGCTGCAGCTAAAATATTTAATGCAACCATGATTGATTTAAAACTGATACCTATGAATAAAAAACATGCATTAAGTCTTTGTTTTTAAGGTTTAAACTCCCGTCAAATCACCTTTACCCTCTGTCATAAACCAATGACTTCCCGTCCTCCTGTATTGTTTAATAACATCCCACTGATTCCTGTAGAACATGTCCAGTACTTAGGACTACATCTTGACAAAAGATTAACTTAAAATCCTCACACTAGAGTGAAACGACAAGAAACGGCTCGCTGTTTCAGGCTACTTCAACAATTTACTGGACAAACGCTCTAAGCTCTCAATTAATTACAAAATACTCATATACATGACAATCATTAGACCCATCTGGATTTACGGAATAGAGCTTTGGACCTCCACTAAACCATCGAATTCCTATCGTATTCAATCCTTACAATCCAAAATCCTCAATGTCCTTACTTTGTTACGAACAATGTTTATAACCTTTGTTAACTTCTTCACTTATATATTATTACATTAACTTATATAGACGAAATAGCTTATATATCTATTTAAAAGGAAAGAAAAGGAAAGCCCTTTCTCTATATGTGACCGTCTACATGTTGCCTACTAGTGCCGTCCAGTCTCTTAAGAGTGAAGGTACTGCGGACCTAAGGGACATTTAAACTACCTGCTCAATGCCCCTTACCCTATTTATTTAGGTACTACCAATGTTACATATAGCAGTAATTTCCCATTTTCGTTATCTTTTTGAAATATTAGATCTGTCGATAGAATTATCTGATTTCGGCTAAACCTTAAAAAATAATAAAAATGACAAAAATCTTACATTTTTCCTGAAATTCCAAATCTTTTTTTTCTGGCTCCGTTGGATTTGGATTGGCACTAACGGGAGCACTAAATAGGCTCTCTCCTGGCATTTCGTCAGCAAGAAAAAAACCAATAGAGTCATCTTCTTCCTTTCTCACCAATTGATTGTAAAACTTGTAACTTTTTAATTTTTCTTCAATAACTAAAACAAAGACAAAATTAGTAAAAAAAAAAAATATTTAATCTATTATAATTATTTTAAATATCTTGTTTTTGTAACTGGAGTGCATCTTTATTAGTCAATCATTCACGTGAGTAAATTAAAAACCTTTTCCAGTCATTATTATTTTTCTTTATTCTAAAAAACGTTTCGACAATTTCATGTCATTTTCAATTTACATCATTTTTTTTAAATCCTTCAACACTATTTAATTTTAAAAATATTCTCTAAAAAAATTTTTTTAAATTTAATTTTGTACATTTTCAACCTTTTTGGTTAATTGTCATATAATTTAAAAATAAAGCTTAGAGTTATAGTGTACTCTAAAGAAAAATAATAATGACTGGAAAAGGTTTTTAATTTACTCACGTGAATGATTGTCTATTATAATTATAAAAGCCCAGATAAACAGTCTCCAAAAAATTTCCCTAGGAATAGGACTTTTGAGAAAAGTTAGATCAAGTCCATGAAACCTAATAAAGTCTTCATAAATGATCAAAACATTAACATAGTTCTACAAAATTAGTATCTTTTGGGGAAATCATCACACACAACTTAATTGAGTTCATTCATGAATTATTAAACATGAATGAATAGAACTAACAAAATGAAGAAAGCCAAGTTTCTAACCTGTTCAACATATAATAAGAAATTTTTAAATATTTTATTTTAAAAGAAAAGATATGACCAGGACCAGGACTTGAACCTGGGTCTCCCACCTATCCGTGGTGGTGCTTAGTCACCTCAACCATCCTGGTTCAGGATGGTTGTTCTCACCTGATCCAGGATGGCTGAGGTGGCTAAGCACCACCACGGATAGGTGGGAGACCTGGGTTCAAGTCCTGGTCCTGGTCATATCTTTTCTTTTAAAATAAAATATTTAAAAATATTAAAAAAATTATACCATATAATAATAAAATAAATTATTATAATAAGAAATGTCTGTCAATAAGCACCAAGATCCAATACTACAAAACAGAAACTCTCCCAGAAGCCACCTAAGCTTGTGAAACCCTGTTCCAAATTAAAATTGAAAGAAGAACTGATCAGCTCCTCAAAACTGAAAGAAGAATCATCAGAACTTGCATAAATAAAAGACACCAGGTAGAAGGAACCTGGAGAATCCTCCCTAGTGAAACTGTCTATCAAAAAATTGACCCAGTCACCAGCAAAATGAAGTAGAAAAGAATCTCTTATTTCTTTCACATCATATGAATGCCAGAAAACCGGATTTTATGACAACTAGTGCTAAGAAATCTTGGAAAGAAGACAGGAGGAAAATGGATCCAGGAAATTCAGCAAGACCTCAAAGAAATTGGACATGAGATAAGAGGTGCAGAGAACGAAAATAAAATTAATACCTCTCTCAAGACTTACAAATTTTCAGCAGAAATGACTCATAGAAGGCCCATAGTGATTACGGATGAATTAAGAAAATTAACATCGAATGAAGAAGTACTGGGCAGATTGCAAAAAAACAACAGTATAATCTTCAAAAAAGAAGTGAATCAAGATTGACTCAAGTGGTCCAATGTGACCAATAAATTTTTTAAAAAAATTATAAAATTATAAAGCAGCGTCAGCATAACTTTCTGTTTCAAAACTCAATAATTAATATAACAATAGAGCAACTGATAGATCAGGAAACAATGATCCTCTAAACAGTAGAAACAAGGAGATTAAAATAGTATGGCCACTTATAAGGAATGGCAGAGGAACGATTGTCAATAACATTCTCCGATTATTGCCCTACGGAAAGAAGGAAAAGAGGACAACCCAAAAAAAAGGTGGTTGCAGGATGTGGAGGAGAGCATGGCAGCGAGGGTTCTTGGAGGAGACTGACTCAACCGAGATCTGTGGCAGGCAAGACCTTTTGGACACAAAAAATAACTAAGTTGTACAAAATTGTTAAATAAAAACAAAATGTCAACATTAGACTTCAGAGCAATTAACTATTTACTTTCACTTTTTTTTTCTAGCTGTCAAATATCTTTGATGTTCTTATATAGAAAATATTTATAATTTTCTTATAAATGTGATGAACTTGACTTTACATATGGGAGGATAAAAAGTTTTAAAAATATATATTTATATACATAAGGTTTTCAAAAGCTTTTTATTATTAAATATTCCTGATAATGATGTGATTTTCTGTACTTTGGTATCCTTTAATAATATCCAACTGACTCCTGTAGAACAGATCCGATACTTAGGACTACATCTTCACAAATGATTAACTCTGAATCCTCATACTGGACTGAAGCGATAAGAAACTGCTCGCCGTTTCAGGCTGTTTCAACAATTAATAGGCAAATGCTCCCAATTAATTGCAAAAGACTCATATAAATGACTATTATAAGACTTATTTGTATACGCAGGGTAGAGCTTTGGGTGTCCACGAACCATCAAATTACTCACGTATCCAAAATACTTACAATACAAAATCCTTTGTATAATGCTCAATACTCCTTACATTGTTACGAATAAAGTCATCCATAATGACCTTAATATTCCATTTTTTGCTGATTTGGCCTGAACCCAATATAAATCCTTTTATGACAAACTTTATTCCCACTTAAATCCACTAGTTTCAAACCTAGCTACCTCTTCAATTCCCATTAATATTTGTACACCTTGGCTTCTCACCTTGCTCACCATATTTTGAAAAAAGCAAAAAATATTTTATGTAAGACTTTTTTTAATTTCAATTTATTTATTTAATAAAACAAAACTCATTACGATCAAGCAAATCTTGTTAATTTAATGATGTTATTTTTTTTTTTCATAAAATAAATTATATATTTTCAATTTTTTGAGCATAAAACTAATTTATAAAATAAATAACTGCTATTATATTAATTAAAAAAAAAACATGAAGTATATAGGATCTCTAAAATAATTGAAAACAATTAAATTAATTTTCTAAGAAAATATTTATAATTAATCCATCCCACAAAGGGCACAGAGGTTCAACTAATATAGTTAATTATCAAAAGACACTATAGAGAGTTTTTAAGAAACTCTAATTGAGTTATTTAAAAACTAATTTAATTTAAAAAATTGTCTTACCAGCCGAATCATATTTTCTATCACGATCAAGGTACTTTACAGCTTTGAAATAAAATTTAAATGTAATAGCACTCCCAGAAAGATTCAGCAAAGCTGATAAAATACAAAAATGAAGTCATAAATCGTTGTTTTAATCAAATTAAAAATATAAATATATAATCTCCAATATTATTACTTATTATGACACGAACTTGCTCCTTTTCTTCCAATTCCAAAAACCAAGAAATGCTGTTGGTCTTCGCTTCTGCTAATGGAATATCGGTTAAACACCGATTGTTGTCTAAAGGCGTCATGTCATATTTTGAAAGCGTAAACCTATAAAATTACAATTTCTAACAAACAGTAACAAAAAATTGTAACTCACGACAAGTTGATGAGGGAAGGAGGTGTGATAGGCAAATCCATCTCCACCTTCACTAAATGGCTGAATCAAAGTGGGTCTCAGTCTTAAATAAAAAACAGACTTCTCACAGCAAGATGAGTATTTAATATCTCTCTATCTATAATAAAAAACATAAAGAAATAACTTACTGAGTTTTAGCATAAATAAAATCTTTCGGAACAGGCCCCAATATATCAATTAATAAATTTGTACTTCTTTGAAGAACAACACTGAAAGCGTTTAGTAATTCAAGGACGAAGCCTAATTTTTCTTTATGAGAAACTCTTATGAACCAACTCTGCAATGATGCAAAGTTTGAATTGAATTCCCTTCGACAATTTTCTTTATCTTCAACAGCTGAAATAAAAAGATATCAGTAGAAAATAAAATTTGATTAAATCGTGAATGTTTTTTAGCTGCATAACTACATCAAATTGGTGTAATGTTACTAGAATATTATAAATTAATTCATCTCTAATAAACATTAGCAATCCTCTGACTAAACATGATCCTAAAATACGAACTCATATTCCATATAAATAGTATTTTAATGTCTGTAGCTGGTGGAATAATTATTTTTTATATTTATAAATACAAATTATTTTACAGGGAAATTATATTAATTTTAAAATAGTTTATGAATTAACTAGCTTATGCCCGCGGCTTCCCTCGCGTGGAATTTGGTCTGCCACATAAAGTTTCGTGAAAGATCATTTTAAATAAATAATTACTTTTTTTAAATATAAGTTACTCATACATCCATAATATCAGATGTCTAACTTCAAAACTGACGGATTCTATACAACCTTTGAACCCCTATTATATTAAAGGGGAAACCCTTGGGGTGAAATTATCCAAATTTCTTTCTTAAGCCATACAAAGAACCTATCTACAAATTTCAGGGTGCTATGTTCCTGATTTGGTTTTAATTATATACTATAACGGGGGGGGGCACATGCCCCCACATAAATCTGCCCTTGCTGTAGCCTATGATGTATAACCTATTTTACTCAATTAGTTTCATCCAAATCCGTTCAGTAGTTTTTGCGTGAAAGAGAGACAAACATACAAACTTTCACATTTGTAATATTAGTAAGATTAGTAGGATATCAAAACAAATAGTTTCACTCATGTTCTTTCTGTTATTTTAATAACTTTGATCATGAGATTTGCCTTTAATTATGTACTATAATGGATTGTCCACAGTACCTAAAAAACTGTCAGGGGGGCACATGTACCCGTGCGCCCCCCCATAAATCCCCGCTTTCTATAGCCTATGTGTTATTCTGATGTATAACCTATTGTTTGGGAACTTAATAAAAACATGCACTTCTCATGAACTGTGTGTTTTATTGACTGGTAGGTTACATAGATTAGATTGGTCACCTAGCATACGTATCGATATATCGATACCTTGATATCGAACAATTCCTCTTTTTTTTTTTTTTTTTTTTTTTTGAAAAATACAATGAATGTCTAAGGCTCTTAAAATTATTCATATAATAAATGTCATACTAAAGAATCATAAAATTTGAACTGTTCTTTAAATTAATGTACCAAATCTATAATGAAAAAAAAAATCTAATCTATAATGAAAAAAAAAATGTTCACTCATTCTAGGCATCTCCTGGGTTTATATTGTCGTCCATATCTTGATTGTTGAGCTACCTGCGTGGTAGTTGGTTTGGATTCTGGTGTCTTCTCTTTTGGGCTGGATTCCCTATGGCTTGTCCAATGGCTGTCAGCGATTGTTGATGGTTCCTGTTCTGGTGGCTTCATTTCATCGTTGGTGTTTTGAGAGGGGGAGCTACTCCTAGGAACGCCTTCAGGTACCGTAAGTGGCAGGGTGGATTTGCGAGTCGACAGTCTTCGCTGAGGAGAATGCGGCTTATTTTCAGGAGAGGGTGGACAGTAACTTGGCCGTAACCAAGTACGATCTCTTCTGTATAGTTTGCCATTTAAGGATACATCATAGGAATTTCCATGTTGGTACTCCACGATACCAGGTAGCCATGCTTGTTTACCTTGGGTGGTCTTCACCAACACATCTTGGCCAATTTGAAGATCTGGAAGATTTTTGGCTGCACGGTCATGGTATGACTTGGTTTTCCTTCTTTTGTAGGTAATCATGCTCGGAACATTTTCAATGACTTCCGGAAGAAGTAGTTTAGGATAAACTGGAAGGAGAGATCTAGTTCGACGACTCATTAAGCGTTGAACTGGGCTAGAGTTCATACCTTCTGTGGGAGTATTGCGCCATTCCAGTAGTGCTGCGTCGAAATCTAGGTTGTCTTTCTTGCATTTTCTAAGGAGTGTCTTTGCAATTTTCACGCATGATTCGGCCTTTCCATTGCCTTTACTATGATGAGGGGCAGAAGTAGTATGTAAAAATTCCCATGATTTCACAAATTGAGTAAAGTCTTTGCCAGTTAGCTGTGTAGCGTTGTCACTCACAAGAATTTGAGGGATGCCATGACAAGAAAACACTCTTTTACAGAATTTGATGATGGTTTCCGCTCGGGTATTAGGTAGTCTTTCAATTTCAAAATAATCAGAATACGAATCAACCATAACTATATAATCTTCTCCATCTAATTCGAACAAGTCTATGTTGACTCTCTCCCATGGTAATTCTGGGATACGATGGGATTTCATAGGCATTTTTGATTGATTACTGGCCATCTCTTGACATGTCGGACACGATTTTACGGTGTCTTGAACTTCACTGTTCATGTGTGGCCAAAATAGTGTGTCTCTGGCTCGTCTCAATGATGCATTCACACCTAGGTGGCACAGGTGTATTTTGTCCATGAATTCTGCACGTAAGGATTTTGGGATAACTACTCGATCACCTTTAAAAATTATGCCATCTTGGACCATAAGATCACCTCTAACATTCCAATATTGATGAAGGCTGGCAGGTAACTTTTCCTTCATTTCAGGCCATCCAGTCTTAATAGTTGAAGACAAGAGGCACAGGACTTCATCTTTGCAGGTCTCAAGCTTGACTTTTTGTAAACTATCTTGCATCATGTTGATGTTATCTGCAATTTTCAGTGTTTCGAGTTCTTGATTGATGGTATCTAGCTGGTAAACTTCGTCTAATTCAAGATTTTCTTCGTCGGGTAACTGTAAGCGTGAAAGTGCATCAGCTATGAGCATCTTCTCACCTTTGATGAAGGTAACTTTCAGGTTGTACCTTTGCAAACGTAGAAGCATTCGTTGCAGTCTCGTTGGGGCTTCTAAGATAGACCTTTCGAAAATGGTTTCAAGTGGACGATGATCCGTTTGAACAATAATTTGCTTACACCCAACAATATACTGAGCAAATCTCTGACAAGAGAACAGAATGCTGAGTGTTTCACGCTCGATTTGTGCCCAGTTTTTTTCGTTAGAATTAAGGCTTCTAGAGGCGTATGCAATAGGTCTTCCTTCTTGTAAAAGTACTCCTCCAAGGCCCTTGCTTGATGCATCTGATTGTATCATTATTTCTTTGTTCGGGTCGAAATATGCGAGGACAGGAGCATTTATAAGGAGTTGCTTCACAGTGTCGACTGCATTGGAGTGTCGTGGCTCCCAGATCCATGGGCGATCCTTTTGTGTTAACTCCCTTAATGGCTCACAAATCGAGGAAAGATTTGGGATGAACTTTGACATGTATGTCACCAGACCGATGAAACTTTTAGTTTCCACTACATCTTTCGGATAAGGCATTTTTGCTACTGCATCAACCTTTGCAGGGTCTGGTTTGAGGCCGTTTCTAGTTAGAATATGTCCCATATATTTTACTTCTTCTTGTTTTAGTCTGATCTTGCTGCGATTGAATTTAAGGTTCACTTCTCTTGCTCGAGCTAGCAGCTTCTCTAATGCTACATCATGATTTTGGGACGCTTCTTCGTTGGTATTTCCTCTACCAACCACTAAGATGTCATCCTGAATTATGATGATGTCACTTAGGCCTTCGAAAATTTCGTGCAAGCGACGTTGATAGAGATCGGTTGAGATTTTGAGACCAAACGGAAGGCGGACCCACCGATATCGTCCAAATGGTGTCCAGAAAGTGGTGAGAAAAGAGCTGTCTTCGCATAGCTTCATATTCCAAAATCCATCCTTAGTATCCAACACTGAGAAATATCGAGCATTATTTAATTCGGGCATTATTCCTTCAATTGTAGGGATCTCATATTCAGCACGCTTGAGCGCTTTGTTAAGATCTCTGGGATCGAGACATAATCGGAGCTTTTTTAGGTGTTTTCACCAAAACTAAGTTGCTGATCCAGTCCGTAGGGCGTGTTTCTTTGACGATTATTTGCTGTTGTTCGAGCTCACTTAGTTTTCGTTTTAGTTCTTCTCGGAGGGGAACTGGAACTCTTCGGGGTCTTTGCTTCACTGGTGTACAGCTAGGGTCGACAACAAGTTTGCATTCACCTTGTAGACATCCTACACCCGAAAAAACGTCTTCATATTGCTTTAAAATACTTTCGGCCTTGGTTTCCGTGTCAATCCGTAGAACTTGTACATTATCCAGCTTGACAAGTCCGAGTTCCAAACAGGCATCTCCGGAAAGTAACGGTAGCTCTTTCCTAATTTTTGAGTGACAGACAACTAGGAATTTCAAGTCTCGCTTCAGGCATCCATGAGTTACTGTGAGGACGATTTCACCCTTTGGCTTAATTGTGGTGCCTGCATAACATCGAAGTTTTGACTTAGTAGCTTGCAAACAGGGTTGCTTCCCTCCAAACATCTTATTCAAAAAATTTGTTTCGATAACGTTCACCGTTGCTCCACTGTCTAACTGACATTTGACCTTGAAATTCTTTTGGTTGATCACAAAATTCAGAGTTGTTGCCCATATACGCATTTTCTTTCTATCATTGATGTGATATGTTTCCTGAATATTAAATGCTTCTTCATTGCTGTCCGAAGTCTCTTCTGAGTTCTCTTGTTCATTCATCATTTTTACAACTGGCTTACGCTTGTAGGGCTTTCTATATTTTGCTTGCTTGCACACAGATGAGAAATGGTTTGCAAGTCCACAGCTATTACATTTCTTTCCAAATGCGGGGCATGCTTGCTTATCATGTCTGTGGTATCCTCCACAATATTCACATGGAACTTTACCTATTTTCTTATTTTCAGTCTTTGTTTGTCGCTTTTGTCCCTCCTTCAGCTTCGCTACAATTTCTACATTCGAGCTTTCACCATTTTGTATGGTCTTCATTTGCTTTTCAGCCAATTCGTTTGCACGACATATGCTTATGGCAGACTCGAGAGTTAGCTTAGGGTCTTTTAGTAGTTGTTTTCTAGTTGCATTGTCGTTGATGCCTAAGACAAGCCTGTCACGTATCAGCTCTGTCTCCATCGTTTTATAATTACAGGTACTTGCCAATGATCTAAGGCGAATAAGGTACTCATCGATAGACTCATTTCTCTCTTGGTTGGCAGAGCCAAAAAGAAATCTTTCGTATGTTGTGTTTACCATGGGTATAAAATAATTATCCAATTCACTAATTATGGAGGTTATGTTACCTTTTGAGTCTGCTGAGAGGTTCATACTCTCTAGAATCTGCCAAGTTTCCCGTCCTAAGAGAACCATAAAAGTGGCTATTTTCTTTTCCTCTGATTGTTTGGTTAAATCTGAGGCTATGAGGTAGTTTTCCCACTCTGCTTTAAAAAACTTCCAATTTTCGGCAGAATTGCCTTTTAAGCTCATCTTTTCTGGCAAAGGAATATTCATCTTAACTTCAAGAAACTTAGAACGCACTACTCTAACAAGGTTCGACTAATTAACACCTGACACCATGTTTGGGAACTTAATAAAAACATGCACTTCTCATGAACTGTGTGTTTTATTGACTGGTAGGTTACATAGATTAGATTGGTCACCTAGCATACGTATCGATATATCGATACCTTGATATCGAACACCTATATTACTGTAAAGTTTCATCCAAATCCGTTCAGTAGTTTTTGCTTGAAAGAGAGACAAACATACAAACTTGCACATTTATAATATTAGTAAGATTACAAAAAATCATAAAACAATATACGAGTTGGCTAAACAAAAAAATAGAATCTATAACCTATAAATAAGCTATATAACCTATAAAATAGGGTTCTATAACCTTCCCAGCTCATTGCCTATTACCTTCCTTTCAGTTGTATGTTGAATGTCTTGGTGGTGGGGTGCTGTCTCAGGTTTAGAGCCTGTTTGGGCTGTTGATCATTGGGATATACTGCACTTTTTTCTTCGAGATGTGATTCACATTACCTTTTTTTGTGTCTTGATAATGCCTGAATAGGCGAAACGTAAAATAAATAGGCGAAAGAAAAGAAAAGAAATTTGAAACATAAGGCTTTGCATTATTGTTTTTCCCAATTGCATTATAATAAATAATAGTGTTTCTGTTTGAGTTTTTGGCTCTATTTTATTTATTTGATTTGTGGTATAGGTGTTGATAAACAAAAAAAATTTCAAAAGAGAAATTAAACAAATATTCTTTTTTAAGCTTTTAGATTTAAAGTTAAATATTTTAATATTGAAAAGTAAAAAGTGACCTCACATAAATGTTAAGATCGTGGAAAAATTCCAACGAAAAGGCCTTAATTTATTTAAAGGCTTTTCCTTGGAATTTTTCCATGGTCTGAAAATATTTTAAATGTAATGTTACGGTCACAGACAGGAAGACGGAAGCAAGGGATTAGCGGCTTAAATCCGTCGGCGGGAGAAGTTAAAATAGGATTAGGGCCTTCTCGATTGTCTCCTTTTGTCGGAAAAGGATTAAGAAGATTCCAGAATTTTCTGGCCCCTCCGTGTTCTAGAATGTTTGGCCTTGCCTATTTAAATACTTCCCTCACCTCGAGCCAGTCAGTCTTAGCCTGAGAGTAGACCACGCAAGATCTGTGATAAGTGAGTGTCAGTGTGATAAACTAGTCAGTGTTGAACCGGTCAGTATAATAAGTGTATCAGTGACCTGTGACAGTCTCGCGAGTGTAATAAACTGTTTCTGTTTGTTACTGTATGTCAGTTTGTCATACTTGGAGAATCTTACCGTCGGTGGACTAGTGAACTGTAAGTGTTAATTATTAGTTATAAATTGTAGTGTAGTTTTATAATATTCATTAAATTTATGTAAATAGTTGTCATTTAGAATTAGTAATATCTTATATTATTGTAATAATTAAATAGGAGTTAGGCCTAGATTACAATATTTAGAATATTGTTATTGTAAGTTTATATTAGTCTAATAATTTAATTATTAATAGTTTAATTGTATCCTTTTTATTATTTTGTTAATAAATATTATTATCTTTAATTAAGGAATTGTTTAATTCATTTTAATACCCAGTAGCCCGTAACAGTAATTTATTTCTAGAGTTTTTACCAAGAATTGACAAGAGAAGCAAACTGAAGAAAGAGATTTTAAGTTTTATTATAATTGTGATGTCTTTAATTAAATCACTATCAGTTTTTATTAGTAAAAATGAATTTGATGTTCAAATCTATAGAATTAATGTTGAATTACTTAATCGATTTAAACTGAAAAATTATCATCAAAGGTTTAAATGTTTCTAACTTTTTGAGAAGAATGTTTTGCCCTTATTTTGAAACATACCTAATGTTTGGGTTGTGAAATTATTGGGTAGTCCGTATTCCTCCAATGGTGATGTCCCTGAGATTTTAATATCAATAGACTCAACTGTTATAATCACATAATAGGCTACCCATTTAAATTGGAATACATACAAAAATTAATCTTTTGTCAAACAAGATTATGAAAAAGGGCAAATTTTAACATTGGTTATTATCCCATTTTGGTATTATCGCTTTTAACAAACTGTATTATATAAACCCTTGCGAATGTTTATAAAATATGTTATGCATAAGTTTCAGGTAACAATAATTTTAATTGTTTATTTATTTAATAGCCCTTCATGCTACTATGGTTAATCAGTCAATGCTACAATGGGAGTCATAAATTTTGCCTACTCAACTGCGAGTAGAGAAGGGATCTTGTTCAAGTACCTGACACTACATAGGCTCGGGCCTCTTTATATGTCCCTCCCGAATGATGATACAAGTAAGGATTCTTTAGTCCTTTTAAAAAATCTAAAGACCACCTACCGGGCATAGAAGGTTGTTGTGCTAACCACTGACCACTACACCACAGGTGGCACTATTTTAATTAAATGAACTAATAGAATTATTAAAACTTGATAAATCAAAGGGATATACATTTTAGAAAACAAAAAATCTTTGACTCAAATCAATTTATGCATTTAGCCAAATCAATATTGTCATCAATTTTATTAGCACCGTCTCTTTAGACCTTCATAATAATTTAATGCTCAGTTTGTTGTTACTTTTACACAACTTATTCTGGTATGCTTGATACATGAAATGCAAAATGCACTGCAGAATCTCCATGGTTTCTTTGTTGTATGTTTAAAAAATAAAAAGGCAATAATATATCTGCCTAGTTAAGTCGCAGATTGACGGATAGCAATGGGGTGAACATGCTGTAAATTAGAAAAATTAAATAAATTACGTGTAATTTATAGTTTTACAAGGGTTCTGAATTTCCCTATCCCAGAGAACAGATATAATGGATTTATCTATTCTGTTTAATTGCTTTATATCTTGTCAGGATTCGTACTGTTTATTTACTTATTATTATTTTTTGTTTAATTATCTTTTTTTTAAATTGTTTTCTGTCACTTTTTACACGCTTTATGATTTCTAGCATGCAGTCTTCTTGCCAGATATATAATATGTTTCTTTTTCTGTTCATGCTTGTTATTCTAAAGGGACTTAGTCCCAGAATAAAGTTATTTTTCTATTCTATTCTATCAAGTGTTCAGGACTCTCCGCAATTTAACACAATCTACAATAAGGCAGGCGAAATCCAAATACTTTCATAAATCCCTTTCCACCACGCCTGATCCTAAATCCAAATGCCAAATCTTTCGGAAACTCTCACTTTGCAAATCCCCTTCACCTGTAGTCTTTCCGATTTCAGCTGATGAACTGAACGTACATTTTTTGTCTCTCTCTCTCTCTCTCTCTCTCTCTCTCTCTCTCTCTCTACTAACAACACACGATCTACTTCTCCCAATTTCTCAATTATACCATCATTCAACTACAACAACTTTAATTTCTCCGACATATCACCCGCTGTCCTTATTCCTTCCCTAATGAATCCCACTCTAATTCCATAAGTTCTGATGGTATTCCAGTCAAATTGTTAAAAATATGCCTTCCCGAAATTCTACCCTCTCCTCTCTATATTTACAATTTTTCCTTACAAAATGCAGTTTTCCCTTCCTCCTGGAAAAAAATAATAGTCCATCCCATAAAAAAATCATCCAATCCCTCAAAACCAAATGACTTCCACCCTATCTTCATACTCTCTAACCTTTCCAAACCACTAGAAAGAATAGTTCAATCCCAAAAATCAAATTTTCTGGAAGAGTCCAAACTCCTCGATCAACTTCAATCAGGATTCTGTCTTGGCCTCTGTACTCAATCTGCCCTCTTTAAAATCACCACTGACATACATACCGCCATGGACGAAAAAAAATTAACAGTACTAATTCTACTCAATTTTTCAAAAGCTTTTGATTCGCTGAACCATTCCATCCTTTTTTCTAAATTAAAATCTCTTTCAACCTCTTTTTTCAGACAGACAACCTCTTTCAACAATCTTTGGAATAGATAATTTCAATTTCTGCTATAGTTTGGAGACTTAAGGGCTTTTTGTTGGAATTTTTCCACGGTCTTAACATTTATGTAAGGCCTCTTTTTACTTTTCAATATTAAAATCTTTCCTTTTCCAAAACAGTTCCATACTCTTGATCCAAGCTTTCGTTTCAGATAGCACTCAAGCAGTCTCCGTCCCAAATCAATCCCTATTCTCTTTCCTTCCTCTGTATAACACAGGAGTGGCACAGGGTTCTAGTATTTCCCCAATCCTTTCCAACTGTTACATTAATGACCTACCCAAATCAATCCACCACTGTTCCCACCATCTAAACGCTGACGACCCCCAAATCTATTTTTCCTTTTCTTCCTCTGAGATAATAGCTGCATTTGCTAATATTCAGGGTGACCTTGATAGGATCAGTGCCTGGGCTAACCTGAATAATAATTTATGTTAAATGCTGCAAAAACTCAGGCCATTCTAATTGATTCCAATACCCTCCTTTAATCCATCAACTCCCTCCCCCAACTAATCTTAAATGATCACCCAATTACTTTCAGTTCCTCTGTTTCAATCTCGGTATAGTTTTCAACCAAACCCTTTCCTGGAAACCTCACATTACCCAGATACAATAATTTATTGTATATCCACTATCCTAGTAACTATTATTGATATTATTCACATGACCGTGTTTACATAAGGTAATTATTCCACAGGTTGTCGCTTCGAGTTGAGACACAAGTTTTAACTTTTCATTCATTTTTCTTTTAATACTTTCCAAAATTACAAGTTATCATGAGCTTTAATATGGAGAAGAGAATGTAATTATGGGAAGTGTGCATACTTCGGTTATCAATTTATCTAGAATTGAACGGTTCAACAAACATATATCATCTCCGCTTTGAAATGTTAGTTGAAACTTTTATTTCTCGATGAAATGATTACCAAAATCTACTCATGGCCCATAATTACATTCTCTTTTTCATACTAAAGCTCAAGATAACTAGTATTTTTGGAAAATATTAAAAATTAATCGAATAAATAGTTTTAACTCAAACTTGAAGTGACAACCTGCGGAACAGATACCAAACTACTACCCTTTCAGTACATCTAAAGCCATAAATCTAAAAGGAAAACTCACCGCTCTTTTCAAAGTGGCAATGTTCCTGAAGACTGGTTTTAATAACTGGAAAAGATTCAGATAATTATTAGGTGCAGTTAGAAAAATATTAAAATAAAAATGGGCAGAGAAATCAGATCCATGATATTAAGTTCATACACTCGATTTTGTCTTGGTAATCTTGGTCAGTTAATTTGAATGGAAATTCTGGCAATGAAGTAGTGGTTTCAAATGTAATTTTGGACTGTAAAATACTTTCGTCAATGCTATCATTTTTCATTTTTGCGTTTTATTATCACTTATAAAACTGAATATTTATCAGATACAGCTGTAGGAAAAAAAAACATTAGTAATTATGAAAAAGTTGATTTAATAGTTCATTATAGTCACGGAATTGCTTAAGTCATTTCCAGCTTCCGATATTGTTTAAAATTATCAGAATGAAAAAAATCTTTTTTCGCGATCCTTATCCTAAAGCATATTGCTTATTTTTTATTTTTTTCGTAACATTTTTTATTATCCTATGCATTTATATAATAGTTAATCTCCTCCTCTTAATTTCGTGGCTCGTTCCTTGACTAAAGTGGTTTCAAGTCAAATAACTTAATTATTATAGAAATACTACAGTTTTTTATTCGTACTAAAATTTTAAATTATAAAACTAAAACATTTTCGATCGATATGACCTGATTTATCAAAACGTAAATAAATCGCAGGAATTAACAATGTAATAACCTTCTCAATAACAATAACCATAATAATAATAATAACCTCCTTCTCAGTTTGCCGGTTCACGGTAGTTATTTGTAAAATTTGTTTTAACTTTCACATAGTTAGTAATGTCTATTTTGCGGAGAATAACTTCATTGAAAAATTGTCTATATACTACAACTCAAATATCTGACTTTTACGTTCAAAATAAATCGTATCCTTATGTTGTCAAGTGGTTTACTCCTTTCCAGCGTTATTGCAATGGACAAATTTCTTCCTATCCTAAAATATATCCAAATGAGAACACGTTTTCTCACAGTGTTTTAGAAAATATCCCAGCCTATAACATGACGGTTTTTAATTCATCAAACGATTTATCTCTGAGGAATATTCTGATGGATAAACATTTCGAAAGCTCTGAGCCACTAAAAATGCCAATTCATGAATTGCTCACATTGTTTGAAAGAATGTGTCATTTGGATACTGATGATGTCTTTGAAGTTTTTGATGCTGTGCAACAAAGATGTGATGAAATGGATGATGATCAGTTGGCTACGGTCTTGAAGAACTTAGGGCATTCCACTGTTTTCAAGCTCAATAAAAAGGATAAGTTGACTAGTTTTTGGAAAGAACTTGACAATATTTGTAAAAAGCGTTGGAAAACTTGGCCTGTTCAAAAAGTGTTTTACTTCATTGACATGTGGTATTATTTCGGCCTTATCAAAAGGAGCGATTTTGTTTTTGCATCCTTTATGAAGTGTGTGAGCAAGCCATATGGGTAATCACACTTTCTATATTATAATCCTCACCACTCTCTTGACTAATAGATCTTCTATTAGTCAATCATTCTAATTTTATGATAATGTGACTAAAATTATATGTACCCTATTAAACATTCTGCCAACCATTCGCCATTGGTTGTCAGTAGGTAATAATGAATCAATATTTGTTGGTTCATCTTATCAAAAATATCTTGAATCATCTGTAGTACAGTTTTTTTTTTTCAAACACTATTGTACTGTGCTTGCTTTGATTTCAGTGTGCATGATAATACTCTATTGATAGAATTTTTAATCCACCTGATACTTCACAAAATTTGTAGTCAACATTGGGTGTAAATGCTTCCCAATGCTATATCACTTCCCAATAGAGCTGGTCGCTCAGGGAAGTTAGACCATACCCCCATAAGGGAAGGCCTATGAAGATCAATTATATTATTACATTAATTAATTCTTCTTTCAACAAAAAAGATCTTATTATTTATTATTGTTATTTAAGTTACAATATTAGGATATTTTGGTAAATATTAGTAGTTTTTTGTAAACCATTTTGTTTTCTAATTCTCTTAATAATAAGGGAGTAGAGTAGCGCAGTGGTATAGCACTAAGTTGCCATGCCAGAAATCCTGGTTCAAATTCCGCTGCAGACAGTTGCTTTTATTTAGTCTGTTTGCGGGAGATGGATGATATGGTATCTAGTACCCTTCCTGGGGCTCACCCAGCCTCTATAAAATATTATATAAATAGGATACCCAAAATACGGGGGAAAAACCTAGCGGTTGAGCATGACCTAGGACAAGTCACTTCCTTGCAGAACCGTTGTCCATGAAACAGTACAGTCTCTACATGTACTGAACCCCAGACTCATTCACGATAAAGCAGCATTTAAGACATTGCCGCCCGCTAATGTTTTGCTGAAATTTACTATAAGATCGGTGATTTTATCATATATCAGTATAATTTTTATCATATATATTATAATATCAATTTACTATGTATATTATGTAGATACAGGTACAGATTTTTTTTCCGTTATAATAAAGGCTTAATTCATTCATCCATTCATGTGCGTAGCTCAAAGTTATTTCAGGTTATTTTTGTTATATCTAGATTAAAAAAATTATATAACAAAACTTTTGGAATTGCATATTTCTAATTTATTTATCTGATCTTAACAAACAAATTTCATTTAGATTAATTGGTTTCAGTTATTAAGGTTCCATTATTATTATTATTATTATCCATATAATATATTTTATGAGTCTTTGGTAACCAGATTCAATTCCAGTTGTGACAAATAAATTATTTAATCTGTTAACAGCCACGCATGGACGCTGTGGGATCCTGAAACCCTTCCTTCCTAGATTTCATCTGTCCTCTACAAAGTGGGTACCTTTGGAGAACATACAAAGTGGGAGAACAACTGTTTTATTAGAAACTGTACAGTCTTTACCATACACTGAAAGCATGATCCTTAACAGTTTGTAGCGGTAAAGCCTTTTTTTTTTTTTTTTTGTACCACTATTGTAAATTTTTTCCCAGCTATGACGATGGCCTAAAAATTGAGCTAAAATGTCGATAATAAACAACTTATACTCATCAGTATTTAATTGTTAGTTGACAACTAACAATTAAATACTGATGATTAACTCGACTAATTCCTCCATTAACAGGTAGTTCACCCTTAAACGTTTTAATAAAATGCTGTATCCAAGCTTCCAAATCTGTATTGAAAACGTAAAGATCATACAAAAGGCTAGATTGAGAATTGATTGTTGCTTAGTAACATAGATTAAAAAAAAATGTATCACTACAACCCATCAAGGGTCTTGGGTTCAGTACATGGTAGAGACTGTACTATAGCCGTAGAGGGTAGTGACTTGTCCCCCAGTTTTCACCCAATTAAGAGTACCCATTTTGACTGGGTGAGCCTCTAGAAGGTCTGCAAATCCCATAAGGTCTAAATATGGCCAACTTATTTAATAATTTATCTGTCATAGCCGAATTTGAATCCTCATATTATGGTTTGTGGAAAAGTCAAAAGCATTAATTAATATTTATATTTCATCTATTTTAGACTCTCTCCTCAACAAGTTGTCCAGTTATTATTTTATATGAGCGTTATGAGACATCCAACAAACGTTTCGATTTTCAATCGAGAATGCGAGCTAGAAAAATATATCGAGGAACTGAGTTTAGGAGAAATAGGAGTTGCTGTAATGGGATTTTTTAAAACTCAAAACGCTATTCGTAGTGAGAAAATCATGAACCATATAATTGATAAAACTATTAATGAAATTAAGTCTGTTCCTGAAATAACTTTGGCTTGCATTTTAAAAGTAAGTTTTATTTTTATATTTTAATATTTATTTATTATAACTACTTATAAAACTATAAAAAAAAAAAATCAATATTTAATTCAAGTCTTTGCTGTTTCTGACCACTGTGTTTATACCATTTAAAGTGCTCCTTTTATAGTTAATATGTTTTTGTGCCTAACTCCTAATGATTTTTTATCCAATCAATTAATAAAAATTAAATACAAATAATAACTTTCAATCGGTTTAAGAATTGTTTTATTTTTTTAATCGATGCTATATATTTTTTCCTTTCAAATTCAAAAATAGTGCTATATTTTGTGTTAGGATGTAGAGAATTGAATAGAATTTTTGAAAATATTTATAATTTAACTGATCAAGCACAACAAAAGATGAATCAAATATTAAAAAAAAAAATAGTTCTTTGATCCGTTGTCAGGAAACGCCTATAAAATATTACATCAATAAATTATTATTTTTTTTTAATAGAGAGATTGATATACCTTAATACATTGATGCCCGGGAACGAGATTTCTCGTTTTCATTAGACATTTATTGGTGACCAGGAACGAGAAATCTCTTTTTGGTGATAAGCTCCAGTCACATAATAAACTGATATTATAATATATGTACATAATATATTTATATATATAGCATTTCCAAATCTATTTGAACCTTTTCCAAGTCAACTGTAACCTTTTACAAATCAATGTTACCCTTTCCAAGTCACAAGCAACCCTTTCCAAGTCACAAGCAACCCTTTCCAAGTCACAAGCAACCCTTTCCAATTCAAATGTAACCCTTTCCAAATGAGTTGGAACCCTTTCCAAAGAAAATGTAATCCTTTAAAAGGGAGTGTCACCCTTTTTATTTCAATTTTAACCGTCTCACTTGAAAATGTTTTGACAATTTACCGTACTGGGAAATGGGCGAATTTAGGGCCTCAGAACTCAACTTTTAATTTTGTTATTTTCAAAATTATTACTGACACAAAGCAGTAAACGAATGAAATTAACTAAATTTTCGAATATCAGTGATTTTTGTTATTATACATAAATAATTATTCCTTTTTGAAGGAACCCATTAAAAATAAAAAAAATTATAAAAATGTTTTTTTTTCTGAGAAAGTAAAACTACGTAAACTGACTTTATCAACAATTTCATTCTTCGATTTTGCAAAAAAAATTTTTGCATTACAGTTTACATTTTTTCCTTTGTTTTTATTACTTTTTTCTTGATAAAAAAAGTCAACTTTTTGTTTCAAATTTTTTGTAAACAATAATATTGTTTTATCGCCAAAACTATGAAGATACTGTTGTTAAGTTCAGATTACATGTTTTTAAATAAACTTTCTCAGAAACAAAAAATCAACGTGGGAGACCCGGGTTCGAGTCCCGGTCCTGGTCATATCTTTTCTTTTCAAATAAAATATTTAAAAAATCAACTATTTTTTTTTTTTAATTATTTCCCTCATTTTTGTCCTAACAAGAGTTGTGAAGAAAAAGGTTGTGATTATTTTATCCTGGTGAGTTCTGTGTCCCATTTCCCAGTACAATAAATTTTAAAACATTTTCAAGGGTCACAATTGAAATGGAAACGGTTACAATTGAAATAAAAAGAGTGACACTTGAGTTGTGAAGGGTTATATTTGAATTGGAAAGGGTTGCTTGTGACTTGGAAAGGGTAGCATTTGATTTGTAAAAGGTTACAGTTGACTTGGAAAAGGTTCAAATAGCCTTGGAAATGCTATATATATATATATATATATATATATATATATATATATATATATATATGATGACATAGTAATAAAATAACATATAATATGATAATAATAATATAACATACAAATTATATATATATATATATATATATATATATATATATATATATATATATATATATAATGACATAGTAATAAAATAACATATAATATGATAATAATAATATAACATACAAATTATATATATATATATATATATATATATATATATATATAGTGAATAAATTGATATTATAATATAGATGATAAAATCACCGGTTTTATAGGAAATTTCAGCAAAACATTAGTGGGCAGCAATGTCTTAAATGATGCTTTATTGTGAACGGGTCTGGGGTTCAGTACATGGTAGAGACGTACTGTTTCATGGACAACGGTTCTGGACAAGGAAGTGACTTGTCCTAGGTCATGCTCAACCGCTAGGTTTTTCCCCCGTATTTTGGGTATCCTATTTTTATAATATTTTATAGAGGCTGGGTGAGCCCCAGGAGAGTCCTAGATCCTGTATGATCCATCTCCGCCTGCAAACAGACTAAATAAAAGTCTTGCCTTCAGCGGGATTTGAACCAGGATTTCCGGCGTGGCAACTTAGTGCTCTACCACTGAGACACTCCACTCTCTTTTTTTATGAATAATATACAATTTTTTTTATATTTTAGGCTCTTCGTTACAGTATGACTATACCTTTTTGGAAAAGAATACCTGAGCTATTAAACGCAGTTGAAGGAGAACTCCCGAGATTGACGATACAGTGTTCTGTCCATGCATCACTTCTGACAACTAGGCCACAAATTGTGCATGAGGGAGTTTTAAGGAAAGTTGCTCAAAAGCTCGTTGATAATATCAGCACTTGTAGGCTGAAGGTTTGTGTATAAAACTTTGTCTCATTCATTTTAAGAGTATTGATTGTTGTGGTTCTAACGAATGCGTTGTAATTGAGAAAAAAATTAAACTTGAATTTTCGATAGAAATAAATGTTTCAAGGTTTTCTGAATCCGAAAAATCTCGCAAAATGATCTGTATATGCTTATGTGAATTACCAGGTCAAAAGTTCTCGGAAACACTAATTTTGTTTTTAACATATAGTGGGCTTAGTGACACAAAAGCGTATCTACAAAATTGCTATTTTCCAGAAATGAATGTAATAGTGACTTATGAGTTTAAAAAAAAAACACCTTCAATATAGGCAACGCGTATATAAGAGCTTATGACTTTAAAATAGAACATGAAAACTAGTGTTACATCTACAAATCATCCACTCTATCTACAAATCATCAATTTTATAGATACGTTTTTGTATTACAGTGGAGCGTCGATTATCGGAACTAATGTTGTCAGGGGTGGTTCGGATAATAAAAAATACGGATAATCAAAATTTACTAAAAAATATAATATAAATATATATATATATATATATATATATATATATATATATATATATATATATATATATATATGTGCACATATACATATACATATGTAAACATGCGTGATTTTTAGAATTTTTTTATAAAGAATTCTGGGGGGGAGGGGAAACTGCTGCTGGAGCTTCAGCACTTAATCTTTCACAGTGAATTTCAATTTGCCGAATTCCATGTCGTAATTTAAAATTTTTCAGCCAACCAGAACTTGCGACAAATTTTGGGTCACCTTAAAGCTTCATTTTTAATTCTAACGTTTTTTCACACAAAATGGGCCCTGATATGGGCTGACCAGAAGACTGTTGTTGCAAAAATCAAGTGTAAACAGCATCTTCCAACAATTCACTTTTCGCTTTTTTCAAAGTTTTACGACTAGAACTGCCCGCCTCACTGTAAAGATTATTAGCATACCTGATGATGGAATCAGAATTATTTTTTATTCCTGTTGATTTACTAACATTGAACTCCATAGCTAATGTCTGATCCGATTCACTTTTTTTTAGCCGCGCAATTATTTCCAATTTGCCTATTAATGAAAGACCCACTCGTTTTCTTTTTGTTGACATTTTAAAACAAAAAGTGATCACAAATGCGATGTACACCTCACAAAGAATGATTTAAAACTGAAGATGAGCAACCTATTACCAACCAAATGAATAAGGAATGGATTGAATGAATAAGGAAAGGATTTAGAGAAACAAATGAAATTACCTAATTAGGTTTACAGTTCTAAGTAAGCAGATATGTATTGGAGTCTAAGTTCATTTTATTGCAGTTTCCGAGAAATGATTAGGGCCCCCCTTATTGAGATTCATGGAATCATCAAATTTTATTTAAAATAACAATAATTTTATTCTGATATCAAATCTGATCAAATTAATTAAAATTACATTTGAAAAAAAAAACAGGTCCATTAATTGAACGTTCAAATAACGCTCCACTGTACTTAGGTGATAATATTTAAATAACATATTTAATATAGGTGTAAATGCCTAGGATGTCATAGCTATTTGCTAGTTATTTGCTAAAATTAACTTGAGGTGTCACTTTATATTATCTATTATACATTAATATAAAAAAATCTGTAACAAAAATTTGATATAACATAAAAACAATCAATTGTAGATTGAGTACAGATTTTTAAGGTGCCTTACCTAGTGGGCCTGACATCGTGAGGGATTGGAAAACTACCGTTTTAAATATATTTTGAAGGTAAAATATAGCCTCCGTAGTAGAACAAAAGTAGGGGAATAGTTATTATATTTTTACCAATGGCTGGCGCTCATTTAACAGGATGAAAATGGATGAGCTACAAAAAATTAATAAACTTAACATATGAGGCTCATGGGGAAAACATTCTAAAAGGCCAACCCAACATAAATTTAAATATTAGAAAGGAAATTAGTTGACTGGAAGATCTAATGTTAGGGTGGAGATAGTTGGAGGTGCAGTCAAATTTAAACACCAAATAAGTGGATACTTATTTTTTATTTGTGCTGACATTTCGACCTACTTTGTAGGTCATATTCAGGGCTATGAAAGAAAAACAGACAAAACAAAAAAAAAACTATAAAAATACATTACAGTACCAAGAATATAAAAATATAATAATATTATAGAGTAATAGAAAAGTAGAACAGAATAGTGAAGGAATTATATGAATAAAAAAATTACAGAATAAATGCTCATAATATTATACCTTTCTGTACATTTATTCTGTAATTTTTTTATTCATATTATTTATTCACTATTTCGTTCAACTTTTCTATTACTCTATATAATATTGTTATATTATTATATTCTTGGTGCTGTAATGTATTTTTATAGTTTTTTTTTTTTTTTGTCTGTTTTTCTTTCATAACCCTGAAGATGACCTACAAAGTAGGTCAAAACGTCGGGACAAATAAAAAATAAGTGCCTACTTGTTTGGTGTTTACATTTGAATGCACCCCCAGCTATCTCCATCCTTACATAAATTTAAATATCTTACTTGAAGAAAAAAAATATAATAATAATAATATCTTATAATATTAATAAACCTGTACTACAAAAACCCATGAAGGGTCATGGGTTCAAGTACTTGGTTGAGACTGTACTGTATTTTGGTTTACTGTTGTACGGGGAGGTGATTTGTCCGAGACCATGTTCAACCGCAAGGTTTTTCCCCCAATTAATGATCCTCCATTGATGTTAACCGATTAAATAATTTATTTTTCACAGCCATATTTGAACCAGGAACCTTCAGCATAGTGAACTTAGTGCTCTACCCACTTATAATACACCATAATTAATAAATTTTTATTAATGTCGAAACGTCTCGAATAGAGTGAAAATTGAGAATAAATAATGACTTGAAAATGTTTTTTATTTCTCTTACCCTAAAAAAAACATAATTAATTTAAAAATTACTCATAAACTTGAAAACACAAAAAAATTGAACAGTTTCCAGAATAGTCCATATTTTGCTTTCAAATATAAGGAAATTTATTTGAACACACTTTTTCCTTAATAACTTTCTTTCTTTTTTTTTCTATAATACGAATATTTAGTTTTATAAAATAACTTTAATTTTAGGATATGGAGAAAGCTATTTTCCCTCTGGCACAAGAGAATTTCGATCCGCAAACAGAACCTTGTGTTTACAAGTCGATTCTAAATGAGCTTAATAAAGATGAAAGAAACAATGAAATGAAAAACTTTCCTAAAACACTTATCGCTCTTGTACATTACCTCTGCCTGAAGGAAATATATGCTGAAAATTTGATCAAGAAAGTTCTTGATATGGAATTTGTACACCACGCATATGGTATTATTTATTAATATATAACATTTTTAATAAATACAAGAGGAAGAATGTTCATTGAACATTACTTTAATTAGGATCTTGTTGACTTACGTCATTATATTATTTATAATTAATTTGGCAGAGTACCACGGCGGAGACATGAGAGACCCGGGTTTGAATCCCGGTCCTGGACGAATCTTTTCTTTTCAAAATGAATATTTAAAAATTATAACTATTAATAAAAAAATAAATTATAACAAATTATAATTAGAGTTAGAGATTATATTGTTAAGGTTCTCATCTGTGCTATCCAATCCTTTCCCATGGCCAGTTCTGTAAACGTAGCCGATTCCTGTATTGGAAATTTGTGAGGATTTCTATATCATTCCTACAGGACGGAAAGAAATAAGCCAAATCTGGCCACTAGGGCATAGCACCTTACGGGGGAGCATTGAAAATGTATATGCTTGCAGGAATTAACTTTTTTAAGAGCGTTTTTTTTTTTCCCAATATGTCAGAGTTCTCAGACTAGTACTCCTGGCGAGAAGGGTTTTGATCCGACTGGAAGGAAGGTGAACTGTCAAGGTAGGAATTTCTATATTTCTGTAGTCTGGCGGGATCTTGTGTATAGCCAGACATAGTTTCAGTTGTTAGAGCCAAAAGTATAACAATTAAATTTGTTTTTTGTTCTCTCTTTTCTTCTTTTGTTTGTAACGTTTCAATCACTAAACAGATGGGATGATGAATCTATTTTTAAATTTCAGTTATTATTTTTATTAGTGCCTTTAGAACTATTATTATTTTTTAAATATTTTTATTTTGAAGAGAAAATATTTGTCCTGTCCGGGATTCGAACCAAGGTCTTCCATATCTCTAGTGTGGCACTCTTCCAACTAAGCTATCAGGGCTCGTAACCAAGCCAGACAAATCTTATCTCTTCAGCGATCCTATATCCCCAGTTCTCACCAATTTTGCAATGTAAATATGGGGACGAATGCTCATTGAACATTACTTTTTAATTAGGATCTTGTTGACGTATGTCATCAATTTTTATATTATTATATTATGTCAAATTTTATATTATTATATTATGTCAAATTTTATATTATTATATTAAGTCATATTTTATATTATTATTATTAAGTTGTTGGGTGTAATTTTATTTTATTATTGTTTTAATTTGATGATGTTTTGGGTTTATTTCTTTACCAAGTTTTCCATTTGTGTCCTTGACCATACCTTGTTTCCCCACTCAGCCCTTTTTAGGCATCCACGAAGTCCAAGATAGGAGTCGTAGGTATATTTTTTAATACATAATATAGTATTTATATTTTAATACTAGCTTATGCCCCCGGCTTCGCTCACGTGGAATTTGCTCTGCCACATAAAGTTTTGTGAAAGATAATTTAAAATAAATAATTTAATTATTTTTTAAAAATATAAGTTACTCGTACATCCAAAATTTCAAATGCCTAACTTCAAAACTGACGGATTCTATATAACCTTTGAACGGGAAACCCTTGGGGTGGAATTATCCAAATTTCTTTCTTAAACTAAACAAAGATGCCTAAATTTCACAAAATTTCAAGATGCCTAGTTCCTGGTTTGCCTTTAATTATGTACTATAACGGGGTGAGGGCACATGCCCCCGTACCCCCACATAAATATGCCCTTGCTTTAGCCGATGATGTATAACCTATTTTACACGAAAATTTTTATCCAAATCAATCCAGTAGTTTTTGTGTGAAAGAGAGACAAACATACAAACTTTCACGTTTATAATATTAGTAAGATTAGTAGGATATCAAAACAAATGTTTTCACTCATGTTCTTTCTACCGTTTAAACAACTATTATCATGTGATTTACCTTTAATTATGTCCTATAATGGATTCTCCACAATACCTAAAAAACAGTCGGGGGGAGAAGGAGCAGGAGCCCTGGTTCGCCCCCCCTAAATCTGCGCTTGCTATAGCCTATGTGTTATTCTGATGTAAAACTTATATTACTGTTAAGTTTCATCCAAATCCGTTCAGTAATTTTTGCGTGAAAGAGAGACAAACATACAAAATTTCACATTTATAATATTAGTAAGATTATATATATAGTATATATATATATATATATATATATATATATATATATATATATATAGTATTATATTATATATATAATTTAAATATGCTGAAGATTGTATTAAGAAAGTTCTTGATATGGAATTGGTACATCAATGCCTACGGGATAATTTTTAATGTATACAGTCGACTCTCGATAATTTTAAACTCAAGTGGCCGGAGAAAAATTTCAAATTACGAACAGTTCAAAATAACAGGAGTTTAAATAACCAAGAGGAAGGGAGGAATAAAATCAAGTAAAAAAGAGTTTGATCAAAATTCGTGATTTATTATTTTAAACATTTGTACAATTATTTACAAATGTTCATTTTGAAAAGAAGTCCATAATTTTCTGTTGGCTTCAGAAAACAAATTGTCACTTGTGTCAGTTCAGAGGGCGTAAAACCGTAGGGTAGTAAGAGATCTTCTAGCCTCGCTCAATGTGACTAGAATTGGCAGTTGTTCTTCTTTGTTTTCTTCCTCGTCCTCATTCAGAGGGGCCAAATTCAACAGTTCGGCATCAGTTAGGGCACCGTGGGCACTAATGTCATCATCAACATGAGCATAGTCCTCAAATGTAATACTTCATAGTTGGTTAGAATTCCCCACCCAAGTCAGAATTTGTATTTTTGGCGGCTCCGATGACTGTTCTACCTTTTCGGTTTGCTTAAACCCGCACTTTCTGAAGCAGTTATAAATTGTGGTCGATTTGACATTTTTCCATGCCTTATCAATCATGATTGTAGCAGTCAAAACTAAATTATAGATTGGATACAGGGTAGCCTGGACTTCTGATTATTGTATGTCAAGAAACTATTCCTTCAACTTCAAATTACTGAGGGGACCAATTTATCTTCATTTTTTTCAATTTATTGAGTATTTTTTAAGGGACCGGGAAAATTTTTCAAATAAGTGAGTGTCAAATTATCGAGAATTGACTGTAATATAAAATAGTATTATTAATTTGTTTTTGTATAGTAATGTTTTTCTTTTGATATTATTATTATCATCTTCAGGAAAGCAAAAATATATGTTTGGGCGTGAAATACTGTATATTGATACAACAATGGAATTGGAGTGTCCTACTTATAATGGGCCGAGGTTACCAACTAAAATTCGAGATTATCTTTCAAAGGTAAAATTTAATCAGTTTTAAATTTAGTTTTAATCTTTATAAATCTGGAGCCCCGGTGAATAAGTGGTTAATTCATTTTTTTTTTCCGAATTGAGGGCATAAGTGGCTAAGTCAGGCATTGGCTTTAAATGGAGTTATTGCCCATATTACAACTCAATTTCAAGCCAAATGCTAAGGATGACATGATTCCGCTTCCCTTCGTAAAATCATCTCATTTTGGAAAAAATTCAACTTAACCACTTATTCAACATTGCTGCAGAAATATTGACACAAATCTACTAGAAAATTTTATACCGAATTTTTGACAGTAATCTCTAGGCATTGATATTTTTATATTATTTTATTATTTATTTCTGATTTTTACAATAGTAAAATACAGAGGGAGTTTGGTTAGAAGTTTAACAAAAGTAATAGCACATAAAAATAAAAGAATAGTAAACATACAGAAAAAGAATGTAGATAAGTTTTATGATACTAAACATTGTAATGAAGGTAAAATAATAAAAAATAGTAAATATGGCCATGAGTCAACACTACTCAAACTATGGAAAATTCTTGAAATAAAACTTATATAATTCAAAACTATTATCTTGTGGGTAAACAGACATATATGTATCAATGGGTCAGATCTATTCTAATATTTAAAGCTATAAAGCCCATATATAAATAGGGAGTTACAGAGATTATTAATATCTTTGTTTTGTTTATGGCCTTGTAATAACTTAATGTTCGAGAACCCATTAATATTCCAAAACATAACTTTGATTGGCTTTATACAAATTTTTACTTCTGAATATTGGACTTTGGGACTAAAAAGATATCGAATGAACCTGTTGTTTTTAACTTCCTTTTCTTGGGTTGATTATCCTGAGATAACTCCTGCCTATTGACCGATGAGACGGATGGATACCTGACTGCTGCGATCGCTATAGTCCTCTTCCTGTTCTGGAAGTGGATCTTCTGTGTTGGCAGCCACAGTCTTACGATATACGTTTAGGTCCTCTGATGATCTGATTTGTAATACCTTGGTGTTAGCACTTCTCCTCGCAAAGATATTTCCATTTTTGCACCATACAAAGTTGAATATGCCCTCTGATTTCAGCTGTCTCGTTTCCCGAAATATCTTCAAGTTGAAGGATGTTAGGCATTCATTTATTTATATGGGGAGTTTTTCGAACATAGGATCTAGATCTGAACTAAATAACCAAGGTTTATTTTGTTTTTTGAGTTTGAGAAATCGATTTTTATCTACGTTCTTGGTGAATTTAACTATAGTTATTGAAGAGGAGGATTGATGAGTACATCTTCTAAATCTATAGATGTTAGCTAATGAGTACTCTGACAACTGAAAACCAATGAGGCTGCAGATTTTTTCAAATGAATTAATTAGATCCTCATTGGGGACTTCGGGAATATTATAATTTTCAATGTGTTGCAAAATCTAGCACAAAAAAAAATTTTTTTGTGTCTTAATGTTAATATCATATCGCAGTAAATCAATTTCTTTTTTTAATTTTTGGTTTTTCCTTTCTAATTTAGTCACATTTTTATTTATCTTTTGAAAATTATCTTTCATATACCTTACCGCTGCTTCTATGGCAATATTATTTTCAGTGCGTGATACTTTAATTTCATCTTTTAGTTCGTGAAAAAGTACCTCGAATCTGTTTAGCATGGCCGTCATCTGTTTAGCGGGTCTATAGGTACTGGATTAGGTGTACCCCCACCACTTTCTTCCGTCTTGTTTATAGCTTCAGTAGGTAAGCTCCCCATTACGGAACTCTTATCTCTCCTACTAGCCATATTAGAAAAACACCACTATTAAAACTCACGTTTTTATCACAAATAAGGTTAATTTCTGCGAGAGAAAAGAAAAAATGTGACAAGAAATCAATAGATTGTATGCTAAAAAGTAATTACAAAAAAAAAGTAACACTCAAAACTGTAAGGAAAACCTCTAAATTGAAACAGAGCTAATGCGGACACGTCTGCACTGCACTAGGTCACAGATCAAACTCTCTAGGCATTGATATACTAAAAGCTGGGAAATATCTTTTTTTACTGCTATTTAATGTTAGATAAATGTTGTTATAATGTATTTATACTTAATACATAAAAAAATACATTACTTTATTGCTATGAGATAATTGTTTTGATACCTGCTAAGTGAGCCCTGAAGGTGTCTCCTAGCTCTTGGATATTAACATAATAAATATTTATATGCCACTACCAGCTTCAACTCCACTCCTTATAAACACATTGCCTTATTACTAGAGACCCTAATTCATAGCTTTAATTTTTAAGAAATGTAGCATTAATTATTGAAAAAATAGCTTTTATAGCTTTAATTATGCGTTTTCATATTCATGCGACAGTTGGTAAGAGGGGAAAAACAGTTAAATTAGTGAAATCACTCAAAACATGTTTATTGTATTATTGATTGAAACTCAACATGGCACGTTTTTCTACAGTAGAGTGTTTCTAAAAAATCTTTCTGCCTTAACACTATTCACAGGGGCCCACAGTCATCAGAGCTGCCTCAGCAAATTCTCTGTGAACAATTTTTACAGCCAAGAGTAGCTGAATTATGCCTACAGTGACTCCATCTCTCACTTGCTCTACAAGCTGTCACCTTCCAAGAATTTACTGTCAATAACAGATTTGAATGTTAGTGCAAGCCTACTTTTATTTGCTAAAAGAATAACGTCTGATAGCTAGACATTCTGACCTACAATCGCAGGATTGAACCTTTTACCTGCATGCTCAAGAAATAGATTAGTACTGTTGTCTTGACGGTTCAGCGTGCCAGTTTCACAGAACTCTTCTGACAAATGAATAACCCGAAATTTGTACTTTTGCTCGCATTACTGAAAAGTTCATATTGTTGAGTTTTGTCCTAAAAATCGCTGCTATTTCTGTTTTAACGTATTTATTGCTAAAAACACCACTTATCACTTTAATTTGCGAAAATATTGTTAATGCTATGAATCAGTGTCTCTACTTATTACTGAAAGTATGTCGCTTTTCTTAGTTTTGTGTTTTCTGGCATTTATTAGTTCACAGGAATCTTTAGTTATGCTCTTACACTTATTTTTTAAAGCTGGAAATTTGAGGTACTTGTGTATTCATCAAAAGTGTAGGGAAAACATTTATATAAGAAAAGGAACGTGTCTAGAGGGCTCAAGAATTAGCATTTTATTATTAAATTTTGTATATTTTAATTTCCATTAATATGAATAAAAAGTTAAATGTTATTAGCCATAGAATTATCAGTTTTGAGGCTATAAACAATAGCGGAAAATAGTTCCTGCAGACTGGCTAATACACAAGTACCAAATTTTATTCTATTTTATACATTTTTTCCTTTGTTCTCTTTATTGATTTGTTTCATGTGTTTCTTCTGTTTTAAATCATTAGATATTTTCTTATTTTTTTTTATCAGAGATATTCAGAGAGCTTTCCTGATCCAAATAAAAGGAAAATGTCAAAACACCAGTCTTGGCATTTACAAGTTAAAGAAACAGCTGAAACAACGTTCGGGAAAGACTTTATCATTGAGAAATATTTGTTACCAAATCATCCTCGAGCTGGTAAGTTATCATTCCTATATTAAATGATAATTGTTGATCTTGATAATACAGTAAAACTTCCTTGAACGGACACTTCTAACAGGCTTCTAATATAAATTTCTTGTAAGCGGACGACTATATTTTCCCCCTCATAATTTTTAAGTTTTCTTTATATTTTTACTTCTGATATCCGGACATTCTCATAAGCGGAGGCGGACAGAGATTTTATCAATAGTTTGATGTAAAAACTTCCAATACATGGACAGTAGAGCCAAATTTCCGTGAAAGGAACCTTGCTTGGAAATTGGATTGAAACCAGATTAGTTTCAATTCAATTTCCGAATTCGATGAGTTCCAGGAATTGTTTGAGCTCGCTTCCCTATGAATGTTTTTCAACTCATCTACTCTCCTCCTTGAAACAGAACATGTATTCTAAAAGAAAAGTGCTAACTATTAAAGAAAAAGTAGAGATTATACACGCGAGTGAACGTGAAAAATTGAGTCTCAGAAGAAGTTTAAAATTTGGAAAACGTGTGCTGCAGAAATTTTAAGAAATAAAAAAAATATTCTTCAAAAATGGGTAGATCATGGGAATGATCTATGAGAAGACATTTAAAGGGGGGGCTGATGATTGATCAAGTTACGTATGAGTGGCTATGCCGAGCGCGATCAAATAATATCCCAATTTCTGTACCGTTAATAGAGGAAAAGGCGTAGGAAGTTGCAAAAAGTTTGGGAAATGACAATTTTAAAGCTAGTGGTGGTTGGCTGGACAAATTTAAAGTGAGGCATGGAATAAAATACAGATCCTTAAGCGGCGAGGGTGCTTTCGTTGATTGTCCTCTAGTTGATGATTGGTCATGGAAAGTAAAGGAGCTTTGCACTGGATTTTCCCTTAAAGACATTTACAACTGTGACGAAATCGCCCTTTTTTTTCGAGCATTACCGGACAAAACTATGGCGCTGAAAGCAGAGACTTGTAAAGGAGGAAAAATCTCGAAGGAACGTGTCACACTTTATTTGTGCACAAACATGGAGTGTGAGTTTGAAATTCCACTTTTGATAGGAAAAGCCAAAGAGCCAAGATGCTTTAAAGGTATCGATTTGAATATTTTAAGGTGGAATGGCAAGCAAATAAAAGAGCATGGATGACCCTCCAAATTATGTCAGAATGGCTGATTAATTTTAATAACAGAATACAGAGTCAAGGAAGACATGTTATTTTACTTATGGATATTGCCTCGTCACATCCAAATTTAGAGTTGTCAAACATAAAAACCGTTATTCTCCCGCCAAACGTGACTGCCTCCTGTCAGCCTTTAGACCAAGGGATTATTAAAAACTTTAAAATACACTATCGCAAATGTATTTTACGGCACATTTTAGCCCATATAGATGAGTCTTGATCTACTTCTTGTACTTCTTGTACTTGGTCAACTTCGGCCAATGATTTGTCTAACAAAATTAATGTTTTGGATGCAATTCAGTGGATATGTTCGTCCATTAAAAATATTAAAAAAGAAACTGTCACGAACTGTTTCATTAAATGCGGCTTTTCAACTAATTCTGACAATGCAGCCCTAAACTCTAAACCTGAAATTGAAGAACAGGACTTGGCTCTACTCTTGGAAACACTTCAATTTGGCGCGGCATCTTGTGAATCCTACGTATCTATTGATGAACACACATCAACAGAAGAAACATCACTTCAAATTGATGAAATTATTACGGATTTGAACACACTTGCTGATAGCCAAGAGGGGGAAGTAGATGACGAAGAACCGTGTGGAAAAAGCTCAAGTACGTACATGCATTATGTAATTTCACCCACATACTCTTATTCTCACTAATTTTCAAAATTTGGTAATGTTTTAACACAAGTTGAGCAAATCACCAGTAAAGTAGCACTGTCTCACCTTGAGTCATTGCTTCATTTCTACATCATTAAAAGCGATCCTTCTGGAGTGGAAGCAGTGATGAATTTAAAAGTCAATTTGGAAAAAAAAAATATCAGAAGAAAAAAGGTCCAGAAAAAAATTAAAGATTATTTTATTTAAATAATATTTATTTTATGTTAATTATTATTACTTATAGAAATTATTATTTCTTTGTTCACATAAGTACACAATTACGTATTATCTTTAGTTTAAAATAATGTAAGCAGCCTTTGAATAATAATTGTTAGTCATGTACAAACATACATATTATTTTACTGTTTTCCCCCACCCCCAGTTTCTCACCAGCGGACAAAATTTAATTTCCTACCTTTGTCCGCAGGTGAGAAGTTTTACTGTATATGTGGAAGAAAGTGGTCCGGGTAGTAGAAGTCACAATGAATTTCTCGTAGAATTGGAGAAAAATATAAAGTTTTTCTCCAATTCTACGAGAAATTCATTGTGACCTCTACCCGGACCACTTTCTTCCTCATATCATTCCTATAGTTTTGTAATAATAATAATAAGGCTTAGCGAACCTGAAGGTTTTATGCCGAAATCACCAATCCCAACCTCCAATCTACAAGATCACTCTTAACCCAATCCTTCCACTCACACATCGGCCTATCCCTCAGGCCTAAAGTTTTGTAATAGGTTAGAAAATTATAAATTAGTTATAAAATTTACAAATGCTTTTCTACTATGTGGATGGATATCAAAAGAGGAATGTATATCTTAGAATTAGTAATTATTTTTCGATTGGGTTTTTAGAAAGATTTGGTAGATACTGAAAAGGATTTAAATTAGGTCATAAAATATTTTTGCATGGGCATGTTTTAGTAATGTTGGGTGAAGATGTGGAAACTAAAATTTAATATATCAACAGATGAAGAAATAGTGAAGTGGATGTGATATGAAGAAATGGTGGTGTGGATGTATCTTGAGAAATGTTTAAAATTTTCATGAGTTACAGCCGATAAATTTTACAGAAATAAGTAAAACTTATTTTATTCATGCCAACAGTTTGGTCCAACTATTAGGCCATCATCATGAAAGAGAATAAAACAAAACAGAATGACAATACTGAATATTGAAGCAGAAAATAGTTGACTGGCTAATTCCAATAATGGTATGAATTGGTCAGATGATGTAGTCAATGATTACACAAAATGAGAATGAACACCTGACAATTTCACACGACTCGGACAATACAATAGTTGTTGGCGACACTATAATAATACAAATATCTATTGTAAGAAATATTGAAAATTGTAATGTGAACAAGTTTTAACAGTGCGCGCATGTGCCTTAGGATCCATGTCAGTAGACCAAGTGCAGTTAAGGAGTGGATGTGTGAGTGTGTATACGCCGGTCGGCAATTATGAAATGACTAAACTTACATTCATCTTTAGTAAACTTACTTCTTAAACTTCATTCATTAAACCAATCCAAAGGATTGTAAGAGGAGAACAAGCATATTATTGTGATTACATTAACAATTTAAACTTATTTCATACTGTAAGTGATTTTAATTAATAAGGATATTCCACTTTTGCATAGTTTCTTTCATTGTGTAGTGGTGATCACATATATTTAAATGATTAGTGATCCACATATACATATATTATATGTATAACGATAGGATGATATTAAATGTATGAGTATTAATTAGTTTAATTGTATATATTGATTAGATGTATCAGTGTTGATAAGTATAATTATATTAATTGATTTGTATGTATTAATGTATGGAGTTTAATAGGCGTCTCTTTAAGAGGTAGAATTACGTATTCGATATTGTTTATTGTTAGATTGTTATATTCACCGTTCACTTATGTACCTTAAGAGATAAGAACGTAACAACGTATTTACGAGTGTGTGTGTTTGACTTAGAATGTTTCCTATTGGCTAATAAAAGAGAGTGGGCGGTGAAGTGTGACGGTGGGGGTAGCGATGAGCGCTCCTCCGTCTGGGTATAAGTCACTCTCTTTCACCCACTCTTGAAGACACATTCCAGACGCTCACCTCCCGCTTCTCTCAGTTCTCTTTATCAGGCTTGTATCAGAAATATTTGAATAATTGTATAAAATATAAGAAGTGATTGCATGTCATACTATTTTATATGTATACATATATATATATATATATTGAGAATATAATTTTATTTAGGGTTTCCATTGTGAACTTTGTTCGTAATTGACTTTATTTTCTCCTCCTAAGGGTCCACGGATATATTATATAATTAATAATCAATTAGGGGAAAGGTCATTACAGTGTATTCAGATATTTTCTTTCTAAGCCCTTTTTTTTATAAGCTTATTTAAGAACAAAACATTGGTCAATCTCCGGTACGGATACAAAGAAAGAAAATATACTCAATAATTTACTTTAAGTAATATTGAAAAGTAAAAAGAGACCTTACATAAATGTTAAAACCGTGGAAAAATTCCAACGAAAAGCCCTTTAGTCTCCAAACTAAAACAGAAATTGAAATTATCTGTCCAATATTTCGCTCATTCAGGCATCATCAGGGTATCTATTTTGTGGAATAGCCATAAGTCCACTGGTTTCTTGATAATGTTATTATTATATTCTTTTTTTGGCATTGTTACTTTCATTTTTAATATGGTCTTTTGTCTTAAGTTTCTTGTTGTTTAATATTATTTAAATAAATTTGGTGAGTGCATATTGAATTTTCAATTTCTGAAGTATTCATCAGCTGTTTTTATCTAACCTTATCCAGCTCGGGTCAAGTAACCTTCCTTATGATTCATTAGTTGCATTTGAACCTTGGAGGTGGTGGGATGTTTCTTAGGTGCATTATTCAGGTTTTGTTTTCCTGTTATCCTCTTTCTACCCTGATGATGCCTTAGTTTGGAGACTTGGAGATTCGTTGGAATTTTTTACTTTAAGTAAGTTTATCAATTACTAACTAAATAAGTAAAAATATATTAAAAGGAAATATAATTTAAAAATAGGTATATATTAAATTTAATTTTGGAATTACTTAATTAAAAATGAAATTTAAACGTGAAATTTTAGTAATATTTAATTTAAAAAAACAAAACATGGATAATCATCTCTGAGCCCAAACTGTAGTAAAGTCCATGCAGCATTATCTGTACTAAATATTATATACTTAACTATTCAGATATAATTAATTATCTTGATTATTTTATTATTATTATTTTATTTTATCTCTTAGTATAATTATTTAATTGATTTAATGAAATAAAGTACCTCATGAGGTTAGGCAAGTATTTTAAAATTGAAAGTTTAAGTGGTTAGAGATAAAAGATTTGGACAGCATACATTCTCTTAGTATTATTAATAGGATACTCTAGATACAGTTGAATAAAGTTAGTATAACAACAATTTAGAGTTAATATGTAAAGCATCTGAATGGTAGAGTGTGGTTAGTGGACGTAAGTGTGAAAATGATTGGTGGTATAAGCATTGAATCTTCAGGTTTATTGTCTTTTATTTTTATTCTTATTATTATTATTATAGGTTGCTCGGATTATGCCAGATAAATACACCATCCCGGACCAAAGTCAAGGGTATGGTTCATTTTATAATTAATTTGGAATGTTGAGGAATTTTCTGACGATGCTGGCAGTTCTCAACATAACCGCTTTCGGCACTTCTTGAAGTTCTCAGCTTATTTCGAGCGCCTTCATAGATTTGATTGTTTCCTCAGGAATCAAACCATTGCAGGATATGATTATCGGTAGTACTTCAGCTTCCACCAATCGGTAAACATGTCTTAATTCCTGCCACAGTTCTTGGTATTTACGAATTTTTTCGCTTAATGTTTTAAAAACATTATCACCAGCAGGCACCCCAACTTCGATGATGGTGGCTTTTTTTATTTTGTTTTGTTTATGAGCAGTATATCAGGTCTGTTGTGGAGGATATTACGATCAGTCATCATAGCTTGATCCCCCCAATATAATTTGATGTCTGCTTTTTCTGATATTGCCTGCGGCTGATATCTGTAGAGCGGTTGATGGCTAGTTATTAATTTATATTTTTGAGCCCGATGTACTTTCTTCGTAGCATTATTGTGTCTCATTAGGTTTTCTTTACCTGCTAGTGCCTGGGAGCCAGAGGTGACATGCTGAATCGATTCGTACATGGCTTTACATAGGTGGCACTTGTCTTCGATTGCTTGATGGCGAATGTGCTTTCTATAAGAATTAGTTGCCATGACTTGTTCCTGGATTGCCAGAAGGAATCCTTCAGTCTCGGGGAACATTTTTCCTGTGCTCAACCAACTGACAGACGCTTCTGAATTGATTGAACTGGAGTATTCAAAGAATTGTAAAACCTTCCATTAAGTGGTTTAGGCTTCTATGATTCTGTAAGGCTCTCCTCAGTTGGCATTACTATTGAATCTTGCCAAAGCAAATTCAGAGCTTTATATTTGCGGTCAAGGGCAGCAATTGTCCACAATATCGGTGAACTACTAATCATAAAATAGGTTCTAAGCCTTGCTTCTTGTTCACAACAGGCTTTCAGCAGACTAAGAAGTCCCCTACCTCCACGTTTTCTAGCTATATATAGCATTGGCACTGAAGAATTCGGGTGACGCTGCCTTGATTTAACCATTTGAGTTCTTAAGAAGCAGTCCATTTTTTCTAATTCTGTATCACACCATTTTATTATTCCAAAGGTATACGTAACCGAAGGAACCACCAAGGTATTCAGAGCTTTTACCAGATTTTCTCCTGATAAATTAGTTTTTAGTAGTATTCTGACCCGTTTCTTAAATTCTTTTTTTTTTTTTTGACCTCTTTTATTCTTATTCTTATTATTATCATTATTATTATTATATTATGTTAATGAAATATTTTTTTCTGACTTTTTTTAGATATTGTTGTGAATTTAAATAATGGCAGTGAGCCTCAACCACTTGGCAGTAACTTTAAGAACACAGAAGCGTTTACTGGTCCCATTCGAGCGCCCGAGGATGGTGATTACTTTGCGATAGTAGTCGCTAGTAAGAATATGTTTTTGTTCCAGTCAACGATACCGAATGGAGAAACTGTATCAAAAATTAAACAACTCAGACTTTTGGGGTATAAGCCTGTATTAGTAAGTATTATTTTTATAAATAATATTAATTATATTTATAAATATTATAAAATATTTTTATAAAATAATATTAATAATTTTATAAATATTATAAAATATTTTTGAGGATTGGCCAAGAAGAATGAAACTGGGCTAAACAAACTACTGACTTTAAATTTAGACTAACGATAAACTTTACTTTTTTTTGGCCAGAATAAAAGTTTCATTACAGAAAAAGCATTTGAACACTTTAAAATAGAAAAAACAAGACACCCCTTCATCCAAATGAATAAACTCTTCCGAGGCACTTGAAATGGTATTTTCTGTATATTTTAAGTAGTTTTTTCATTACCTGTTTCCCAAAATAATTGTTTATATCAAATGTTCATTTATATGAAAAAGACAATATTTATATCAAGTTTAAATAATATAAAACATAATACATAATATGTGGAAGAAAATAGTCTGGATGGAGGTCAAATATTTCTCTTAAGTTGGGAGAAATGTTTATTAAAATATTACACATAACACCCCCCCTCCCCCCACTCGACAGCCCTGAAGAAGACCTACAATGTATTACAAACATTGGCTCTTTAATAAACATTTCTGAAAACTTAAGAGAAATTTTTGAACTCCACCCCGACCATTTTCTTCCAGACATATATAAATATATAGTGGAGAGTCGATTATCCAAACTAATGTTGTCACAGGTGGTTTAGAATCGAAAAATTAAAAAATTGGGATAATCGAAATTCAATAAAAAATAAAAATGTGTATAAATATATTGTTAAGAATTCTATATTTTATATATACAGGGTGTCCCGAATTTAAATGGCAAAACTTCAGGAACTTACAGGTGACCGAAAAACTTAAGACAAAAAGTCCTTTAGAGATTTGCTCGTTTTTGCTTAGTTTTAGAGAAAATCGCAAAAAAAAGAAATTAAAAAAAAATGTTACAGGTAGCGATTATCACCTTTCAGAGTTCGTCAGGCTAGGCAGTGAGATATGTAAACACTTAATGTTATCCTTTACATTCTTTTATTTGTTTACATTTTGGCTTCCTTCTAGAATTATAATTCCTAAATCAGTCTTCAGTCAGTTACTCAGATGTTTTTGTGTGAATAGCATCAGCCACAATGCCGCATACATATTCTAATGTTGAATACGCTGATATGATTTTTGTGTATGGTTTCAGTAACGGTAATGCTTTAGAAGCGGTGCGAGATTATGCGCGCCGATTTCCAAATAGAAGAGTGCCTAATCGACGAGTCTTTTCGTTAACTTTTAATAGACTGCGAGAGACTGGGTCATTATTAATACATAATGAAGGCGACCAATTCCAGGCAGCAGTAAGAGCAGATTATTGGAGAAGAAATTGTGTCCAACGCCACTTCGATAACAATCCTGAGACTAGCATCCGAAGAGCATCTGCTGCATTAGCAAGCAATATGGCGAACTTTGAAAGGTGATAATCGCTACCCGTACCATCTTCAAAAAGTTCAGAATTTATCACCTCAAGATTATGTCAAGAGATTGAATTTTAGTAACTGGTTTCTTGAAAAAATTTGCGATGATAATTCATTTCCATTAAAAATTATATTTTTATTTTATTACAATATATATAAACATGCGTTTATCGACCGTTTTGTCCGCATATAAAGAAAATCCAAATCGTATTCATTGTCTTCGAGATATTTCTTCAAATTTTGGGAAAAAGAAACTGCTGCTGGAGCATTGTACTTAATTTTTCACCGTGAATTTCAATTTACTGAATCCCATGTCGAAATTTAAAATTTTTCAGCCAACCAGAACTTGCGACAAATGTCAGGTCACCCCCAAGCTTCATGTTTAATTCCAACACTTTTTCACACATAATGGGCCCCGATATGGCCAGACCATTGTTGCAAAAACCAAATGTGAACAGCATCTTCCAACAATTCACTTTTCGCTTTTTTCAAAGTTTTATGACTGGAACTGGCCGCCTCACTGTAAAGATTACTTGCGTACCTGATGATTGAATCAGAATTATTTTTTATTCCCGTTATGGTTGATTTACCAACACCGAATTCTAGCTAATTTCTGACCCGATTCACCTTTTTTTTTTGCAGCATAATTATTTCTAATTCGTCTTTTAATGAAAGAACCACTCGTTTTCTTTTTGTTGAAATGCTGCAATTTTAAAACAAAAAGTGATCACAGATGCGATCTACACCTCACGAAGAATGATTTATAACTGAAGATGAGCAACCTATTACCAAGCAAATGAATAGGAAGGGATTCAGAGAAACAAATGAAATTACCTAATTAGGTTTACAATTCTTATTAAACAAATAGGTATTGAAGTCTAAGTTAATTTTTTTGCAGTTTCCGAGAAATTATAAGGGCCCCCCTTATTGACATTCATGGAAAAAATCATTTCATTTTTCGTCAAATTCTACTTAAAATAACAATCATTTTAAGAATACAAATAAGTAGCTGGATGATCTGATCAAACTAATTGCGAGGGTGGTTTGAAAAGTTCTCGGAATGTACTAGAAAGAAGTGTCTTACCACGGTGGAATTGCTTTTATTTTTCAACATAGTCTCCCTTTAGACTAATGCATTTGGTCCAGCGATGTTTCAATGCCTTGATCCCTTCTCCAAAATGAGATTCCTCCAGGCCTTTAAAATGCCTCTCCAATTCGGCTGTCAGTTCTTCCGTTGTAGGAAATCTCCGTCTACCTAGGAAAATTTTCAGCTTGGGGAAGAGATGAAAGTCTGATGGTGCCAAATCAGGTGAATAAGGTGGATGTGGCAATAATTCGTACCTCAGTTCATGAAGTTTTGCCATGGCCATAGCACTTGTGTGCGGGCGGGTGTTGTCCTGATAAAGATGACTTTTTTCCTAGCCAAGGCTTTTGCGCAAAGGATGTGTGATTATTACACGGGAATCTCGTTGCTCTAGCACTGACATCTAGCGGTGATTATGAGAACTTTTCAAACCACCCTCGCTGAACTCAGTCCAAGAATAGTTACTTTTAATTTCATTCTGTGTATTGATTGTATAATTTTTTTTTAAGGTTTCTAATGAGGAATGGCCTTCTGAGAACACATTAGAAAAAATTAAGCATTTAAAGACCCTTATAAAAAATGCAACTTAGCTGATTAGATCTTCATTATATAAAATATTTATGTATAATAATTGTATAATAACATAATTCATTTTAAAAATATAAATTTTATATAAATTTTCTGGTTTTTATTTATGTATTACCCTCACATGAAATACAAATATCTTTGGCTTAATAGAAGATTAAGGATGTTATGCTTAGTGATTATCTTATCTTTCCTTGTACATTCCTTTCTTCATCAAGCCTTTAATGAATCTAATTACAAATAACCTACTTTAAGTCAATTTGATTGAAGAGATAACAGTGAAAAAATATGTTTAAGGATTGATTAAAGAAAGGAGGTGAAGGACACAATCTGCAGTTATTATCTTGTTTTTATTACAACGGTTTTTTTAGTGAAGAACATTGTTGAAGATGATAAAAATACATATACAAATGTTCATTTTATTATTGTAAACATATTATTATTATATTGGAAAAAATACAGGCAACGGATAAAATTATAAGTTATTTATTGTGCTCATCCGAATAAAATATATCAGAAGAGTATATAACTAAAAAAAATCACTTAAAAATAAAATGAGGCAGTATGATTCAAGTTCATTTTTTGGGGTTTTGTAAAAAAAAAAAACGAGGAAAAATGTTTAAAGCTTATGAAAACAAATAAAATTGACATTAAAAAATTCCCTTTGAAGAAAAAAGATCATTAAAAACATTATATATCTTTGAATTTAATAATTTATTTACTATTTAAATATTTCAACACGGTTAAACTGTTTAAAAACAATTATAAAAGGAGCAAATATTAGCTTGAAACCAGGATTTTTTTTTTAATGATACTTTATGAATCCTGTACCACTAAAACCCATGAAGAGTAATGGGTAAATTGTAAAACTGATTTTACCTAACTCTAAAGTTTATTATATTTTTTTTGGAAAATCAGAAAAGTTTTCTCAGAAAGTAATTCTCAATTTTTATAATGTATTATAACTATATTGGAAGGGGGTAGCTTAGTATGTAGAGTGATGAGTTCTTTGCTGATGGTTATGGGTTCAAATCTACCTGTGGCAGATAAATTGTTTCATCTAACAGCCCTGTGGGATCTACAGACCCTCCTGGGGTTCACACAGCCTCTATAAAGAGGATAACCATAAATGGGAGGGAAAACATGGTGGTTTAGCATGATCTCGGACAAATCATATCCTTCCGCAACCGTTGTCCAAGAAACAGTACCTCTACCATATCAAGAGCCCTCATGCATGGGTTGTCGAGGTACTGGATTTTTTTTTCTTATACTTATATTAACAAATACTCTGGTGTTTTGTTGTTGTTTTTTTTATTAAATAATAACAATATTTAGCTACTTAAAAATATTAAATGCATAACAAATTTAAAGTTAAACACTTAAGGTAAATATTACAGTAAACTCATATATGTCATATAAGTGTAGTATTAAATGAACTTCACCTCCCTTTAAATATTCTGTTTTGTTTTTTTAAATATTAATATAGGGGCTAAATTAGTTTGAAAAAATACTCACTGAGAAGGAACCAAATATATTTAATATATACAAAATTATAAAATCAACAATAATTTGGTAAATATTACCAAAAGATTCAAATTATTTCTTAGTGTCGAGAAAAATATTAAATCTTTCGCATATAGGATATGTTTTCTTAACAAAGATAACTCTATTACTAACATTTATAGTCAATAAAATCACGGTTTTTCAAATGAAAACCAATTTTTAAAATTTAATCAATTAATTTGGAATTTCATAATTAATTATTAAGACTAATTTTGACTTTTGTAATTTAAATTACAACCCTGAGCATATAAAACTGTCATGTTTTTTTTTTTTTCAAACCAAAATAAATTTATTAAAAATAGTAGTTAATATCTAATTTAGCACTTTTTAAAATATAAATTAATAACCCTGAGTTCACTAATCAGATGACTACTTATTAAAAATAAACTCTTTTTTCAGCCTCTATAACTCAATCGAATATATTATGAAGTAATTTTTTCGTATATTCATACGTAAGGAATAGAGCAGCCGTTGCCGGCATGGTCCGAATCAGCGTAGGGGTCAAACCGTTATAGAGAGCTAAAAAACCTATAGAAAGAAAAATAAATAAATAAATAATAATAATAACATGCCAAAAGTGCTTCTCCAAAAAATAATCCCCTTGTGATTTTGTAGAAAATTTAAAGATGAATACAAAAAAATCATATGGCCATTGGTCAGCAAATGAAGTTTTGGCCACTTTACAGGCCAGAAACATGAAAAAAAACATCCTTATCTATATTTATAATATAGATAATTTAATAATATAATTTATTTTAGTAAACATTATCAAAAAAGAGAAAGTCAATAACAGCTGATTACAATCTAGTAAACAACACCAGTCCACTAATTCCACTTTGAATTTTATAAGCAATAAAAACGCCACTTCATATGAAACAACGCAATAGATTTTGGGATAAATGAGACTCTATCTTTAATGTATTGCTGTAGTTGATCAATATAAAGTTTTTTATTACGGGTTAAAATCCTTTTTACTTTTTATGCAACTTTGATTCTTAATCTGTCAGTTAATTATAATAAAAAAAAATTTCAATCTAATCTAAAATCCATTTCACTGAATTCAGTACTCGGTAAATCACTTAAAAAAAATATAGATGAGGAAATGATTGACTGGATGTATCCTTATTTCTCCGCATATCAATTACTTGAATAAATAGCTATATCATAAATACATAATTACTGTAATAGAAACTAATTTCAAACTCGTTTGTCTTTCACCAATAACGTGGCATTCATTATAAATCCTAACAAAATTATTTCTTAAGGAATTTTACTATATTTTTGAGATTCAAAAAATATGTTAGAAATAAATCAAAAACTATCGATGTTTAGCGTATCAATCAGACCTCCGTAAAGTTAACGTAGATTTCTGAGCAGTTTATTTAAGTAAATAAACATAATTCTAAAACTTATTAAATACTTTTTTATTAATTTAATCTTCGGTTTGTTCAATTAAAACACAATTTTGGTAAGTGTACTTGATTTAAATATTATACAAATGGCATTGCCGCTCCCTACCAGCGTCTCCCGCCATATTTTATCACTGGTCACAGGGGCGTCCAGGGAAGAGGACCTCCCAAGTATTCTACTCTACGTGTGGAGGTGCCAGAGAGAGCATCTCCATATTTCTTCTTCTCAAGTATGAGGCGTCCAGAAGACAGGACCTCTACAGTCATTATCACTCGCTATAAGGGTGTCCAGGGAAGAGGACCTCCCAAGTTATTCGACTCTGCAACGAGGCATCCATGTGAAACAATTCCCAGTTATTCTATTCTACCAGTGGCAGCCTGGGTGCAAGGATCTTCAAGTTGTCAAGAAGAGCTATATTATATATTGATTCAAATTTTTCATTCAAATTCAAATGTTTTGAGTCATTGTACTTTAAAAATTGTGTTTGTCATTTAAGATTTCTTCTAGTTATCCCGAATTTAAAATAATTATCATTGACCCACGGAGATTTCATTTCAATCAAATATTGTTTTTTTTTTTTTTGTAATAACTTAAATTTTGTAATAAAATAAAACATAAAATTAACGTCAATTTTTAATTAACTATCCATAATATTTTATTATATATCTAAAACATTAAAATATTAAATTCTTAACAATATTTTATTATCTTTATAGATTTCTATCGATCTTGTTATTTTTTAATAGAGAGGAAAATAGTTGACTGGAAGATCTAATGAAGGAGATAATTAGTCTGGGGGTGCAGTCAAAAATAACACTAAATAAGATAAACTTATTTATTATAAGTCCCGAAGTTTTGGCCTATAGTCTAGGCCATCTTCAGGGCTAAGAAGGAAAAAAAGAAAAATAACTATAAGAACATTGCAGTTTTCCTTCTTAGCCCTGAAGATGGCCTACACTATAGGCCAAAACTTCGGAACTTATAATAAATAAGTTTATCTTATTTAGTGTTATTTTTGACTGCACCCACAGACTAATTATCACCTTCATTGTTATTTTTTAATTTAACCTTTTGTTCATTATATTTAATGCATTTTGTTTCTGTCAATAAAGCTGCAATGTTTTCTTTGGTACTGCACTGTAGATATTGTTATTCTGTTCAGTTTTATTTTTAGCCCTGATGATGACCTAACAGTTATGCCAAAACATTGATACAAATAAAATGAGATGCACTTATTAGTCACATTTGATTCAATTTCATTCAACTTTTTGATGTAAAGGAGTGTTAACATCATTTATTGTTTTCATGTTTTTGGGATGAAAATTGATCATAATAGTTGAAGCGTATTCTTATAAAAGTTTTTTTCAGAATTATATTTTCTACTAAATCTGCAGGGATTACCTTTGAGAAGGGACTCAAAATAAATATAAATTAAAAACAAAATTAGCTTACCTTCTTTTCTTATAATTAACAAAGTGTTTGAAACAAATGTTCCCTCTAAACTGCTGACTTGTATCCTCGACTTAACTAAGTCAGCAGGGAATATTACAGTCCATAATGCTACACCACCTGCAGCTCCGGCTACCATTGTTCCAAGGGGGCCTTTAACATAAAATTGTACCAAATAAAAAAATTAATAGTAACAGATTGTAAATTATATTACTATAATTCTATAAAATTATAAATCCATTTTTATACAGTAATGGTCCTAAAATATATAGTAACAAATTTCACCTTATGCAGCAAAATATGAGTTATGCAACAATTTTAACTATTAAATACTCTCTTAAATTGCAATGGCCAATATTCTGAAACCTTTAAAGAATGGATTCAATTTTAACTATTATTTTTGCAAATCCAATATTTTTTTTTACCATTTATCTAATTGCATTGGTCACTAGGTGTGAGTTAGCCAGTTAGCAGATATAGGATCGGTGAAGAGAATGGATTTGTCTGGCTTAGATACGAGCCTCGGTAGCTCAGTGGTTAGGGCACTGCACTAGAGATGCGGACGACCTGAGTTCAAATCCCAAGCCAAGACAAATCTTTTTTTTCTCTTCAAAATAAAAATATTTAAAAAATCACCATCAAAAGACTATAAATAAAAAAGAAAAATACTTTACCACATTCAGATTTGGTACATCCAGCAGGTGCAAATAACGTCCTAGTTCCTTCGTAAGCACCAAAAAATACAAAATAACCAGGCATTTCACGGGCGATGGTTGAACCAAGACCACGAAACATGCCTCTCATTCCTTCCCTTCGAATAATGTCTTTGGTTAATGAATAAGAGTTAATTTTGAACTGAAAAATAAATATGTATATAATAACAAACAATGTTATGTAATAAAAAAAAAAATTAAGAGTACCCGCTCTCTCAGTAGAATAAATCGTTTAGTTATTACAGCAGGTCTCGGGCAAATTTCAAGATGCTAAGTTCCTGATTTGCCTTTAATTATGTACAATAATGGATTCTCCACAGAACACAAAAAATTGTCGTGGGGGGGGCACGTGCCACCATCCCCCCTAAATCTGCCGTTGCTGTAGCCTATGTGTTATTATGATGTATAACCAATATTACTGTAAAGTTTCATCCAAATTCTTTTAGTAGTTTTTGCGTTACATACAAGCTTTCGCATTTCTAATATTAGTAAGAGATATATATATATATATTATGGAAATTATATTGTGTTTTAGTTCTCGAGTTTCAGGCTTTCTTGAACTTCTTAGGCGACGTTTCGAGACTATCACCCATATCCTTTATTTATTCTTCACACTATATTATTTTAATTTGTATGTATCTTGTATATTTATCCCTAAAGACCTGCAACGTGGGTCGAAACATGGGATTTAAAATAAATAGTTCCCCTATTAAAGACAATTTTTTCTGACCTCCACCCAAACCATTTTCATCCTCTTATTTCAGAAATTCTTTCTCTGACCTCCACCAGGACCATTTTTTCCTCATGATATAGATAAGAGCAACTAATATTATTCAAGAAAAATAAATCTTATTAATATTATAAATGTGAAAGTTTGTATGTTTGTCTCTCTTTCACACAAAAACTAATGAACGGATTTGGATGAAAGTTTACAGTAATATAGGTTATACATCAGAATAATACATAGGCTACAGCAAGCGCGGATTTATACGGGGGAGCACGTGCCCCTCCCCTGACAGTTTTATAATTATAGTACATAATTAAAGGCAATTCACATGATCATAATTGTTAAAATAACATGAGTGAAACTATTTGCTTTAATATCTTACTAACCTTACTAATATTATAAATGTGAATGTTTGCAGGTTTGTGTCTCTTTCACGCAAAAACTACTGAATGGATTTGGATGAAACTTTAAAGTAAAATAGGTTATACATCAGAATAACACATAGGCTACAGCAAGGTCGGATTTAGGAGGGGGTATGTACCCTTCCAGACAGTTTTTTAGGTACTTTGTAGTATAGTACATAATTAAAGGCAAATCAGGGACTTAGCATCTTGAAATTTGCAGATAGGTTCTTTGTATAATTTAAGAAAGAAATTAGGATAATTCCATCCCCAAGGGTTTTCCCCTTAATATAATAGAGGTTCAAAGATTGTATGGAATCCGTCAGTTTTGAAGTTAGACATCTGGAATTTTGGGTGTACGAGTAACTTATAGTTAAAAGAAATATATTTATTTAAAATGATCGTAATGAAACTTTATGTGGTAGACCAAATTCCACGCGAGCGAAGCCGCTGGCAAAAGCTAGTGCTTTATAGTTTCATCTAAATTTTTTTAGCTAAATAAATTTGATTTTAATAAAAAAAAAATCTGTATCTTAGATTTTGAAGGCTGTATTTTGTATCCTAGATTTTCAGCTCTGTAATGCTGAAAATTTCAACTAGTTCATTAAGTTTTAAAACAAGACATAATTATACCTCATTTGTCTTTTTTACTGTTGCTGTCAGTTCTAACTCTCGAGCTGCTTGCATCTGGACTTTGATCAATTCAGTCGGGCATAAGGTGAAAGATGAAAAAAATGCTGCCAGAAAACCAGCCGTAGCATTACTCATTGTAGATAAATTTTCAACATCCTGAAAATATCCATAATTATAATACATCTAATAAATAACGTCGTTTTTCTTAGAGATTGTAATAAATGCAGTAGGACAAACAAAAGAGACTCTTGTAAAAGTTAAGTAAGATAAAAAGAATTCAAATGACAATGTTTACAAAATAAAACCATTTGAATTGTTGCTGTTCAACTTGTTGTGCAATATACTAATTTTCTTTTTATTCATAATTTAAAATGTTTTTATATCAATGTTTAATTTAATTAAATGCGGTACAGCGTACCTTTATCATATATTGTTTATTCATATAATTTTTATTAAAGCTTTCTTTTTGGGTAATTACTAAACTTTCTATCGTTCAATCACAAATTTTATTTGATATTAAATTAATCCATATTGTCTTCTTCAAACATTACACAACAAAATAATTTTTCTAATGAAGCAAAATTTATTTGAACAGTTAAATTTTGCTATAAATAAGTCCTTCCCTAATTTGGTAAACTTTTCCAATATTTTTTAAAGAGAATTGTGCCCCTTTTCACAAACTCAGTCATCTAAAAAGAATTTTATTAAATTTTACTTTAAATTTATAAATATTTTTTCGTATCAATGCCCACTAAATATTTAGGTAGGTAGCTAACATCCACAATAGACTTTCATAAAAAAATTAAATATAATAATTAATAGTAACAGAAAAAATATCCTATAATATCAGACTTTCTTAGATGATACCACACATAAATTCCTCTAGGCCGAAGCATCTTTATTCACAGAAATATGATAAATTTCAAGAAATAAAAATATTGTACTTATTGATTCACCTCAATTTAAAATATAAAGAGCTAAATTAAAAGTTTACTAACTGCAAAGACACAATAGCATTGATGTTAAATGATGTTCAGATTTCAAGTTTCTAACCGAAGTATTGGTAAGAAGCGCCACTAATTTTTGGCAACCGCCATATGCTGCAAAAAGGACAGAATTCTCAGCAACACTAGCAATCAAGGCAGGAACTGTACCTGCGTACAGACCTCGCCTTACTCCTTCATTTCGGAAAGTTTGCTTGAAGCAGTCCCATGCGCCAGAGTACAGGCTAGGAAAAGTTTGCAATTTCACTTTAACTGTATCTAATGGTTGTCCAATATAAACAACTGCCATTCCTCCTGTTGAAAAGAAATATTTAAAAAATAACTATTAGTTAATGATTAAATAGGAATTTCAGGAAAAATAATTTATTTTTCAAATTAATTATAAGAGGAAAACATTAAAAAGAATTTCCTATGTTTACTATGAATAATGAATTGTTAATAGCTAGCTGAAATTGGTATTACAACAAATCTAATGGATTATGTAATACGAAAACCCTCATTACATCATAGATCAATAAATTCACTTCATGTATAATTAAAAAGTTTATAAGACTTCTGCATGTCATTATTACACTACTTCTAACATTTTACAGGTTAGTAAAAACATACTTTGCCAACTAACTTTAATGCTAAAGAACTAAACAACTTTACAACTATCAAGTGAGGTTTCCATACAAAACTATCTAGGATAATTCAAGAATAAAATTTCAAAATCTTGTTTACAATTATGAAAGTGGGAAATTTTAAATTAACCAGTTTGTATTGAATTTAATAACATAATAATATTACACTACAAGTATGAATTAATTTAAATATAACAAAATGAAAAAATTCTTTCAAGAAATTTAGCATTTACCTAAAGAACCACAGATGAAATCAATAGTTCCATCCAACCAATCTTTTTTTCTTCCTTGAATTTCCATCTAATTGAACTTTTTTAAACAACTTTTACAATATCCTTGTGTAACTTAACGAAGGAAAATTTTGGAATAACAATAATTCGAAAGTATAAACCATTTCATTTTTATTGATGCATAATGCAATTTCAAAAACTCAAACTCAAAAATTCAAACCGAATTTTCCTGTATATTAATGAACACTGTTATCAATCTCTTATCAATAGAGGATTACGGCATGCTACATCAGCAATGTGATAATCGATTTAAATTTATCAGAAGCATACGTCATTGTTTCTTTTATTTGAAAATAATGATTTGAAATAAAAAAATATAGATTATATAAAAAGAGTATTTTCGTTCAATGCTCTATATAATTTGAGATGCATAGAATCGATTATAACAAACATATCGATATATCATTATTTATTTGCTTCTACGTCACAGTAACAACAGCCCCAGTGCTACCTCTCAAGTCAACAAAGAAGGTAAATACGTCTAATTTTTAGTAAGCAGAAGAAACCAAACAATTCGCTTGGTGTTTGGTTATTTCACTTTTAATGACTAGAATTTAGCCTTTTTGTTATTGAAGTATGATAAAATGTCGTGGTATTATCAGTGGTCTGACGGATTAAAGAAGAGAGCTTGCAGATATTTATTACAAAGGTATTTAGGACAGTTTTTAGAAGAAAAGCTGAGTCTTGATCAGCTTGAAGTCAATGTTTTCAACGGAACCGGATCTGTGTCTAATGTTAGTTTGGATGTTCAAGCTCTCAATGATCTTGGAGAGAAAAAAAATTTACCAATTGAATTTGTCGATGGGTTTTTGTCTGAAATATCTGTATCGATACCTTGGGCAACCCTTCTTACTGACTCTATTTTTATTGAAGTTTCTGGTCTGCAGATAACTATACAGCCTAGACAAAGGGTAGAAAATGGAGAATCTATGCTGGAATCAATGTGGAGTTCTATGGCAAGTAGCATGCAGCTGGCAGCTGAATGTTTTCAACAAGATTCCTCACTACAAGATGAAAAAGGTTCAGAAAATGAGAATACTATGGAAGGTGTCGAAATATTTGCTCAAACCATTGAATCTGTATTAACCCGTGTTAAAATAAAGTTTTTAGATACCACATTGCGTTTAGAACACTTGCCAAAAGAGGGGAAAAATGGCATTGCCATAGAAATTAGAATAAAAAGATTGGAATATTGTGACGAAACTAGTTGTGATGATGACAATGCCGGTGAAGACAAAAAATTACCCATGTTCAGTATAAAGAAATTTCATTGTGATGGCATTTGTTTATACACTGATGAGTTTCCAGTTGAAAGTAGGACATTCTCTCGTTCGATTCTGCTTGAAGACAGTGACATGAGTAGAAGTTATAACAAAGAGAAGACAGAGCCTGTTCCAATTTTAATTTGTAAACTATCAGGGGTTCAAGAAATCAGACTTAAATCTAAAAAGTTAGAAAACATTACCCCAGGGCCAAAGTTTGATCTGGAATTTTCTTTTGGTTCTTTGTCACTATTTCTTTCTCCGAGGCAACTTCACTTATTGATTGAAATCGTTCACAGTTTAAGTACTCCTCATATTCAGGATACTAGTAATGTTAAATACAAAAAAAGTGGTGATAAAATGTTGACCTCTGAAGATTACAAGAAAATAGAACAAGATTTGAATGATAAATTGAACTTACAAGGATCTTCTAATATAAATAAAACCGTGTTAGGCAAAGGTTGGGTTTCTAATTCTATGGAAGAAAGTTATGAAGAGTTTTTCCCTTTTGGTGCAAAATGCTCTCAATCAGCTAGTTTGTATTCGAACAATACTGAAATGTCTTGGGAAACGAGTGCTTCTACTGTATATAGCAGCAAAGCTGATGTTCTACATTCTTATACATTATCCAATCTAGGTATGTATCACGATAAGTCAGAAAAAGGAAATGCATGTGATTATGAACTAAGTGGAGAAATAACGGCGTTTCACTTAAGATTATCCAGTATAGTTGTGGTAATTTTGCATGAAGATATTTTAACATTCGGTGTTGACACATATACGCTCACTCCATCTTCTGTTTCAACAATGAATAATTTATCTGTTCAGTTTTTTGAGCAGCTTGGAAAATGTGGAATTTTTGGTGGTAGCAACAAAGATTTTGATTCATCCAAAATTTCCTTTCTAAATGCCTGTAATCTTGATCATATAAGGATAATGGGTGGAGCTATCATTGTTGAAGGAAAGGAAGGGGGAAATCTATACAACAGATTTTGTAACACCAGGATTTCTTTAGCTAATTTTGAACTATTAGAATGCCTTAATGAACCGAATTCTGAAGAGCCGCAGTATGTCGAACTGTTAAAGTTTATGAAAGACTCTCAGAAATCCCCTATCGAGGCTCATTATTCCATTTCCAATCAGCCTGATTTGAAAATATATATTGTCCAAAACAAAAAGACTAGACCATCACACATCTCTACCAAAACTGAAGTGACATTTTCTTTGCAACAATGTTGGTGTGAACTCGATCTTTCGCTATACGATAGATTATCTTCAGTGTTGAATAGCCAGCCATTGTGTCATACTGATTTTGTATCGAAAGGCGTTCCAAAGAATACAGCTTTTTATGAAGCCTTCGAAAATGCTACTATAACAGATCATCATGTCAGTTTAAAAATTCAATGCCCCTTCTTTGTATTGAAATTCAGATTTCCAATACCCGATCTCCGTCCCGATGTCGAGAAAGGGAGACATCCGTGGTGGAAGAGGTCAATAAGAAAAGATATATTGTTCGTCAATTTAGTCGACACAATTTTTCAGACTGAAATAAATTATCTAGGTGCATTTCTCGACTACAACTTACAATGCAGTCGTATAACTTTACTATTTCAAGAGGGTGATTCAAATGTTCCCATTCCATTTATGTATTCTGCACCCAAAGATGCCAATGAAACTGTACAGCATCATGTTTATGAATTTCCAAGACTTTCGATTAAACTCAGTTCCCCTAAAGCCATTGATGAAATGGAAGATAATGGAGAGAAAGACGATTCAAATGGACTAACTTGTTCATTTATGGAAACACCGACTAAAGAACCATCTCCGTTTACTTCAAGACGATTCGTTTATAAAAGTAATCCTTCTGGAAATTCTGAATGCGAAGGAGAAGAAATCATTCTTCCAGCTGCTAAAGAAGATCTGAATCATTTTATTAATGATTCGATGGAAAATTCGAAAATTCAAATCGATATTATTCTGCCTTATATTCATGTAGACTTTTCATCTAAACATGTTTATGAAGTATTGTATAATAGGTTTAGCTCCGATATTTCATTATGGCAATCCTCAGCTTCAAAAATAACTCGGATAAACTTAAATTCAGATAATGATAATATTTTTCCAAGTGGCTTCGGCTATAACTCTTTTTCTCTCTGCAAATCTGGTCTCCAATTAGGAGATTTTGATGATGAATTTGCTAATTCCGACTACCATCCACATTCTTCAGATCCCAAGCCTATTTATAAATTTAACCAACAAAGCCATTTAGCTTTTAAAATTCAAATTAACAGTGGTTTCCTTAATATTTGCCCTAATTTAAAAGATGCCTCTGGTAATATTGTTCCTGACAAACATGGACAGCTCCAGTTTACCTTGGACAAAGCTAGCATATTCAGTGTCAGTAATTATAAAGGAACCTTACAGAAGAATTATGTTTGTTTCCAAGTTGAAAATATACGCCTGATGCATCAGCCTGTTGTTGAAAATACTCTTAAAAATTCCGACTCTCATTTAAAAGGCATTATTTATAAAAGTAAGGATGGTATGTTGCATAATAAAGTAGATATTGCGCCAACTAACAACAAACCTGATATGTTCACCGCTGCCATCAGTTCCAGTATCGATTCAAGAAGAGTAAAGACAATTCGTGTTGCTTGTGGTATCAACAGTGCCACCTTGAGGCATTATGTTTCTCCTTCTGAGCACTTGTGGTTGACACAACTCATGGATTTTTTTGATGTGGTCGACTATCCAGTGAAAGGGTACGATTCTCCTCAAGCCATCACAGAACTGCATTTTAATCTAGAAGAATCTGCCATAGACTACAGACCTAAAAATATTAAAACCCACTGTGTGGTTTATTTCGGAAACTTCAGTATCTCCAGTAATATAGCAGCAAGAACGAAAACTTCAACGTTGCGTTTTATTGCTGAAGAAACTAATCTATTTATTTCCGAAAAATGTTCCAAACACTTGGATGATATAAACTTGAGAAATGACTATGTTTCTGTTATAGATCTTGGTTTGTTTGAACTTTCACTAAGGCTTAGCGATCAGCCTAATCTTCCGAAAGTAGAATTGAAAGCCTCTAGCGACATATTAAATATTAGAACTTGCGCTGATTCAGCTTGTTCACTAGCTCAGTTGATAAAATATTATGCTTCAAATGGTGATATGAATGTGTGTGAACAAGAAGAAGAGAACAAATCGACTGAACCTTATTTAGAAAAGACATCAGAGAGCGATGATACTGATCCATCTTCACCAAGTCGTGGCGAAGTTCAGGGGATGATGGAAGATGCTATGAGAGAAATAACTAGCGATAACGATTCTGTCAAAGTGTCTGACCAAGAAGAGAATGATGATGTAGAAGTATTTTACTTTCCTGATGAAGGTAAAACAGTGGAGGGTAAAGAGTATGTATATGATTGGGCAGCTGGGGATGTCGATTCCGAAAACGATTTTTGTTTTGTGGATCATGAGAGCGTTACAATTTTACCTTCTAATTCTGCTGCAGAGATCCATATGCTTACTGATCGGCCTGTTGTTGTTGTAGACAATCATTTTAATGTATCGCACGGAAAAACAGACTATCTTCAAGCACCAAAGTATTATCCTCCTCCAGTTTACAAGTATACTCTTTCTGATATAAATGTGGTATGGCATATGTTCGGTGGCAACGATTTCAGTTGCGATACTATCGCTAAAAAAAATATATCTTTTGATTTAACAGATATTAATAAGTCAAGTGTTGAGGTTAAAGCTGACACTAATTCATTTAATATTGAATATAAAAAAAAATGCTGTGGTAAGAATTGCAAAAATGACAATAGACATAGAAGAAATAATCGAAATAGCAAATGGTATGTTGCTGGTGGCGTTAACAGGAAACATGATGTATTGATGCAGCTAAACTTTAGTAAGCTTCGTTTTCAATATGAAATTTATCCCGAAAAAACAACTCAAGCATCTAGGCAGGTTTTATTGATTCACAATTTTGAAATAATCGATAAACTCAAATCATCCGAAATAAATAAATTTTTATATCAATATTCTAGTGAAATAAAACCTCGTCAGTCTAATGCTAACATGATAATGATAAAAGCTGTACATTTACGCCCTGACACACGAAGAGATGTGCAGGAAACCTGTTTGAAAGTATCAATGCTTCCTCTAAGATTAAATATAGATCAGGATTCAATCGAATTTTTGATAGATTTCTTGTATAAACTGTCCATCATGAATACAAAAGAAATTCCTAAGGAAAGTACATCTCGTTCCTCTAGTGGAAAGAAGCATAATCCTAAATGCGCAGTACAAGGTAATAAAAAAGATCATCAAACAAACAGGACTCAAGACTCAAAATCCCAGTCTTCTCCTTTATACATCAAAAATTTTGTATTTTCCCCCGAGGTACCTATAAGAATAGATTATGTGGGAAAAAGAGTAGACATGAGCCATGGGCCGATGGCTGGAATCATAATGGGACTGGGGCAACTCAACTGCCTACAAATCAAATTGAAAAGACTTTATTACAGACAGGGATTATTAGGATTAGACAAGCTTATAAAATATGTTTGCGATGAATGGGTCCATGATATTACCAAAACTCAAATTCCTTGTTTGATCGGTGGTGTTGGTCCTATGCATGCTCTGTTTCAATTGTTTGCTGGTATCAAAGACCTCTTCTGGCTCCCGATAGAACAGTATCAAAAAGATGGAAGAATTTTCCGTGGCATTCAGAGGGGAGCAAATTCTTTCACTACTTCTACCGTAATAGCCGCTCTGGAGCTGACTGCAAGAATTGTTCAAGCCATTCAGAGTATTGCCGAGGCTGCTTTTGACATGGTATCACCCGGCCCTAGTGTCAGGAGAATACGTGGTACAAAATCGAAGAAACCTCATCGGTATTCTCATCCCGCTGACATTAGAGAAGGTGTCACGAACGCCTATGCCTTGGTCAAGGAAGGGTTAGAAGAAACAGCTGAGACGTTAGTCCGAGTAGCCAGCGCTGAAGCGGAACAGAAGGGTGCTGTCGGAGCCGTTGGAGGTGTCCTCAGGCAAATTCCACCGTCAATGGTTGCTCCGATAATTATAGCTAGTGCAGCTACTTCCAATCTTATTGGTGGAGTGAGGAATCAGCTCGCTCCCGATTCCAGAAGAGAGGCTTCTTTTAAATGGAAAAATAATGACACGTGAGTTTGATTTGACTCGTAAGCATCACTATTAAGATCTACTATATGTATATTTAAAAAAAAAAATTGTATAATACCTTTACTGTAGACTTAAGCATTTAAAATTTTTGAGCAAAATGTCTTTCTTTGCTATATTTGACATTTATATGTTCATATCCTTTTTTTTGTCAGGGATGTAGTTTTGTATTTGATTTTCTAAATATGGACTGTCTCTCTTATGTATTTGCATCACATTTTATATATGTAAATATTCTATGTATTAATCTTTTTTAATATGCCTTCAAAGCAGTCCAAGTTAAATCTTAAAATGTTTTTTATGGTGTTTTATCGTATTGTAAAAATTCTAAGTAATGGTGTTATTTTAAACAAATAGAATGTTACTATGTATGTGTGAGTAAGAGAATATTTCTTGTTTAAAATATTAAAAAAAAAAATATGGATGGGTTTAACTAGTTTTTGAAAGTACTGAGTTATTTCTGTAGGATATTGTAAATTTTGTAATAAAGACCCTCTAGACATTATTTTTTTTTTTTATTAAACTAATTGTTTTTTTATTGAACTAACTGTAAAATATATGTGATCAAATGGTAACTAGTCAAAGCTATTATATTAGGTACCTTTTAGAACCATCTGGAAATTTATATGTTTCATTTTAAAGTTTAAATTTAATATTGGTCCAAATTGTTTGTACTTTTCTTCCAAATTAAGTTTCGAGACTTGATCGAAGAAGTTGATTTAAAGTGCATGTATAGATCAATTATTTTTTTATATAGATTCGCTGTATTTTTTAATAAATAAAGTTTTTTTTATTATTATGTAAAGCCAGAATATATAAACCCTTATCAAAACAAAACGATAACACACCAATTTTGTTAAAAATTAATTTATGCAAAAAATATTGATAATGAATATTCTTATAACAAATGCATAAATGCATTGTATCATATTGTCAGGATTAACTTTTAAGAGAAAGGAAGGACTGAATTGTTAAGAAAGAAAGGACTGAAGAAAATTATTTTTATACGATAAACAATACAATTATACATAGCAAAATTTTGTAGTAGTATTTCACTTTAATATATTATGTATCGTTAGTTATTTACCAAAATATATATATTTTTTGTTTTCAGTGTTAATCATTTTTAAAGAAAGTTGACTAAGATTTTTATAAGCTTGTGTGTAAATAAAATTTTGTTATGTAATACTTGTTCTTATTAACAATTATTTTCCATGATCATCATAAAAAAAAATGCTGACTAATTAGTCTGATGTAGATATTGAAAGTTTAAGTTAAACCAATTGAAGAGGCATTGGAGTAATGTTACAATCCAGAAAAAAAAAACACTATAAATTTGAACTTATTTTGAATATATGATGGTTTTTTGGGTCAGATTGTAGCCCAGAACAATGCACTACTATGAAAATATTAAAATAATAAATATAGATCTAGTTATAAATAAATGAAAGGAAACAATTGAACAGGATATGGCGTAAGGGAATTAGTATAAATGAATAATAAGTTTTGTTCTTAATTAGAACTAGTTCATATTGTTTTATCTGAAACATTTTTGTTTCTTGTTTTATATTCTGACCAGATTTTTTTTCTATTTCTATAATTTATAAATATTTATTATATATCTCAATTTTCGTAATGGGTTAGTTTATTTTAAAAAGCGATTATTATAATTCTGAATTCATAACCTTTTTTAAAATGAACATTTTAATACATCATCACCACCATATTTGAATATAAATTGTAACTGCTTCAATATAACAGCTTTTTTTATCTCCGTATCTTATTTTTTTGTGTAGTTGTTTGCGGTTTTGATTTACAATTTGTTGGAATTTTGTCTAAATAAATTAATCCTGCTTTTCATGTTTCGATAAAACTAGATTAAAATTTAAATAATTTTAATTTCAATTACTTTCAAAATTTGGAAGCTTTGTGATGCTTTTTTTCCCCTAAGCATAATTTTACTCTGTTCGTATAGAAAGCATTGTAATTTGTTTCAATGAAAATATTAAGGAGTTTTGTTTATATTGAAAAGTAAAAATTATAGAAATTATCTGTCCCATTTCTATTTCTGTTTTAGTTTGGAGACTTAAGGCTTTTCGTTGGAATTTTTCCAAGGTCTTAAGAGTATTGTTTATTTTAATGGAATAGAAATATCACATTATTTTAGAATATTTTTTTTACTTTAATTCTTCCTAGACTTGGAAAAGAAATACAGATTTTTCGTTTCTAATGATATAGTATACAGCCATTTATAATTAATTTTTGCATTTTTTATTGGATGGATCATTTCTGTTAATCAGTATCCAATAATTTTCTATCTAATGGGTTTGCAGAATAGCTCAGTGGTAGTGTGGGATCTTCAGACCCCCAGGAGGGTCTGAAGATCCCAATAAATGTTCTTATATTTGAAAGCAAAATATGGACTATTCTGGAAACTGTTCAATTTTTCATTTTTTCAAGTATATGAGTAATTTTTAAATTAATTCTGGTGTATTCATAAGTGGGTAGAGCACTAAGTTGCTATGCTGAAGGTTCCTGGTTCAAATATGGCTGTGAAAAATAAATTATTTACCGTCACCTGTGGTCTAGTGGTTAGCGTAACAAACTACTAAACCCAAGATAGCGGGTTTGTAGCCTGGCAGGTGGCCCTAGGATTTTTTTAAGGGAGAAAAAAATCCTTAGTTACGCCGTCCTTCAGAAGGGATGTTCAACAGGGGTCCTGAGCCTGTGCGATGTCCGGTACTCGTTAAGAATCCCTATCCTAATTAAACCTGGATAGGCAAATGGATAGAGCTCCCACTTTAGCATCGTCCGATTAGCCATAGCAGCATAAAGTGATGTTAAATGAACAAACAATAAATTATTTAATCGGTTAACATCAATGGAGGAACCCTGTGGGATCAAAAGACCCTTCTGGGGCTCACCCAGCCTCTATTAAATGAGTGGGGGGAGAATCTGTCAGTTGAGCATGATCCTCAACTATTTTCTTAGAAACAGTAGTCTCTACCATGTACTGAAGCTCTACCATGTAGTGGTACAGGTAAGTCAGTAATGAACTTTCTTATATACTTAAATTTGTTCATGCTGGAACCTATTCTCTCTAATAGCTCTGGGATTTTCAAGAGCCCATACATGATAATTTCTTTGATTAACAATTCCTCCTCTTGTAAAGGTAGCTTCATCGGTCCATAAATTATCCACAACGATGGATTGGACGTGGTGTCAATCAACTCAAGAGAGCAATTAAGAGACCAAATCATAGATGCAGTGCACCAAATATCATCAGAACAATGTTTAGCTGCAATTTATCAAGTGAGTGCTAGATGTAATGCTTGCATTGGTCCAAGATTTTGAGCAATATTTACATTAAAAAGAACATAACATAAATATAAATGTAAATAAATAAGTATAAAATGAAAACTTGTTTTGTTTCTTTTTTTGCGATTTTCTCTAAAACTATGCAAAAACGACCAAATCTCTAAAGGACTTTTTGTCTTAGTTTTTCGATCCCCTGTAAGTTCCTGGAGTTTTGCCATTTAAATTTGGGACACACTGTAGAAATCAATTATTTTGATTTAACTTTTGCTGTTCAGACGTGTAGGTTACTGAAGAAGAATCTTTCTTATTGAAATATTTTTGTTGGATTCTTTGACGGAAAAAGAAAACGTGGGTGTCCACGACTTAGATGGTCAGATGAAGTCGGGAGTGATGCAGGCAGCATCATTGGATCCAGAGCTTAGAGGACCTTGGCGCAGGACAGAGAAGAGTGGAGGCGACGCTTTGATGTGGCCAGGACCCGTGCTGGGTTATATAGCCAGTGTTGATTGATTAATTGAAGTTTTTCAATTATTACTTTTGTGACTAATGACTAAGTCTAATATTTTAGTTATTTGGTATTATTGTTTCCTTTTAGTTGTCATTCATTATTCAGGTAATATTTGCCTAACTCTACTTTCGAGTGACTTACAATAACATTAAGGACGTTTTCGTTTGATCGTTTCACAAATAAATTGTAAATTAATTATTAGAGAGTAAAATAGTTGAGTGGAAGATCTAATGGAGGATGGAAATAGTTGGGGGTGGAGTCATAAATTAACACCAGATAAGTGAAGAATTATTTTTTATTTGTGCCGACGTTTACCTACTTTGTAGGTCATCTTTAGGGCCATGAGAGAAAAAACAAGCAAAACAAAAATAACTATAAGTACCAAGAATATAATAACATATAGAGTAATAGATAAGTAAAAAATGGTTATGGATATATTAGGGTGTATAAAAAAAAAAAAAAATGACCGTTTTATCAAATTCCAGAGTTCAAAAGTCTGTAAATATTTTAATGCTATTTATTATTTACCAACACTTAATAATCCCTTTAGAGCATTCTCTAAGCTTGTTTGTTAACACTCAACTTCTTCAAAAAAAGCCTCAGTTTAGTTATTTATTTCAAAGAAGAAACATGACAGTGTCCTACGAAATTCTCGTAATTTTAAGTCATTACTGGAAAAAAAATTTCACAGCCGCAACTCCTGAAATTATAAAATATGATGGGGAAGGAGTCCTTGACCAGCGCACTGTGCGGCGTTAGTTTGAAAAATTTAGCAGTAGAGAGTTGGAAAGGAAGAAGGGCTCCAGGCGACCATTAATGGATACTGATGAGGTTCTAAAGGAAGCTGTTGAGTCAAGTCCGTCCACAAGTACTCGCGAACTTGCCAGGGAGTGTGGTGTGTCGAAAGATACTGTTAATCACCATCAAAGAAATAATAATACAAATAATTGGTTAAAAAATGGTCATTTTGTTTTTTATACACCCCATTAGTTGAAACTACGGGGTACGCCTTAGCAGCCTCAAATGTGGATGTACCCTCACTGTATCGTGATTCAAATACAATTATCTTCTTTACTACCCATTTTTATTTTATCTGACCTTATAAAATTATAAATTTGTTAAATGCCAGAACTTTTTTTTTTTTGTATATGATAGAGATACTAAAAAAAGATACAAAAAATATATTGGTGTAGTAGGCTAAATAAAAGGTTAATTCAAATACTTTTAGAGAATCTTCTATATAGAGCAACTTGATGAAAAAGAAAAAAAAAATTCAATCTATTTTTTTTCTGTTATAATTACATTAAAAAGTTTAATAAAGGTAAATATTTTCAATAATGATGGAGGGCCGAAGAGATAATAAAAGATATTAACTTTAAACTTTATTCTTATATATAAAAATAAACAAGATTTAAAAAATCAACAAAAAATAAATTGTATCAAGGCTTATTGTATATGTATGCTGCTTTTCTTCAACAATTTAACATTCAATATAAAAAACCGTTGGCCATTATAGTAGAAAAATAAGCATATATACATAACATATTTACAAATTAGTCTACTAAATACTGAATTGGAAAGCTCTAAGTTATTATGTTCAACAAGATAAATTTTCCTTTTTCGTACATTATTAATATACAGAGGGTTTTATTTTTTATATTAATTGGTTTATTGTTCCAACCTAAAATATAAATACATATTTATTATTCATTTTAATCTGGTCATTGAACAATTAACTTTATATTATGGGCTTGTTAGGAAATATTATTACAATATTTAAGTATTTAGTTTTAGAACTGTGCCGATGGGGTCAGCAAGCTAGACCCCTTCGCTTGTCCCAAGCGTCAATGATGAAGAAGTGCCTCTAGATAGGGAAGAAATTGGGGAAATAATCAAGGGTCTCAAGAATAACAAATCTCGAGGGCTAGACAATAATAAAGTATGGCGGAGAGGACCTATGGAAAGAAATAGACCAGATCATATCGGACTGCTGGATAGAAGAGAAAACTCTTGAGAGGTCATATTCAGCCATCTGTCCAATTTAAAAGAAAGATAGCAACAACTATTGCCCAAGATCTCACCTCAGAACTTCTAATAAAAATCAATAGCCATGTGTGTAAGAGAGGATGAAGTGGGAGAAAAGAATCCTGGGAGTGTAACAATGTGGTTTTAAGCCAGGGAGGTTAATAATGGACCGCATGTTCTTAGTACAGCAAATGATAGAAAAGAACTACGAATTTAACAGAATGTCATAATTTATTGATTTTTTTATAGCATATGATAGTGTGGAGAGGAATGAATTGTTGGAAGAACTGAGGAGTCTGAGGCTATCGATGAAATTAATAACACTTGTAAGATCCAGGGAAAAGAATTTAAAGTAAAGAAGGCTCTTGGGTAAGGAGATCCTATTTAACTGGTATTATTTATTCAACCTAATTTTACAAGTAGCAATCAGGCATATAAAAACGAGTTTAAATTGCATGATTTATAATAGACTGACCTAACATCTAGCATATGATTATGATGTTCTTTTATCAGCCAGCTTTTGTCGGAACCAGGCAGGAGTTTGAAGCTGCAAATAGAAATGGCCTCATGATTAACAAGGTAAAAAGAAAAAACAGCGGACGATACTGTATACACTATGACAATATTAGAGAAGAGCCAGGTATAGTATCAATAAAAGGAAAAATAGAGGAATGACAAGTCAGGTGGCTTGGAGGGGTATGGAGAATGGTATATAAAAACAAAACTGGAGGGGCAAAGACCAGTTGGATGACTTACTTAAAGGGAATAGTTAGTGGCACTGAATATGAGGAAAGGGAAGACATGAGGCCAGAAGCGAATGGCAAAGTTGGGCCGAGGCTCGAATAGCGGGCAATTCAGAATAAGAAGAAACAACTGATGGAATTTCAAGCAGAGCCACATCTCGTCAAATTTATAAAACAGAGAAGCCTTGGTAGTCCAGGCAACGAAGACCAAAAAATGCTAAATGGCAGAAATAATTCATGTAGAAGCTAATTTTGGCACACTTGTAGGTAAAGGTGTCCTGAACAACATACTGAGGGGTGGGGGGGCCCTCTAAAGGTCCCTTTTTCAGTTTTTTGTTAATAACCCGAAAAATACTGCCTCTAGCGAAAGAATATTTATATAATAAATTAATCTACATACAATTTTCTATAAAAAAGGTTCTAAACACTTTTTTGCTAGGATCAATGCTTAAGGAGATATGGAGGGGGGAAGATGGAATAATAAAAAAAAAAGTTTTCATTGTTAAAAATTTCATTTTTAACAATACAAATGAAATTTTTGTAGTTAAAAATGATATGTTTATTGTTGAAAATTAAGTAATTAATGTTTAATGATATATTTTGAACATTAAATTTATTCGAAATCTAAACTTTCATCTTCGAATCTCGAAAAATACTGCCTCTAGCGAAAAAATGTTCATATATTAAATTAATATACATAAAATTCTCTATCAAAAAGGTTCTATTCACTTTTTTTGCTAGAGGACAGTCCTAAATCTATAAATAATCTTGAAATGATCGCAGATATAAATTTGTATGATAACATTACATTTAAACGATCCTTTAAGGAATTTTTGTCTCTATATGATACAATAAACAGAGTAGAACCAGATGAAAATATTGCCCTGATGGTTTATAAGCATAGGGAATCTTTAAACACAGATTTTTTAAAGTTTAAGTCGCCACCACATAAGAATCAAGAAAAAAATCAAAGAAGAAAGGTAAAAGTGCAAGACTTGTATCGGTCATACCTCATTTTGTGGTTTATACCACAACTAAAACAATTAGCTACAACTAGTGTACACTGCACTTTTTATCAGAAAAAATGGAACTCCAATAATCATGGTACAAAAATCATAAAGAAAATAAATATAAACATTTTAAAAATGAGTGAGTTTAAGAATAGTCAACTGTTTCTGAGAAACACTCTTTCAGATCAACCGACAACATCACGTGATGTCTTGTCTTTGCGTTCAGGACAAGTGAAATTTGATTTTAAAACAAAGTATTTTTTCTGCACAGAAACGTATGACGAAGAGGAGATAAAAATAACCTTATACTAAGCGTAGAACAGTTTTTTATGTTCGTACCAGTGCGTTTCACAATCCCATTATCGATTGTAGAAAAGAAAGGATGAGTGGGGAAACGACATAGTAAAACGTAAGTATCTGCACTGTTTTTGATCTACACGCAGCAGATGCAATATATCATGAGGATTGTTACAAAAGATCTTTGTTGACCTCCGTACCTTCAAAAAGAAAATCTGGACGGCCTCAAGATGAAGGGATTTCAAATACAATGGAAGAAATCTTTGATTATGTTGAAGGTACTGATAATTGCCAATATTCTATGGACGAGTTGTTAGAACAGGTTATTACAGGAGAACCACCACATGTCAAGACCATTAAGGAGAGATTGAGGGAAAAATACGGGGACCAAATTTTTTTTTAGAACAATTAGCACCAGACAAACTGTCTTCCCCTTTCCTAGTTTTAGTGATGACATCTTGAGCGACTCGTGGTACACCTCAAGGTGTAAAGATGAACAAAGGGAACGTGAGAGAACTGTATAAGAAGCTGCCGAAGTTATCTTAGAAGAAATAGAATCCATGGCTTATGACAACAGTACCTATCCTCCTTCAGCTAGCTTCTGCAGTGAGGATGAACAATTAATACTTAAGTCTCTCAGAGTCTTCATGGACTGCATTTCAGTGACCCTGTGGCACCATGCGCTGATATTGTCGCCTAGCAGGGATTGCCTGCTCCGGTGCCTGTCGATGCCTCAGCTCATGTACGAACGCAGCCCCCGTCAAAGACAACTTCCATGAAGATGAAAGTTTAGATTTAGACAAAATTTAATGTTCAAAATACATCATTAAACATTAATTACTTAATTTTCAACAATAAAAATATTATTTTTAATGACAAAAATTTCATTTTTAACAATAAAAACTTCTTTTTTTTCAATTTTCCGTCTTCCCCCCTCCATATCTCCATAAGCATTGATCCTAGCAAAAAAGTGTCTAGAACCTTTTTTTATAGAAAATTTTATGTAGATTAATTTATTATATCAATATTCTTTCGCTAGAGGCAGTATTTTTCGAGTTATTAACAAAAAACTGAAAAAAGGGACCTTTAGAGGCCCCCCCACCCCTCAGTACTTTTAGTATGTTGTTCAGGACACCTTTCCCTACAAGTGTGCCAAAATTGGGTTCTACATGAATTATTTCCACCATTTTTCCTTTGTTGCCTGGACTATGGCTGGTTAGGCCATGTATACGAATGCTTGGGCCAGAAGAGGCTATTACCAAAAATTGTGTATGAGAATCCAGGAGGAAGGAGAAAATGCTGGAGATGACGATTAAGATGGATGGAAGAAGTAGAATGGGAGTGTGGAGAAAATTCCAGGGTGAGTGAGTGATTTAGTTTTAGAATTAAATATTTAAATTTTTTTAGTCTATGAATTTAAAAAAAAAATCATAAAACTAATTAAATGAATAGTATTAAAATTAAAATTGTAAAAATCTAACAAGATGTTGGATTTTAGAGTCAAAAAATAAATCATATATACATAAAATATTTACAAATTATTAATTTACATAAAATAGAACAGTATAAAACAAATAATTTTAAGGTTATAAATGGAAAAAACCGCAAAGAGCTTTTTTTTCTCAATGATCAAGAACTAACTAGATGAGGTAAATAATTACAAGGATATATTGTGAGATTTAGGAAGCCTTACACTTATCAAAAGGTTATCAAACAAGCGAATGGGGAAGATATTTCCTCCATTGTCAATTATTATTTACTTATTACATAAATGTTTGTGGTATACAGTAAATCTTTCTTATTTATGTTATTTAATAAGAATTGTAGAATTTACATATGTATATACATACATACAAAAATTATAGATAACTTATAGTTATTTATAGGTTAAGACATTTTTCCTATGTTATTTCTATTATGCTTAACCATTACGTCCTTGTACTGATGATCATTATTAATCTAAAGTTGAATGTTTAAAATAGGATTATAAAACTTTTAGAGGATGAATAACAGGTAAGGAAAGACCTTTTGAATGATGCGCTGAGGTGACTGTAGTAAATAAATGATGAATGGATAGATGATTTGAACTGAAATGAAAAATAATTAAAACTCTTTGCTGATTTCCAATCGTTAAATAATATAAAACCATAATCTCAACTCAAAGTCAATAAATAAGAAAACAATAAAAGAATACACAAATAAAACTAATTAACTAATAAACAAGTTCTTTCTTTTTTTTTTTACGTCCTTACTAACTTCAATCAAGACATTAGACAGAAAAGGTTATCCTAATGAACTTTTAACAATCAACAATTCGTGATTTGAATTGTGAGTTGCACTCTGCATGAGAAAATATTGGTTTTATCAGCATTGGTTTTCCTGCCACATTTAGCAAACTGCAACAAAAAAAAAAAAAATTGATTTAATTAATTAATTTAATAAAGTTTAACAATAAACTTTAAAAAAATTAATCATTTAGTTAAATTATAGAACATAATTACTGTTCAATAAAGGAAGATTATTTATATATATATAAATATATAAGTATTATTATTATTATATATAAATATATAAGTTATATAATATATATATATATAACAAGAGAACATGATGTTTTAATTAAAATCAGTAAATTAATGAGAAAAAAAAGAGAAAATGAAAATAATAAATTCTGTTCTTTCAGAATTATTGAACTGAAATTGACTTATTCTGAAAAAAATTGTTATTCAAAACATATTTCACCTATAAAAGTATATCAACGCCAACCACTCCTTTACAGTAACTTATTTTAATATTCCAATTATATTAGCAAATTTAAAGATTAATGATATTAAGAAAACTAATGAATATAGATCATACATGCACTGTTGAGATTATTTTTGCAAGACTCACGAGTCATTTTGTCAACAGCCAACATGACCGAATCCTGATTGCTATTCGCAGTTCGTACAAATACAAATTTCATCTGATGGACAGTCCAACCTTTCCTTTGGAGTAAGACGGAAGAGTAAGGAGTTCTAAGGCAGAGGGAATGTTCATCGTAGTCTTCCCTACTGCAGTTAGTACACTACAACAAAAAGCAGTTTTATATTTAAATAAAAAAGAAATAATTAAAAAGATTTTTATTAAAAAAAAATATTAATCATTTAGGGCACTGCAGTTTAAAAATTATATTTTTTCTTTGGGTGTATAAAAATACAAAAAACTTTTAGTCGACATTCATTTGCTACATCTATTTTCTATGAACATTTTGACCCAAAATGGTCATTTTCAATACACAGGGTGTCCCGAATTTAAATGGCAAAACTATGACAAAAAGTCCTTTAGAGATTTGCTCGTTTTTGCTTAGAAATATTTTTAGAAAAAATCGCAAAAAAAGAAACAAAACAAGTTTTCATTTTTATACTTATTTATTTACATTTATATTTATGTTATGTTCTTTTTAATGTAAATATTGCTCAAAATGTTGTCCTCTTGCTTTTGTTGTTCTGATGGTATTTGGTGCACTGCATCTATGATTCGGTCTCTTAATTGCTCTTTTGAGTTGATTGACACCGAATAAACTTTCTGCTTCAAGGTTCCCAATACGAAGAAATCCATGGGTGGCCAAGGTTTGTTACTACTCCTCCACGTCCAATCCATCGTTGTGGATAATTTATATCCAGCCAAGCTCGAGCAACTCTGCTATAATGAGCTGGACATCCATCGAGTTGGAACCACATTTCAATCCGCTGTTGTAAGGGAATGTCATCTAAATAATTAAAAAAGTGGTTCTCCAAAAAATGTGTAAATGTGATACCATTCAATCTTCCAGGTAAAAAATATAGTTCCACCAGTAATCCGTTCCAAATTCCAAGCCAAACGTTAATAGCAAATTCATGCTGAAACCTATTCTCTCTAATAGCTCTGGGATTTTCATGAGTCCATACATAATAATTTCTTTGATTAACAATTCCTCCTCTTGTAAAGGTAGCTTCATCGGTCCATATAATTTTTAATGGAAATAAATTATCATCACGAATTTTATCAAGAAACCAGTTACTAAAATTCAATCTCTTGACATAATCATGAGGTAATAAATTCTGAACTTTTTGAAGATGGTATGGGTAGCGATTATCACCTTTCAAAGTTCGCCATATTGCTTCCCGCGATATTGCTAATGCAGCAGATGCTCTTTGGATGCTAGCCTCAGGATTGTTATCGAAGTGGCGTTGGACACGATTTCTTCTCCGATAATCTACTCTTACTGCTGCCTGGAATTGGTCGCCTTCATTACGTATTAAGAATGACCCAGTCTTTGGTAGTCTATTAAAAGTTAATGAAAAGACTCATCGATTAGGCACTCTTCTATTTGGAAATCGGCACGCATACTCCCGCACCGCTTCTAAAGCATTACCGTTACAGAAACCATACACAAAAATCATATCAGCATATTCAACATTAGAATATGTATGCGACATTGTGGCTGATGCTATTCACACAAAAATATCTGAGTAACTGACTGAAGAATCCTAGAAGGAAGCCAAAATGTAAACAAGAAAAGAATGTAAAGGATAACATTAAGTGTTTACATAGCTCACTGCCTAGCCTGACGAACTTTGAAAGGTGATAATCGCTACCTATAACATTTTTGTTTTGTTTCTTTTTTTGTGATTTTCTCTAAAACTAAGCAAAAACGATCAAATCTCTTAAGGACTTTTTGTCTTAGTTTTTCGGTCCCCTATAAGTTCCTGAAGTTTTGCCATTTAAATTCGGGACACCCTGTATAGGTTTCATGATCACTCAACAACAGAATAAAAACTCTGTCTTTTTCTGTACATTAACAGATTGAATATTTGAAAATAAGCTGAGTGTGTTCTATCCCATAGTCAGCTGCTATACTTAATAAAACTAAACATGGGGATAGAACACACCCAGCTTATTTTCAAATATTCAATCTATTAATGTACAGAAAAAGACAGAGTTTTTATACTGTTGTTGAGTGATCATGAAACCTGGGCACTGCAAACTCAGGAAACATATGTATCGCTTAGCCATTGAACAAGAACCTCGGTGCAGATGGTGCACAGAGGAGGACGAAACCCCCTGACACTTTTCTTTCTGTTTTCTTTGAATGTAAAGCATTATGGCGAAAGAGGACATTTGACCTTAGCTTTGGAGGACAAAAGGAACTTTAAGAACTGAGATTTAAAGATTATCTAAACTTTCTCAGAAGTCTAAACCCAAGTTAAGGACTAGAGAACAATGGGCCTCTTTAGGCCGAAGTGCATGGTAGTGGAAGAGACACAGGTCATAATAAATAATACCCTTAATTGGGGAAAAAGTTGGTGGTTGAGTGATCAAAATCTTTTCCCGGCACAACCATTGCCTTATAAACAGTACTGTCTCTACCATGTACTGAGCCAAAGACCTTTCATGGGTAGCAGTGCTGTAGGTTTTTTTTTTTAATAATTATTAGTTGACCGTAGAAATTATAAGTAGGAGAAAATGGTCTGGATGTGGGTCAAAATAAACCCTCAAATAGCAAGAGACTATTTATCAGAAACCCCCCCCCCATTATATGTTTGAATAAAAATATACAGATAAATAAAAATAATTATTAAAAATATTAATACTTATTACAATGCCTCTTAAATAATTCTTTTAATGAAACTAAACATGCATTAAGTATAGCAACTGACTATGGGATAGAACACACCCAGCTTATTTTCAAATATTCGATCTATTAATGTACAGAAAAAGACAGAGTTTTTATACTGTTGTTGAGTGATCATGAAACCTATATATTGAAAATGACCATTTTGTGTCAAAACGTTCATAGAAAATAGATGTAGCAAATGAATTTGGACTAAAAGTATTTGTATTTTTATACACCCAAAGAAAAAAAAATATTAAAAATAGTTCTAATTAATTAATTAAACTTCAGCTATTGCTAGTGAAATTGGAAAATTTGAATTCAATTTTTTGAAAATCGAAAGCTAAAACATATATGATTTTTTCCTAAACGCCACTAAACAAAAACACCTGTACCACAATAACTAACAAAGAGTCTTAGGTTCAGTATGTGATATGAGACTGTACTGTTCTGTGGACAACAGTTGTGCAGGAATGTATTTGTCCTAGATCACACTCTACTGCCAGGTTTTTGCTCTTGGGGTACACACTTTTATTATATTTTTATCCACAAATCAATAATAATAATAATACTTGGATACATTGTATATAAATAGATAAATTTAATACAGGATGAAATATTCTGGAATGAAATTCAGAATGGAAATATGTTGGAACTGTAAGCAATCATAGGGAAATTTAATAATATAAAGACTTAGTGAACCTCAAGGTTCAAAGCAGATAACACCAATCTCTGATTACAAATTTCAGTTTGAGGAACTTACAAGCATTTTAAGTTGATCTCGATCTTGAATAATTATTATAATTTATATTATAATTCAATCTGTCAACGGCCACAGATGAACCCTGTGGGGACATGTCGACCCTCCCGGGGCTCATTCCAGACACTATCATTATGAAGTGGTTACCCTTAATTGGAAGCAGAGGCATTGAAAACAGCCTACAGGTTAGTTAAACTATGAGGGATTAAGAAACCCACAAATGATTTCGGACACAATGCTGAATAAATACAACTTTGACAATAGATTCCGTGTTAACACACAGGTGATTTGCAAAAGCAAGAATGACTGGCTTTAACCTACCCAGTGGTCTAAATGTGTACACTGATGGATCCAAAGGGATTCTGGTTTAGGGGATGCCGGAGCACAGGCCATTAATTAACTCTGGGCACGACACCCACTGTATTCCAAGTGGAAATATGAGCAGCACTTGAAGGTGCCTTCGCAATGAAGGACCACAAGAATAAGGTAATTAATTTTCTTACTGACAGTCAGGCAGCATGTAATGCATTAAAAAATGCAGACTAGTGGAGGAATGCTGACTTGATGAATTAGCTGTACATAATAGAATTAACATATTTTGGATACCTGGGCACAGTAATATACCAGGTAATGAAAGGGCCGACAAATTGGCAAAGAAAGGAGCAGGAATTGCTCCAATAAGACCAGAACCACTGTGCGGGGTTCCCCTCTCCCTGGCTAAGGATACAATCTACAAACTAGCCAAGAGGAAGATAGAATCGTGTTGGGATGCCAAGATAAGGCATACTAAACTTATTATAAAGGATCCCAATGGTAAACTTTCTGAGAAAATCAAAAAGAAGCCGCTCACATAACAAGAACCGACCTCAAAAGTATGGTTGAAGCCATCACTGGGCACTGCAAACTCAGGAAACATATGTATCGCCTGACACTTTTCTTTCTGTTTTCTTTGAATGTTAAGCATTATGGCGAAAGAGGACATTTGACCTTAGCTTTGGAGGACAAAAGGAACTTTAAGAACTGAGATTTAAAGATTATCTAAACTTTCTCAGAAGTCTATACCCAAGTTAAGGACTAGAGAACAATGGGCCTCTTTAGGCCGAAGTGCATGGTAGTGGAAGAGACAAACGTCATAATAAATAATACCCTTAATTGGGGAAAAACTTGGTGGTTGAGTGATCAAAATCTTTTCGTTTCTGATGATGCCCCCTGGTTCATCAGAAACAGTCAACTACACCGTGAACTACAAATAGAAACAATAGACGACCACATAAAAAAAGATTCAGAAAATTTCATGCCCAACTACCAGCAGTTAAAGGAACAATAAATTACAACGTAGGAAAGCAGACATCATCGCAAAGACTAAAAAAGCCCAGCTTACTGCAGGACATCTTATTATGAGCTGTGTAAATATGTATTCTAGTGACATTACTACCTTAAATTTATTTAACAGCTATTTTATATATGTAAAATTTTAGATAACACAATCCACTGTTTTACTCTTATCCAATAGTTATAACGATGTATTTAGTTAGGGGTGTCTATTGTACGGACTATACCCCCCTCCCCCATAATCAATTGTTATAAACAATAAATAATTAATATTATAACAACCATGTAAAGGCCCACCAGGCCGATCTGGTAAAAATAAAATATTAAAAAAAAAAAAAATCTTTTCCCGGCACAACCATTGCCCTATAAACAGTACCCTCTCTACCATGTACTGAGCCAAAGACCTTTCATGGGTAGCAGTGCTGTAGGTTTTTTTTTTTTAATAATTATTAGTTGACCATAGAAATTATAAGTAGGAGAAAATGGTCTGGATGTGGGTCAAAATAAACCCTCAAATAGCAAGAGACTATTTATCAGAAACCCCCCATTATATGTCTGAACAAAAATATACAGATAAATAAAAATAATTATTACTCCAATGCCTCTTAAATAATTCTTTCTTTTTTTAATTTTTGCTGAATCACTTTTTTTCTCATCCAGACTTATGATATAAAGGTGATGGTGTTCTTTGCCTTTTTATGTTTGTTATTTTTTAATTTTAACTAATTATCTTTTATTTCAATTCTATCATTCTAGGGCGTTTTGTGCCAATAGAATTATATAATGATGCTTTTCTGGTACTTTAATGAAAAATGTACATGAATTTTACTGTTACAAAAAAAATCACTAGAAATTTAAAAAAGCTTATATTTTCTAAATTTGGAATGTATTCTTCATTGTTATTATAAAAAATTAAGGCTCTTTGATCTTGCTAACTGATATATTGTTTTGTGTATATTTTTACTTTGTTATACGATGAATGAGAAAAAGGCAACTGCAAACATTTATTTTTCTCATTCTACGATTCGCCCATGCTCTACTCGAGATTTGCGAAAAGCATATTTCTATGGAGCTGAGTGGCTCAGTGGTAGAGCACTGAGTTGCCATGCCGAAAGTCCTGGTTCAAATCCCTCTGTGGGCAAGACTTTTATTTAGTTTGTTTGCAGCCGGAGATGGATCATATAGGATCTAGGACACTCCTGGGACTTACCCAGCCTCTAAAAATATTACAAATACAGGCAACTCAAAATAAGGGGGGAAAATCTGGCGGCTGAGCGTGACCTAGGACAAGTCACCTTGCAGAACCGTTGTCCATGAAGCAGTACAGTCTCTACCATGTACTGAACCTCAGACCCGTTCATGGGTTGTAGTGGTACAGGTTTTTTTTTTATGAATAAGGAACACTATGGGTAAACGCTAATTACTATATTATTTTTATTTTTTTGAATCTTTTTATTCCAATTGCTTTTTTATTTTCTTCTATTGCCTTAACAAGGACCACATCACTTCAACTGTCTATTTTTTTTTTTTTTTTTTTTTTTGGATTTAGCATTAATATTTGCAATTACTATATTTTTATTCTATTTTATCTTGTATGTTTAGCCCTTAAATGTGGATAGAAACATCAGTTTCTCACTATTCGAGAATTTTTTTTTAGCTCGACTAGGACCATTTTCTCCTCAATAAAATATTCAACAGTTTGCTACATCTTTTTAGTTAATGATGAACGTTTTCAAGTTTCAGCATACTAAATCATTAACTATACTAGCTTCACAAACAATATATCTGAAAATATTCCTTCTATGACTAGCAAGCATAAGAATAATTTCACACTTACTAAGAGGTTTTTATACCTTTTCAATACACTCTAATTGTTACGAAGTAGCAATGACAAAAATGCATGCAGAAGATACCACAAAACTTACCAATAACAGAAATACATACACAAGATATCTACAAACTTGCCATGAGAAAAATAGATGCTCAAGATAACACAAAGTCCCTGCAACACTACAACATGGGATATCCTCAAATTGGATCTGAATGGCAAGTCAAAATCTACAAAATTTGATTTACAAAAGGATAGGAAAAAATCAGGAATCCCACAGTTGTATTGTATGATTAATTTAAATTATCTTATTAAATGAGTATTCAAACAAACACTTTTCCATTAAATTCTTTAAATTTCGTATCTCTATCACCAAAACCTGTTATACCTGAGAGGTTGAAAAGGAATTTTAATTACTTTATTAATACATAGCAAGGATATACAGTCATATATTTGTATACACATATATATAACATACATGCATCATCGAGATCATTCTTGTACCCCCAGGACGGGCTCAGAGGCACTCTCGACAATCAACATGATCGAACCCTGTTCGTTGCTTGCACTCCTTACACATTCCACCTGATGACTGGCCCAATCCTTCCTTTGGCAGAATGTGGAACAATAAGGAGTTCTACGACAAAGGGAGCATTCAGCATACGCTTCCCTGTTACAGTTAGCACACTGCAACAAATTACAGGTCTATCCTTAAATTACAAACATCGAAAATAAGAACATAACAAAAAAACAAAACAGAAGAAATAAAGCTCGCCTTTAGTAACAAAGGTTAAACAAAAAATATAATATTTCATTAAAAAAAAATTGATGATACCATTTCAGATCTATGTATTCCTATTGAACTATAATTCAGTGGTTCAAAAAGTAAAATCCCAAACCAAAACTAAATTAAAAACTGCATCAAGTATTACTAAGTTATCACTTATTACAAAATACAATAAAAAGTACAAAACACAATGGTTACAATTACTAAATAAAACCTTTAAATAGGGGATTTTTGGGACAATTCCTAAACCTCTGTAATTATGTGGCGGGAAGTAAGAAGTTAGAAAGGTTTATATTTTTCCGTGATATTTACCTTTATGATAAATTGAACCTTTCATTAAAGATAAAAATGCCATATTTCTTTAATTAAAATTTACCTTCTTATTGTCATTATTATCTTCAGTAGGTTGCAGGCCAACTGCTGTGATAGGATCAACAACATGGACAGCGGAATCAAATACTGCCCTGTAAAATTATAAACTCATGTTAAAATACATAAAAATAAATCATAAAAATTAAATACAGTACACATATCATATGTGGAGACAGGCTCAATAACAAAAGCATATACCGAACTGAAATTACATAAGCTATGTATGTACATATTATGTATGTTATTTATTTGTGTTTTCCTTGCTGAGCTTAGAATATTAATTTTATTTCATATTTCATTAATATTGGTTATTTATTTTAATTTTATAATTTATGATTACACATTTAATCTTAATTTTACTCAAACTAATAAATTATTAATTTAGTTCACCAATAAATTTTTAATTTCTTATATTGTTAACTGGTACATAAATGTATTTTAATGTAATTCTATAAATCGATCTGTTAATATAAAATCACAAGTAACATGCTTATTTAAGCATGGTACATTTCCTAATACGAGGGTCTGCTGATAAATCCCGGGCCTCACGCAGATATAGCGCCACTAGGCCAATTAGACGCTAGAGCATCATATAGTTTTACTTCAAAATATATTGTATCTATAGTTACAGGTCAGTAGCTTGGTTAGTTTTTGAACAACAGCATTTTAAAGAAATCTTGTCTTATCATGATAATGCTCCGTCCCATCGTTAAGTCATTGGAATGAGAAAAATTTGTGAATTTAAGTTCAAATTGCTTGAACATTGAGCCTATTAGCCAGACCTAACACCCAGTCACTACCACCTGTTCCCTAACCTCAAAAAATTTCTTGGAGGATGAAGATTTCACAGCAACGAGGAAGTCATTGATGCGGTAAACAGCTGTTTTGAGGACTTTGATAAATCACACTACAGAAAGGTTTAATTAAATTACAACACCGATATGACAAATCTATTAGCCTCTCTGGAAAGGCTTTGTTATTTTGAGAACTAGATTAAAAAATCTGTTTTAAAATATTATTTCCATTGAGAGGTCCGGGACTTATTAGGTAATCCTCTCGTATTAATAAAAAGTCCTTCCATGGGCGGAAAAATAGTAAAAAATATATACTTTTTTCAAATAAAATAAATATGAATTTTTAAATAGATTACCTTGAACAAGCTACTTGAGCTTCGACTCGAGCTGTTAGCACAGCTTGCTCTTTATCCCTCTTATGTTCAAACTGCAAATGATCTCTTTCCGTCTTCCATTGTTCTTTAAGTTCGTCGACGTCTTTACGCAATTGGAACGCCATTTTCAGAATCGTACTAGATGTCTTGTCAAGACGACCTATTAAATCAGATAAGGGACCGGAGAAAGACGCATTGTTCTCTTCGGTCCCCGGCTGACTATTGCTATTAGCATTGGAGCTTCCTACGGTTACGGACGTGCTAGTCGTCGCAATTTCTTGAGAGCTATCCAATCCTGTGAATAAGTTTAATTTTACAGAATCTGTAAAATTGAGCAGAAAAATAATAGAAGGAAAAAATAAATTAAATAAAAATATTATTGAAATAAATAATATCAAAATTATCATATTACCGTTAGAATCGCAGCTCTCGTCACCATTAACTCCAGAGGAGCTCAGGTTTCTTTTAGATTTTCTTGCGCTTCCATCTTCGTTCTCTTTCCTTCGTTTTCTTTTATATGGTGTAAAAAGACGAACAGGACCCATCTAGGAAAAAAAAAGAAAATCAAGTATAACTATAATTATTTAAAATAAATTCTCTAAATAAAAAATTTTAACTAGGCAGTCATGAGGACTGTCTTTAAGTGAAAAGTCAAAACTTTGGAATAACTGTGTTCAGTTTTGAATTTCTAAATCAATTATAGTCTGAATTATTTAAATTTCAAATTTGTAAATTCAAATTATTAACATTGGTCTGTTTTTCACAAATATTGACACTCCAAACAATAATTATATGTTTCAAGTAGTTCTTTATTAACCAAAACACATGAGGGCTGCACAAGCCCAATACAAAATATCAATTATTTAATTGAAATAATAACAATTATTATAGAAATAATAATATCTTGTATTTCTATTTACATTTTTTTTTTTTTTTTTATGAACACTTTATTCAGACATTACAATCTGCCACTTGTGGGCAATAAGTAATGGTGCTATGAAGCTACAACCATTCCATAACAAAACAAAAAAAGTGGTATAAACAAAATAAAATAAGTCTAGATAAAAATAATAAAAATAAATAAAATAATGAACACATTCAAACCCTATTTTCTATTTACATAGGTTATTTATTTTCATATTTAGGATTATTATCTTTAAGTCGAACTATACTTAGACCATTTGTACTTTCAATCATTTCATAAAACAAGACATTTAACTATTAGAAATAAAATCTTTAGGAAAAACTGAGAAAACTATAGGAGAAATAATAAAATTAAGGGATTTCAGCTACTATTGTGTTGAGGAATATATTTACCTGGGAACACAACTGAATTCAACCTGCGACCTAAGCAAATGGAGATTCAGCGTCTGATAATGGCGACCAATAGGTACTACAATGGACTTCAGAAGCATATCTATCTCCAGGTCTATGAAGATACGAAAGTTATAAGATCCTGTTCTCACATATTCATCAGAGTATTTGACGATAGCTGCCTTTGAAAGATTAGAAAGCAAGATTCTGAGAAGGATTTTGGGGCCTGGGTGTGACAAAGGTGTACGGAGGTTGAGAAAAGGCACTGAGCCCAAGATATTATGCAATGTACAAGACATCTAGTACGATTCTGAAAATGGCGTTCCAATTGCGTAAAGACGTCAATGAACTTAAAGAACAGAGGAAGACGAAAAGAGATCATTTGCAGTTTGAACATAAGAGGGATAAAGTCCAGGCGTCTGAGGTGGCTTATTGCAAGAATGAGACATAACAAAATCCTCAAAAACTCCTCGATGAAGATTTTTGGATGCAGAAAAATGGACAGACCTCGCCTGTGGTGGTGTTTTTTATGGCTGCAGAAGAAGCAGTTAAAGAACATGTGAAACAAATAATAAATTTTAAAAAATTAAGATTTTATAGTTATTTAAATTTGAACTTGAAATATAAATTTGAAATGATATAATACAATAAAATAAATGATATAATACAACTTATGATGAATCAAAGAAAAGGATGTGTTTGCATTAAAAATAATGAACATGTTATTGTTTGTCAAAATCATAATTTTCATATTTCATTTTTCTCTTACCGCACGTTCATCATCACAGCAGGCAGCACATGTACAACTAGTAGCATGAGGAGTGAGTATGCCACCATCAATGAGTGATTGCAAGCTCCTACCTCCGAACCTATAATAAGTAGATTTATGGAATTAACTAAAATTATGATACAATAGATAAATTATCTTTTAAAAAATGCAAACAAATATATTTATAGCTAATGTATTATACACAATGAATGATAATTATGAACTGAAGAGGTTTTTCGGGGAAGAAAACGGTAGAGGTGAAAGAAATAGAGATGAACTATTTATTAGAAACTGACATATTCTTTTGTTTGAAATTTACTTATTGGTTCCTCATCATTAAATAAATAAATAAAAGGCTTAAATAAATAAAACAAACCCAAAGGCTCGATGCCGATACCACCAATTTATGTTTACAAACCTCCATCCATGGAGCACCACCCAAACCCGCTAGATCACTCTTAACGCAATCCTCCCACCTAAGCCTAGGTCTACCCCTGAGACGCTTCCCAGTCGGTACAGCGTCTATCAAGATCTTAGGAATTTGTTCGTTACTAAGCCCAGCAACTTTACATGCCCATCTTAATCTTCGCGACGCTATCACCTGAATAATATTTACCGGATGCATGCTTTGCAATTCCGCGTTATGTAATCTACTATATTCCCCAGTGGTCTCATCCTATTTTGGACCGAATATTCTACATAACACCTTATTTTTGAATACCTGCATACGTTGTTCATCCTTCAGCATTAGCGGCGAAGTTTCACACCCGTAGAGAAGAGATGGAAGGTTGATTGTATTATAAATTCTGATTTTTATATTTCGGGACAAAAGACGCGATCTTAGTAATGTCGAGAACGAATAATAACAAGCATTTCCCGCCTTTATTTCCTCTTGAATTTTGTTTTTTCCAATTACCACAGACCATAAGTACTTCAACTTCTCCACATGTTCGAACTTATTCCCTTCTACAACAATATTAGCAAAGTTTCTCCCTTTTCTGCTACTAACCATATACTTAGTCTTATCGGAATTTATTTCCAACCCTATTTCCTTACCAGCATTCATTAACGTTTGTGCATTTAGCTTTATAGTTTACTCCACTGGTTTCATTTTTAACTATTATTTTATTCTTTACAATTTTATCTATTCAAATTAATTTATTTTGATATGTCTATCCAGTCATGAAGAACACCTGCAATGTGGGCCAAAACATCAGTTTTAAAAAAATAGTTTATTAATATTGAAAAGTAAAAAGAGACCTTACATAAATGTCAAGACTGTGGGAAAAATTTCGACGAAAAGCCTTTAAGTCTCCAAACTAAAAGAGAAATTGAAATTATCTGTCCTTTCAATAATTGATAATTTCAATTTCTGTTTTAGTCTGGAGACTTAAGGGCTATACGTTGGAATTTTTTCCACGGTCTTAAAAATAGTTTATCTTTATTTAAATAATTCTTTTTATTAGGGAAAGAGAAAAAAAAAACATTTTTCAGTCAATGTATATTCCTGATTCTCAAAATCATTCAAAACGTATCGACATTATGGTGTCATTTTCAATCTTTACAATTTTTTTTCTCTCTGCATCATTAAAAAACTCTTTTACATATCTTTACATTAGTCATAAGTCCAAAATTCTGTGAAAATAAATTAATAATAAATTACATTAAAATATATAATTCAAATAGAATGTTCAAAATAACTCACTATAATTTAAGTACAGAAAAACCTTGAAAGTCATATTTAAAATTTTTTTTCTAAAATTCTTGGGGATCATTTATCCTCCATGGTCAAAATAATATTACATTAAAAACCAAACTTTGATCCTTGAACGACTAGATCATTTTTCAGTATTTATGAATATTTATTTTTATAAAATATACTAAAACATGTCTAAATGCAAATATCTACAAAAATAACATAAAAAATTATTTTTAAATTTTATTTAAATATTTCATTAAATCATTAATTTAATGATTAATTGGAAGGTAACAGAGTCAGGTTATTTTACTCTATCTGATTTGTTTATAAAGCATAAAGCATTTTATGTTCTATTGTTTTAGAGTTGTTAAATGACAAAAATACTTATAAAAGCATAAGAAACGACCCTATGAATGAACCAAACAACAAAGTAAATAAATATTTGGAAAAATTAATTAAATATAAATATATAGATAAAGATTTTAAAAGTAAACTATCCGACAAATACTATAATACCCCACGAATACATGGTTTACTTAAATTACATAAGGAAGGTAAGACCAATGTAGACCATGTAGACCAATCGTCGATGGGACAAACAATCCAATAGACAACCTTGCCAAATATTTAATGAACCTTTATATTAACCTTTCCCTAATAATGAAGAGTGGAGTCCAGTTTAATAAAAAAATTTTATAAGAATAATTCTTTCTTTGATCTCCACCCTAACTATTTTCTTCCCCAGGCAGTTGGCTCCCCGCCAAAATGATACACTAGGATATTGATTTGAATCTTTGAATAAATAAATAGTTTAATTTATATTACATCAAAAACAATAATTTATTAAAATCACTAAAAATCCTAATAATATCTTTTAGTGTATAAACATATAAAAATAAACAAGGATTTAATAAAAAAAATAAGTTTATGATTGTTAATCTCACAGTGAAAATGATACACCTTTGTTTATCTCAATCTTTGTTTACCTTAAACTTTTTATTTTTATTTCATAGCAATAAATACTATCTGCCACATTGAGCGCAATAAGTATCAGAGATCTACGAACACATTCAAACTATATACAATATTAGAGAGGAAAATAGTTGACTGGAAGATCTAATGGAGGTGGAAATAGTTGGGGGGGAGGGGGAGGGGGAGGGGTACAGTCATAAATTGACACCAAATAAGTGAAGACTTATTTTTTATTTGTAGGTCATCTTCAGGGCAAATAGGATGGGCGGCTGGGTTCACCCAGTCCTCACTTATTTGGTGTTAATTTATTACTGCACCCCCAACTATTTCCATCCTCCATTATATAAAATAATATCTATATAATGTTGAGGTTAAAAAAATATGTTACAAATAAATAACAAACTATCGATGTTTAGCGTATCGATCAGACCACCATAAAGTCAACGTAGATTTCTGAGCAGTTTATTTAATTAAATAAAAATAATTCTGGAACTTATTAAATATTTTTTTATTAATTTATTGTTTGGTTTGTTCAATTAAAACACAATTTTTATAAGTAAACTTGATTTAAATATTATACAAATGGCATTGCCGCTCCCTACCGGCGTCCCCCGCCATATATGCTCTCTCACCACATAGGCATCCAGGGAAGAGGACCTACCAGTTATTCATCCCATTCGAGTACAAGGTGTCCAGAAGACAGGATCCCAGGTTATTCTATTCTACCAGTGGCAGCCTGGGTGTAAGGATCTTCAAGTTGTCAAGAAGAACTGTATTATCTATTGATTCAGAGGCTGTTTTGTAAAGGATTTTCAGGACAGAGATTGTATGATATACCTGTAAGTGTTTATTTGAGTCATTGTACTTTAAAAATTGTGTTTGTCATTTAAAATTTGTTCTAGTTATCCCAAATTTAAAATAATTATCATTGACCCACGGAGATTTCATTTCAATCAAATATTGTTTTGTTTTCTTTGTAATAACTTAAATTTTGTAATAAAAATAAAATAAAATTAATGTCGACTTCTAATTAACTAATCATAATATTATATTATATATCAAAATATTAAATTCTTAACAATATATAAAAGAGTTCGTCCTGACTGAAAAGACCATTGTAGAGCTAAAACGGCATAAGCTACAGACTTGAAATTTGGGCAGTAGGTACATTTCATAAGGCCAACGTGCACTAAGAAAGGATTTTTGAAAATTAGTCTCCTAAGAGGGTGAAAAGTCTTTAGTCTTTAGTGACGCCAAAAAATGAGGGTGCATCTAAAATCAATTATATGATTCTAGGGTCATTCGAAGGCGAGCTGATAGAAAACAAGTCAATAGATTCAGTAATCAAAATTGACGAAGTCCCGCACTATCCGACAGAATGTTAGAATACCTTAAATACATTTGGTCTGCCAGTACATAATCTTTTACATAATAAAACCTCCTAATTGTCAAATGGGAATAGACTGCAGGTAAAAATTTTGCAACAAAATATAGAAGTAACAGTAATTATTGGATATGGTCAAGAAGAAACTGTTTTAATCGCAAGAATACATCTAATCCGAGTATACATTTTAAATTAAGAGATTACAGTTTTGTATATTACATATTGGATTTCAATTGAAAACACATCGAAAGTTCTGTGTTTATGCCAATTAACACATTCACTGCGGCATCGGTCCCCGGGGACCGATGCTAGTCTTACTATGCCTCAAACAAATTGAAATAATAAAAATCAGGTTATAGTGTGATTGGAAAATTACAGGCAGAATTGAATAGAATTAATTTATCGGTCGCCTAGGACTGATAACGCATCAGAGGAAAATTCTCCTATCGGCCCCTGGGGACCGATGACGCACAGTAAAAGAAACTACTATTTTCATTACCACAGTGAAGGTGTTAATATTTAATAGGACATTTTATTAACATCGATCAACAAAGGGATAAGAATTGGTTTTTGGTAGCCTGGCTCAATTCCATATTGCTTTAAGTCATGGTGAATAATATGGAGTTCAAAATTCACTCTCCGTTTATCCTCAACATAAGTTTTTATTCAAAATCAACGCGGATGAAGTCGCAGGCAAAAGCTTGTCTTTAACTATTTTATTTAAACTGTATTTCGTCGAAAGTGCTGGGTTTTTTTCAAAGTCAGTTCTAAAAAATATCGACCCCATATAATAACTTTCTTCAATTTCAAAGGGAGTACACACTCTTAAAGTTTAAAGTGCCTAAGAGTTAGACATTCAACATTTTAATGTGGGAAATCTCTGAATGAAATTGCCGAAATTATTTAAAAACGCTGTTCAACTGTCTAGCATATAGTAGGGAGATTAAAAACGCAAAACTGTATAGAAAAAAGAAAATTTCAAAGCGCAAAGAACAATCCAAGCGCTCAGGTAAGCTATTAAGTCCAGAAACAGAAGTAAATTAAAAATTAATAAAAAGTGATGTGTATAATTTTTTGTTTGTTAATATTTTTAAATAATCGAAGTTGAATACTTTTAATTTTATTGGTAATTATTCGAGTTGAGTTCCAACAAGTTTTAACTTTTCATTCGTTTCCCTTTCAATAATTTCCTAAAAATAAAAGTTATCATGAGCTTTAGTACGGAAAAGAGAATGTAATTAGGGGAAATGTGCATACTTCACTAATCATTTAATCTAGAAATGAACATTTCAACAAATATTGTCTACACTACAAAATGTTAGTTGAAACTTTTATTTCTAGATGAAATGGTAACTGATATCTACTCATTACCCATAATTACATTCTTATTTGCATATAAAAGCTCACGATAACTTGTATTTTGGAAAATATTAAAAAAGAAGGGAATAAACTGTTAAAACTTGTTTCAACTCAACTTGAAGCGACAACTTAGGAAAGATTCCATTTTATTGTTTGTAAATATTTAAATTGATATTATAAACAAATGTTTGAAAAGTTTTTGGTTTCGCTATGTATCGTATCGGACGGCATTACAAAAACAAATATGTTTTTACACAAAGAGCAATGTTTGGTTTGAAAAGATACAGGTTGATCAGGCAAACAGGGTCATACCCTCGTGGTCAAGGTGCTGAAGAGATAAGAAGGGGGTCGAGGACTCCACTTTTAGAAAGACTCTCTGAACAGATCCCGAAGAGGAAGGCATGGAAGACGGAGCTGGCAAACGATCCGGGCGGAGGAGTATCCGAAGACAGCGAGACGCAGACAAGACTCACCTTACCAGAACTACCTATAGACGTAATCTACTCCTGTTTCACAGATAAGTCGTAATTTAAGTTCTGTTATACACAAGAACAGACCTCTGGAAAAGAATCCAATTAAGACTAAGGCATAGAAATAATAATTTGAGTAATCATCTTAAATGGTTTGTCTGGCATCCCAAAACCAATCAGAATATTTATAAGATTTTAAGAGTATAAAACATAGCAGTTTACTATAGCCATTTAAGTTATTCTTTTTTTCTATAAGGTATATCAATTTCACTATGAGCCACTATTTATATTGCTGAGGTTCAAAATATGTTAAAAATAAATCACAATAAGTGTTCGATATTTGGTGTATCAATAGCGGACCAATATTAAGTTGACGTGAATTTATGAGTAAATTAAGTAAATAAAAATTATTCTAAATTTTATTAAAGCTTATTTAAAATACATATTTAAAAATTTAATAGACCGACTGTTTAATAAACAAAATTTTTATATATGTGTAACTGATTTTCAAAGTATACATATGGCATTGCCTCCCACCACGACAAGCTCCCGCCATATTTCATCCCATTCGAGTACGGGGCGTCCTGAAAATAGGACCTCCCCATTTATGTCAATCTCTATAGGGATGTCCAGGGAAGAGGACAGCACAAGTTTTTAGGCTCTTGGTGTAAAGATTCCTGAGTGAGGATTCTCAAGTCATATTACTTAACTATTGGATGTTCTGAAGATAGGATCTCTCCTAGTTATTCTACAATATCATTGGCATTCTGGTATAAGGAGTTTCAAGTTTCAAGAAAAGGCAGATGGAATTTTGATTCGTAAGCTGTTTCGTGAAGGATTTTTAGGGCACATATCGGATGAGATACATGTGAGTGTTTATTTTAATCAGTTTACTATAAAAATTGTATTTTAAATTTAAATTGTTTTAATTATCCCAAATTGTAATTAATTATCATTGGCCCACGGAGATAAAAGATTTCATGTTTAATAAAATATTGTAAGATAACAAACTGTTTTGTTTTTTGTAATAACTTAAAATTTTGTAATAAAATAAAAATATAATTAACGTAATCTTTTAATTAACTATCCATATTATATTATATTATATATAGAAAATATTAAATTCTTAACAATATATACAGGGTGGACTAATATTAGTAAGATGGAGAAATTTTTATTAAATTAAACAAAAAAATAATTATATTAATTAAGATTAATACCTGATGCTCCTCTTCCAATCTTTACTTGAGGCTCTTCCACAAAGAGCTTCAAACTCGCTCGGGGTATACCAACTGTTTCCGAGCTTGATACACCGGCCTCGACCACCAGAGCCGAATCTTGATTTATGAAGTTCTGCACTTGTATTCTGAGAATTAAGAAAATATTTCAATATATTTTGCTATAATAAGGTACAACGTAAAAATAATAATGAAGGACTCTATTATTAGAGATCAAAGAAAGAAAGATCGGAAAGAAAATTCTTGGCCCAATTAAAGACCAAGGTGAACACAGACAACGGCATAACAGTGAGCTGTACATTCATGTTCCAATAATATCAGATGTTATGATGAAAAGGAGAATAGCATTTTAAGGCCACTTGGTACGAATGAAACCCACAAGACTGATGAACTAGATTTTTACGTAGTTAAAAGAAAAGAAGACCAAACTTGCCTGGATGGGTAGAAAAAGATTTGCAGGAGATGGGAATTACCACTGAAGATGTTCTGGAAAACAATCGTCTCAGGATGAAACAGGATACTCGCATAGATTTTGAAGAAAAACTGAACCGGAAGACAGGAAAGAAAAGGACAGAAGAAAGAAGGGAGCAGCATCGGCAACAGAAGAGGGAGTACTGGGCAAATATTAAGAAGAAAAAAGACAGTTGAAATGACATGGTCCTTAGTAAGACAATACAGGAAAAAAAAAAAAAAAAAAGGACTCTATTTTATGGACCCAAGAAAACACAGGAAGGCTGCAGGTTAAGATCCAACCAGGTAGTCTACAAGGAGATAAAAGACTCATAAACCGAAATAAGATTCTACAAGTACATGGTAAGTATGGACCACGGGAGTCTAAACCCAGAAAGTCTTTGACAAAATCCTTGAGTACAAGAATGTAGGAGGGTATGTAAAACAAATGAGAGAGGAAACAGAATAATTAATAATAACAGAAAAAAACTACCTCGATAAAGAACGATCCAGAAAGAAATCAAGGTATACAGTATATCACAGATATTCTTAAAGTATATAGTATGATAGTCTTAAAATATTAAGTATGATAGTCTTAAAAGGCCGTTTCATGAAAAAAAAAAAGGACTAATCTATCTAAATCTATTTAATTAGATTCACCCCACTGATTAATTAAATTAAATAGAAATGCTGAGGTGTAAAGAATAACAATATGCCAGCAATAAATTTTCAGCACTGATCTACATTAAAAAGAAATTTAAACTAGATCTCCCACCCACATCCTTTTCAATTTTTAAAAATAAATCAAGGAACTTCACAGACAATGAAAAGTTGATCACTTTATTCTTAGTAAGAAAGTCAAAACATTCTTTGATCAAAATCAAATCACAAAACAATATAAAAAAGAAAAAAAAGAAAGAGAAACCTCCTCTTAAAACAAAAATACAAGAGAAAAAAAAACAAATATATGAAAACATGTGTTAATTACCATATGATTGATTTTCACCTGTTATTCATTTTAAGTGGCAGTATAAAAAATATTACAGTGTACTAAAAGACTGTTTGTCAATTGTTTTGTTTTTAGAAATGATGTACTTTACATTGACCATTGGATTCTATGTATAACCAAATTTAAGTAAGTTATGATGGATATCATTGGTCAGGAGAGGGTGCAGTCAGAGATAGCACAAAATAAGCAGAACTTATTTTTTAATTGTGCCAACAATGAAGGCCATCTTCAGGGCATATCATTAGAAGACAGTCCCAGGACACCACTTTGGCAGGTTAAAACAAAACTTTGGGACAATTAAAAAGTAAGTACTGCTTATTTTGTGTCATCTTTGACTGCACCCCCTCATCAATTCTATCCATCATTAGAAGTATCCAGTCAACTATTTTCATCTCTAATTAAGTTATGTTTTGTTTTTATCAATCGATTAATCCTTATACGTTAAAAAAAATGTTAGATCCTGATTAACAATAATACAATTTTTAAGAATTTAATTGCATTTAAAAAAATTAAAACACATAGTAGACTGGAATATTTTTTATACTTCCACTTTCTGTTGCACTGTTACTGCGATTTGTTAATAATTAACACATGACAATCAATTATATGGTAATAAACACTTATTCATATTCTTCTTCTTCTTTGTCCTTCCCTTATACCTTACGGTGTCGAGGCAGCCTGTGCCCATCTCCTAAATACCTCCCTGTCTGTGGCAAGTACTTATGTGTATTAAAATATATTATTTAATAGTCGAGATACTTACCTTGCATCTAACTGGGAGGATTGGCTGACTTGCCGAAGCCAACCACGAAGCATTATTAGGAAGACTCGATTCATCATTTTCAATTACTATATGGGTTGCCTTTAGAACATCCTAAAAATTGTAGCAATCAATATCTTTAAATAAATAAATTAAAAATATAAAATAAAATCTTAAAATAAATAAAATGTAAATATTTTTTTTTAAAAGCTTAAAAAAATTTTATTCAATAATTATTAGTTGATCTTATGAATTCTAATGAAGAATAAGAAAGTCCGAGGTGGAGGCAAAAGAAAAACTCTAATAGATTAAATTACCAATTAGAAATCAACATGCTGATTCTCAAAGCAGGTCATCATCATGACAATATAAGAGAGATCTAAAGAAGGCTGGTTTTAAACTTTTTATCACTGTAATTATTTAATAAAGAATTCATATTTAATGATCACAGCCCTGAATAATAGAATAGAAATAATAGAAATCTTGTCTTAAAAAATCATAACATTATATATACATATAGCGGTATAGGCACCTTTATCGATGATCTTGCCTAATCCCTAAGAGATATAAGGAAACAATGCATGGTTGGATAATCTTCTTATATAGATCTACAAAAAAAGTCCGCAATAGCATTTATCTATCTTTTAAGGATAGCTTACTATACCTATCATATCTTATCAAATATTAGACAGATACCTTTAATCCTTATCAACTTAAATACTTCATTTACCTTAAGCATTTCATGCACAGTATTAGAATATTTTATACTATATAATTTAAAAGAGTATCTTAAGGGTTATCGCAAATATGAAATGCACGTGAAAATAAATTTGTATATAAAGAAATGTTTTGTTTTTATATTTATAATATCTACATAATAAAATACATTAAAACACTTCATGTAGTATAGGCATTATGTTACATTTAAATCAAATCCACAAATTCAATGCATCAAATTGATGTGTTTCTACAAAAGACATAATATGTAGGCATAGTTTGCCCTTTGTAGGCATAGAAGCCGGGTAACTAGTGTATAATGAAATTTAAAACAAACTTGTGGCACCATAACCCATGATGGGTCTTAGGTTCAGTACATGGTAGAGATTATTATAAGCTGTACTTCAAGGACTAGGTGTGCAGGTAGGTGATATTTCCGAGATCATGCTCAATCAAACTGTCAGGTTTATCCACCATTAAGGGTACCCACTTAATAGAAGCAGAGTGAGCCCCAGGAAGGTATGTACATCCCAAAGGCTCCGTCTGTGGCTGTAAGCAGATAAAATAATTTATCTGTTACAGACGGAATTGAATCCGAATCCTTTAGCATTGCAATTCTGTGCTCCACACTTGTAAGTTATTTAAGTCAACTAATTAGTTAAGTCATCGGTTATATAATTACTTTTTAAACTTAATCAGTCTCCGGAATTGATAACTATTACAAAATTAAAATACATAAATAGTTCAAATATTTAAAATTAAAGTTAGAGAAGAAATCAGTTGACTTGAACTTCTAATGTTAGGATAGAGATAGTTGGGGGTGCAGTCAATTAAAACACCATAATAAGTGCGTACTTATTTATTGTGAACCGAAAATAAATTCTATAGAAAATAGAAAATATAAATAAGGGTCCCCCCCCCTTATACCCCTTACTTATATTTTCTATTTATATTTTACTTTTCTACTTTTCATTCACGATATTTCTTATCGTTTGCTTTGCTTTCTACATAATTCTTCCATTATTTATTATTTGGCATCACATTTTGTTACAAATTTCTTTCAGTTTTCTTATGTTAACTCTCTAGGAGTCTATTATTATACATGTTATATTTTATCTGTATTAAACTAGGTTTTATATAATTTTATACCTCTCTCTTATATCTCACCTTGTTATGTCTATATTTTTTCATTTTGTAATTCATTTTTCATTCTGTTTACAAATTTTTTTGTTTTTCTCTTTGTATTTTATTTGCATTATCACCTTTCTGTACATTTATTCTTAGATAATTTTTATTCATATTATTCCTTCACTATTTTGTTCAACTGTTCTGTTACTCTGCATTATTATATTATTATTTTCTTGGTACTGTAATATATATTTATAGTTATTTTGTTTTGTCTGTTTTCTCTCAAAGCCCTGAAGATGACCTACAATGTAGGTCAAAACGTCGGCACACAATAAATAAGTATGCACTTATTATGCTGTTATAAGCCTGCAATCCCAACTATCTCTATCATTACATTTAAAATTAAAAATTATATGATTCACAATACCTCACTTCGGAACCACTGAGCTGTGCGATGGGATGAATCCCCGTCTTTGTCAGTATGATTGTCACATATACAGCTGTTTTCCACACATAAAATTGGCCTCAAACTTCCTGAACTAGTAATCTAAAAAAAAAAAAAAGGACAATATATACAATTGAATATTTTAGAACTAATTAAATAACTTTACACTATTTTTGGTATCAGTTCCACGGGTTATCGCTTTGAGGTAAGTCACAACAAGTTTTAACTTTATATTTCTTTCTTTTTTAATATTCTCGAAAACAAAAATAGTTTTTGTTACTGGATCTATATAGTAACTATAGATAAAAGTGATGAACTATTTCCGACTGTATATAGATTAAAAATTCAAAACTTGTTATGATTTAACTTGATGCTACAACCTGTGAAACTGATTATGTCCTATATTTTTTCCTTTAATTTTGACCACAACTCTCAATATACACAAGAATTCTTGTCTAAAACAAAATGATAATTTTATATTTTGATTGAAAATAGATATTTAAGATATTTCTCATTAAAATAAATAATAATGCAATTACAATTAAATGATGTTAGTTTTCAGAAGATGAAAATTAAGATACACTTAAAAATGTAAGAGAGGCAACACAAGACCTAAGGAAAAGCAGAAATAATGACAGCTTAATTCTGAAGATGGTAACAATAGATCTGTGTTCCATTCTGATAAGATGTGGGTGTGGTTGACACATCTTACAATACATTACATTATAATACATAATACTTTTTACTTTAGCTTATAGCTCAATTGTATACAGAAATACTAATTATTTAACACCTAACACTAGTTATATATTGAGTATATCTTAAAAATTAAAGATTATTTTGGATAAAGAAAAAACCAAACACAATGAAAAAATTATTTTAAATTACTGAAAATTTATTTTTAAAAAAATAACAATAAATGAATCCAGGAAAATTGTTAATATACTGAATGCCAAGCAATATCGTATTAAAATAATGAATTCAGTAATAGTCAATTAATCACTCATAACCCAAATAATCACACATCTCGTCAAATTTTACAGACATAAAATATTATCTGTGTGAGATCAAATATTTACGATTTGCGAATATTATAAATTTTGTTTGAGGAAAAATGTAAAAGATAATTCTTTTACTTATTTATACTTACCCTGGAAATATTTTTTATTTGATAATTCATTATAATGAATACAAATTACCGGATGTACCACAATAGACCAGTCTCTGCATTAAAATAAAATTATTGTAAAACTTTACAGAAACGGAAAAAAAAAAAAAGAATTTTTTATTTAAGCCTTCAGATGCAATTGTACTTGTTGAATGTTTTTGATTCAGGAAAAACATATTTGAAATTCCATTTTCAATATTTTTGTTTTAATAAAGTCATATTTTGAGTTGTATCATGTTTGGCAATAATGGCATAAGTTAAAATAAAAAAAGTTTCAAGCTTTTAAAAATTTGTTAATAGTTAATAAAATAATTTAAATACCATCACGACAATAGGATTATTTCGCTTTAATAGTACCGTAATTTTTATTTTTCTAACTACCATAGAACTTTCAAATACATCTATTAAAAAATTAGGTTATTTGAATTATGACAGGGTTCTTTTGAAGGATATGTTTTGATGACAGATATTTACAATTTGTTAAGAATTATAACTGGTTTGATGCGGGCAACGCCCAATAATGGTCATGCAATTATACTGAAGCTACTATTTATAATTATTTTTCCATGTAAAACTTTTTTTTTTTTTAATTATTTTATCTTTTCCTTTTGTTTTATAAATACAAAAACCCTTTTTTTGTCCAGGTAATCATTTATTTATTTTTCTTTATATGTATACGTTTCGACCCATGTGGTCATCCTCAATACATGTTTCTAATCATTATTTAGTACAGTAGATTTCAATCCGCAAAATACATCTATAGAATATTCAAAAAACAAAACATTACATTATAAAATTTAACATTATAAAATTTTTTATATAAATATATATGAAAAACATGAATCTTCTTAAGTATTATCATATCAGCCACACCATTATTCATGGCATCATCAAAAAATTCACTGCATATAAATTACAATTCTTACATTATTGTTATCCTCACAATAGTACACAGATAGATATACCTTATTTTTTCCTAGAGACCAATATTTAAAAAAGAGAGAAGAAGGCTGGGTGGTGTCACCCATAGTCAGCTACTGTAAATAAAAAGTAGAACTGGGACTTTGTCCAGTCTGGATTATCTGAGTAATAATAGCTTGTTATGTTTTATTGTCTCACCTTAATTATTATTTCCAGGCCAAAAACACAACTATTACAATTCCAGAACATTCTTTCTATTAATCCATATTGAGAACTATCCTATTATTCTATTCTATAAATATCCAAAAATCATTAATTATTGTTATTATAAAAATTAATGAATTATTTTATTGAATTGTACAACTGTAACATATGTATCTAGTACAAGGGCTATATGAATAAATAAATACATGCGTTTAGGATTTTGCAAAGGATTTTGGATTGCAAGGATTGAATACGAGAGGAATTCGATGGTTTGGTGGAGCCCCATAGTTCAATTCCGTAAGTCCATATAGGTCTTACGGAATAGTCACATAAATAAGTCTTTTATAATTGATCTGAAGCTTCGAGCATTTGTCTAGTATGTGTTGAAGTATTCAGAAGTGTCTAGCTGCTTCTTGTCTTTTCAATCTTGTGTGAGGGTTCCAAGTAAGATGTTTGTCTAAGTTGAGTCCTAGGTAGCAAATCTGTTCAACAGGAATTAGTGGAGTACTATTAAAGTTAAATCCAGAAAGTCATGGGTTTTCGGCGAAAGGTAAAGGTAATTTGATGGGACTTGCTGGAATTGATTTTAATTCTCCAATTCCGACTCCACATATAACTAAATTAAAGAGGCAAGGGAAAGTTTGTATAGGTTATAGCCTTTGTATAATAACTTATATATGTGCTTCATTTAGAATTCCTGTTCAAATGTATAGTGAACAGGGTTATAATTGGCGTTATTATACATAACTCATTATGGTGAATAAAAATAAAAAAATGTGTAAATGAAAACTGAAATTATCATACTCTCATACTCTTTCTCTTGAATAATTATATATGAAAAACATTTATTGTTGTATCATAATAATGAATTGTTAGTCCTTTTAAATATATTATTTGTTTAGTTCCTAATATATAGCTATAGTTCCACCTGATAAGAGTTGTTTACTGTAACTTGGTTGTAATATCTACAGCCCCGGTGAATATGTGGTTAAGTTTAATTTTCTCCCAAATGAGTTTCTTGTACTTAATAAGCGGAATCGAGTTATTTTCAAAGTGAATAAGGGGCTTAGTAAGGCGTTGTTTAGAAAATGAATTATTGTTTATATCACAACTCCATTTAAAGCCAAAAACTACAAGAATGATACGAATCTGGTTATCCTGAAAGCAGTTAACTCTTTCGGGACAAAATCTGACTTAACCACTTATTCACCGGGGCTTTAGATATATACTTTGATGAGAGATGTTTACAATTAGTTATGCATAATTTAAACCGGTATGATAAGAGAAATGCCCAATAATGCTTTAGCATAAATCCTGATTTATTGGCTATTTATTATAATTATTTTTTAAATATAAAACTTAATATAAGGGGCAATAGGGCAATAGGGAAAGTTTAATTAGGTTTTAGTGTTAATATAACAACTTATAGTAATGCTTCATTCAGAATTACTGTTCAAATATTGATATATATATTGTTCACAGAGTTATTACTGACTTCATTGTGGTGAGTAAAACAAAAAAAAATCTGCAAATAAAAACTGAAATCACTCAAAGATCAAATAAAAAGATTCTGTTAGATTTATATAAGAAACTAACAGTTATTATTGTATCACAATAATAAATGCTCAGTTCTTTTAAGTAAATTATTTATGTAGTTCCCTATATTTCTACTTTAGTTACACCCAATAGAATTGTTTACTATATTTTGGTTATGTTTGCTTTGATGACAGATTTGTTACTTTAACTGGTGAGATAAGGGTAAGGGTCAGTAATTATTAAGCATTAATTCTGATTTATTGGGAATTAATTAAAATTATTTTTGCATATTAAATAAATATATGGGAACTAGGGAAAGTTTAGTTAGGTTTCATAGTTTAAATAACAACTTTTTTTAATATACTTCATTTAGAATTCCTGGTCAAATGTATAGTGCACAGGGTTAGTATTGGCATAGAGTCATTATAGTGAGTAAATTATGTATGTCAAGCCTTACCTGTAACTGCTCCGGGGTTATTACATTATAAGTCCCTCCGGCCGAAACGTTTATCAGAGACCCGACAGGGACCGAAGAGGACACAGAAACACCTTCCACCGGAGTCACGGACACTGTTGAATGGTTCCCGATGGATTCCGAAGTTTCGTTCTCGTCCCTTTCGGTTTTGGTCGACAGTGGATCGGTCATGTCCGGAATTACGACTTCTTCCGAACTTTGATCTTCCATCTCCCGAAGAAGGCGGGAAATCAGAAGAGTTTGGAATTAAATCCAATATCTTGAGGGGATTATTTGAATTGAAAAAAACAAGGAAAAGTGACTCTACAGCTAGGCAAGGTGTAATGGCGGAATTACCCCTCTCGTCCCGACAGTTTCCCTTTCCTACCTCAGGAGCGCAGCAGTGTTCCTCTCCATTGTAAATGTTTGCAAAAGTCTTTTTGTATCATTTTTTTTTAAATAATACACTTTATCAATCAGCTTATTGTAAATACATTATTTTAAACGATTCAATGGCTTTATTAATGATTCTTCACAACCTGAAAACGTATTTAATAGCTCAAAATTATAAATCGCCGAAAGACAAAGGAACATTGTCAGATTTGAAATATGTATTAGTAATCTGGGAGACAATTGTTAAGATTTCAATAAAAAAATCTGTATCTGTTCTGCAGGTTGTCGCTTCTAGTTGAATCACAAGTTTTAGCTTTTTTAATATTCTCAAATATATAAAAATAATCATGAGCTATAGTATAGAAGAGATAATGTAATTATGGGAACTTCGGTCATATACTATACTTCAGTAATCATTTCATCCAGAAATTAACGTTTCAACAAACACATAGTATCTATACTTCAAAATTTTAGTTGTAACCGCAATCTACTCATTACCCATAATTATATTATCTTTTCCATACTAAAGCTCATGATAAATCCTATTTTTGAAAAATATTATTTTACGAATAAACAATTAAAACTTGTTATTCAACTCGAAGTGACAACAAAAATATTCAACTTTAATTAATTTTTTAAAAAATATCAAAAAATGATAACCTTCACTTTTTATTAATTTTTAATTAACTACTGTTTCTGAACTTATTAGCGTTTGAATAGTTCCGTATCTATGTTAGAGAAGAATTGGTCGACTGTATCTTCTAATTTAAGGAAGAAATAGTTGGGGGTGCAGTCAATCAAAACACCAAAATAAGCATAACTTATTCATTATGTGCCGAAACGTCGGCACATAATAAATAAGTTATGCTTATTTTGGTGTTTTTATTGACTGCACCCCCAACTATTTCTTCCTTAAGTTCCGTATCTATTTTGGGTGTACTTAAATGTGTATTTTTTTTAATTTATGAAATGATCCAAGTCACATCTCTATCACTTAAAATTTTTCTTGCATTTTTAACTTTTTTCTATGCAGTGTTCCTTTTTGAATCTCTTTACTATACTAACAGATACTATTAAGTACACTCTTTCAATCAGCTTATTATAAATACATTATTTAAAATAATTCAAAGGCAAACGATTCTTCATAAGCATCCCCACTATCCTAAAATTTATTTGAAATCTAAAACAGAAGGTAAAACTGCATGGGTAACTGGGAGTTATTCTTCCACTCTTTCTTCCTACCCACCCTCTTTATCTTTCGATATTTATTCGGTTATAAAATCTTCTATTGAATATTTGCTTTCTGAACTCAAATCCTTTTTATCTCCTATTCTTGAACTTCTCGCTAAATTAACTTCCTCTGTCATTCCGACTCCTTCTTACGACTAAAATTCTATTACCTTCTCTTAAAATACTCCTTTGGAACTCCAATGGTCTGCTCCATCGAAAATACGAACTAGAAACTAGCCTAAAAGAACACGACATAAACATAGCACTTGTAACTGAAACTCATTTAATAGACAAACAAACATTCAAAATTCATAGATACGTAGTATATTGTTACGGGCTACTGGGTATTAAAATGAATTAAACAATTCCTTAATTAAAGATACTAATATTTATTAACAAAATTAACAAATAGGATACAATTAAACTATTAACAATTAAATTATTAAACTAATATAAATTTATAATAACCCTATTCTAAATATTTATTATCTAGACCTAACTCCTATTTAATTATTACAATAATATAAGATATTACTAATTCTAGATCGCTTAACTAGTTACAATAGTTTCTATGAATATTATAAAATTAGGCTACAATTTATAACTAATTATTAACACTTACAGTTCACTAGTCCACCGACCGTAAGATTCTCTAAGTATGACAAACTGACACACAGTAACAAACAGAAACAGTGTATTACTCTCGCGAGACTGTCACAGTCCACTGATACACTTATTTCACGGGCCGGTTCAACACTGACTAGTTTATCACACTGACACTCACTTATCACAGATCTTGCGTGGTCTATTCTCAGGCTAAGACTGACTGGCTCGAGGTGAGGGAAGTATTTAAATAGGCAAGGCCGAACATTCTAGAACACGGAGGGGCCAGACAATTCCGGAATCTTCTTAATCCTTTTCCGACAAAAGGAGACGATCTAGAACGGTCCTAGTCCTATTTTAACTTCTCCCCCCCCGACGGATTTAAGCCGCTAATCCCCTTGCTTCCGTCCTCCTGCCGGCGACCGTAACAATACAGAACAGACCATCCGGATCACTCGGCCCATGGAGGTACTGCAATCATTGTAGATAAGTCACTTACCTACATCACTTTGTTCCTTCCACTTCTACGAATACAATTCAACTCACCACTATTTGCTTAACTTCTCCAAAATATCAGATAACAATTTCTTCCGTTTATATTGCTCCGAACAAAGTTATTTCTATAAATGAATTGAACAACCTGTTTTCAACTATGGGTAAACCATTCTTAGCTGGTGGTGACTTTAATGCTAAAAATACTAGATGGAGTTCTCGAATTTCAAATACTCGCGGGAAAAGGCAAAATAAATGCATAGAAGAACTAAAACTTTCTACTATTTCCCCTTCTGAACCTACTTATTGGCCTACAGAAATATCAAAGTCACCCGATGCTATCGATTTCTTTGTTACGAACTCCTTGCCACTTAAACATTCCAAAGTTTCCACTCTTTCTGATCTCTCTTCAGGTCATAGCACAGTTTTCCTCGAGCTATCAAATCACCTATTTACAAAATCTGCACCCATAGCATTAATAAATGGCTATATAAACTTGAATAAGTTCAAAAATTATTTAAACAAAAAAATCACCCTTAATACATACGTACAGCCGATGACCTGGACAATGCTGTTATTCACTTGACTGAATGTATTGAAAACGCAGTTTGGCATTCCACAACACCAAAGACGATTTTATCAAAACCTGATTCCTACCTACCTCAACCAATACGAAATCTTATTAAAGAAAAACGTAGAATCAGAGCTTTATTGCAAAGAACAAGATATCCTTCATACAAAATAGAACTCAACAAACTAATCCGAAAATTACAACAAGAATTATCAAAATTTAAAAAAAACAGTTACAAGGACTATTTAAATTCTATAAATAACAGAGACAGGCCAGTACGGACAGCTACAAGAAGTATACTAAAGCAACAGGTGGTTCAATATCCTCTTAGACGTATAGACAACACTTGGGCGATGACGAGCGAAGAAAAAGCTAACGAATTTGCAAAAAATCTAGCTCATATATTTAAGGCAAATGAAATTAAGGATAATACTCTCATTGGCAAACTAGATGATGACTTGACAACAGCACTACCTTTTTCACTCCCTCCTCGGCATTTCATCCAAAAGAAATCTACCAAGTACTGAACAAAATGCCAAACAAAAAAGCTCCTGGCTATGATCTCATCATCACTCCCTTCATCCTCCCCCACTTACCTCGGAAAGCTGTTCTCTTTCTTACCCTCATCTATAATTCAATCATGCGCACAACTTATTTTTGCTAAAATGATACCTAAGCCTTCAAAACCTGTCACTTGCAATTGCACTCCTCCTTATAATGTCTAAATTATTTGAAAAACTCTTCCATAATCGCATAAAGCCTATCCTCGAAAATAGCGGAGTGATACCGAACCACCAATTTGGCTTTCGTTCTTATCACTCCAATGTACAACAGTGTCATCATATCATGGATGCAATATCTATCGCTTTTGAGAAAAAAGAATATTGCTCTGCGATTTTTCTTGACATTGAAAAAGCATTTGATAGTGTCTGGCACAAGGATCTTCTCTGGAAAATAAAACCTCACTTACCTCCTACATACTTTTCAATTCTTCAATGTTATTTCCAAAACAGATTCTTCTGTACTTCCGTTGTCTCTTCGATTTCCTTCTTCATTCCTCAATACAGGGGTGTACCACAAGGCAGTGTTTTAAGCCCCACTCTCTATTCTGTATACATCTCTGATATTCCGGAGCACCCTTGCACCAATCTTCGCAGATGATACAGCCGTTATTTCTTCTCCCAGAGACCCAAACCTAGCATCTATAGCTCTTCAAAATCATTTATTTGATTTAGAAAAGTGGTTCTTAATGATAAATCAGAATAAACACCTCAAAATCGAGCCATGTAAGCTCCTCTCTAGGCAAAGCTTCGTGTCCAGCAGTCAAAACTGACAACGACGAAGTACCTTCCAAAAATTATGTATGTTATCTCGGACTATACTTGGAGAAAAGACTTACATGGAACGTACATACAAAATTAAAAAGACAAGAACTGACTAGACGATAGAAACAACTATCACATCTTCTGGACTACAGATCTTCACTTTACTTGAGGAACATATGACTTATCTACATTAGTATACTAAAACCTATTTGGACATATGGAGCAGAACTTTGAGGTTCAGCAAAAAAAGTTCACATACACAAGATACAAACAACACAGTCCAAAATTCTCAGAAAAATTATTAATGCACCATGGTATATTTCGATTCACACTGTACACAACGACATGAACATTCCCACTATAAAATCATATATTCATAACAAATACATAACATTCCACTCATCGACACAATATCACCCAAACCCACTCGTTCTTCCGCTTTCCTACTCCCTGTTACCTGGACTTGATAAGAAAAGATTAAAAAGACATTGGCCAAGAGACCTACTCAACTATTGATATTTTTATTCTAAAATTCGATGATCATATAGAAATGAAAAGAGAAAGAAATTTCGATCAAATTTGCTGAATGCGCAGGTGCAAATGAAAATTAAATAATAAATAAATAAACCAGATCGCCAGTAGACAATGGAACAACAGATGTCAGAATTCGAATAGCAATCTGTAAGACAATTTGAAGTTTCAATCAAAATTAATCAGAAATAGCATAATAATGAAAAGATACTTATATATTGTAAGAGTAATTTAATATAATAGCACTATTTCTATACTAATTCTATCCACGAGCCATGAATATATAAATTTTCATAAAACTTTTCCTTGAAAATATCATAATATTTTATTTTAACTAAAAACATATATTTATAGTAGTGTGATTGATTTCTGTGATTTTTTTTTTTTTAATTTTTAAATAAGAAAAATCTTTGTAATTTAAATAAATAAATAAACATATTTTGTATTAAAAGAAGGATTACTTTATTTAAATAAGTTTAATTTTGTCCCTAATACCATTCAGTCAAATGTGTTTAAAAAGTGATAATTCAGTTTTTTTGTTTTTTTATTAGTGAAATAAAAATGTATAATGAGGATGGATTTGAGCTATCAGCGAATACGATCTCTATGACATGATATGAGTGTTATCATCTTTTTGTTTTTTTCAGCTCTTGTATGTGTAATAGCCATGATGAGAAAGTGTCTTTGTAAGAATCAATATTTGATGCATTGTAAAATTGTTTTAGTGTTTTTCATGATGAATTTAAAAAGTTTTGCCATTCATAAGCCGTTTTGTATTGCACATTTCGTTTATGTAATATTCTATGATGAATTAAAGCATCGGTTTGTGAATGTCAACTTGCATGCTGCACTTCATTTAGATCTGACATCACAACCTTGAAGGATATACACACCTGAATTTATTTTATAATTATAATAAACATCTACAGCTTTTAACAGGCTGCAATATTCGAAAAATATTTCTTCATTATTTTTTATTTATTTTAAAATATTTTTTATTGATTTTATAGCCATTTTTTTAAACAATTTTTTTTTACTTCATATCCACCGTTTATCTTATAATTAAAGTCATATATTTATATATTTAATTTGAGATTTATTGTATACATAAAGAAATACATATCTACGAATATAGTACGTATAAAAAATCAGTATGTTTACTTAAGACTGCTAAGAAATATCCCTTTGAAATAATTTAATACAAAACAAGAAGTAAAATATTGTAAAAAAAATTCAAAATATAAATAAATATCACTTTTAATAGATTTAGGATTTTTCTCCGTCTCGAATTATAAAATGGTCACATGAGTTTTAATGGTTCAAAATAGAATGTTGAAACAACAAGGTTAAATAAAAAAAAATAATAAAGATATTTTTTAATATATTTAATCACAGAAATTTTATGTACATGTTATTTTGATAAATAAACATGCTTTTTTTGCAAACATACCAATTACTTTTAATTGCCCACAATTTTCTCGATTGTGTTCTTATTTTATGTTTTTGTATAAACTGCAATTTTATTTTACTAAATTAAAAAACAATATTATCTTAAAATCAAGATTTCCTGAAAAAATGAATTTGAAAGTGTAGAAATTAAAGATATCTTAATTTTAATTCTTTTTACATACAGTTTAATATTTTCTTAGTTCATGAGAAACGACTTCTGTCGATTGAGGCTCAGGGCTTTGCTACATTATGCTGGTTCCCCGTTACTCTCTCCTCAAGGCAAGTGAATAAATCATTCAAGAATTTCTTGATTATAATGAACACTTGATTTCATTCAAAGACTAAATAAAAATTTCTGACATTTTTACATATAAATAGATATTTTTTTAAAATATAAAAATGATTTGATGTTATTTTTTTCAAAGAAAATTGGAAGGATTGGTTTAATAATTAATTAACAATTATGATAATCATGCAATCTGTTTCAAACTCAACTTAATTTAAAAAAAAACTATTAAATTTTAATTTTACTTTAATTCCCCTTTGTTTTTTCCCATTAATTCTTTCATTAATGGTGTTTCTGAGGTTTTATCAGCCTTAGGTATCACAATTTAATTTCGTTTTTTCTCTGGGGCAGTTATTTAATCTTCCATTAGACTGATTTAGCTTTATATATTATATTTATTTATTATAATTACACTTTATATAAAGTATTGAATATAGTAAAAGCAGCTTTACTGTATTTTTTAATAACATCTTATGATGAAGGACAAGCCTTCATTGTTGCACCCTACAGATACCAAGAACTCTCAGTAATAGACAACTTTTTTTTCTTTTGCTGTTTAACACTCCACTGAGCAATGAGTCGCTAATTGCGATGGAAATATAAAAAGTATTTTGCCAATTATTTATTTTCTTATTCATTTTTCTTTTCTTTAAATACCCATGTTTATGTTTTACCTTTTTGCTTTAAACAAAACATAATTTCATGTTTGTAGAATAATATTGAGATGTATACAAAAAGAAAAATGTATGTATATGAATTTACTGAAGTATGATCGAGAATGAGTCCTCGACTATTGTGTACATGCAGTCCATACATGGCTTTATCAAATAATAATAAATTTACAAAAAAATATCTAACTTTAATATAACATATCAAAATATGTTTAAACAACACATCAACAAAATAATATAAAATAAAATCAATTTTTATTTATTTTTTTTTTTTATTTATAAATTTGGTAGTTGTTTAGACGATGGTAGAATTCGATTCCCTCCAGTTCTGTGACGTTAATTTGACGTCACTTCTATATCATAAACGATAAATTAGAAAATACTGTAAATGATAGAAAGGAAGCAGGAGAAATCAGTATATTATATTCTTCCATAATTTTAAAATTAAAAAACAATAGAACATAAGATGCCTTGTGCTTTGAAAACAAATCAGATAATAGTTAAAATAACGTGACCATATAACCTACGAGTGGATCTTATAAAATAGTTTTTCCATATTGTAATTTTATAAAATTTCATAATTAATTAATTTATTTGATGAAATATTTTAAAATTTATGGTTACTCGGACCAGAGATATCAGTGATATGACGTCAAATTTACGTCACAGAACTGGAGGGAACCGAAGTCTACCATCATCTGAACAATTACCGAAATTTATATTTGTTATAACTAGTTATCATGAAGGTAATTTTAGTAATGTGTAAGCATTTATATAATTTCGTTGTCACAATGATAAATTTGGGTAACATTCTTGCTACCTTAATTTTAAATAAATTTCTTTTAATGTTATTCCAATAACGATTTATTTTGAAGTGCAGGTAATGTTCAATCAATTATAAGTTGAAAGTTATTTTTGAAAATATTTTTTTTTTATTAATGACTTATCTTCGTTTCGATTAAATTTTTATTAACACCCTTTCATATTGCTATGTATTGTCGGCACCATGAAAGGGATGCGGAGGGGGGAAAACGTGTCATGTCGGGACACATGAAAGGGAATGTGTTTTGGACAAAGAACAGACCCTTGGTCCCCTTATGGTTTTATGGTCCAAGATGTTGGAGAAGGAAGGAGAGGGGGAGAGAAGAAAACTCTTGAAAACGAGGCTGATGAAGTCACTCGAGAGATAGACACAGGGAAGGAAGAAGGTACTCTGGAGACGAAGGTGGAACAGGAAGGAGGTACTCTGGAGATGTACAGCAAGGAGGAGAGATCTGGCAGAAGATAGAGAATCCCGGAGGCAGCACGGCGAAGAACGACCAGTAACCCAATCTACCCCTGTCCACAGATAAGTTTAGTTTATTTCCTGTAATGTATTTTATGGCAATCCTTTTTATATATATTAAAATCTGAATCATTGACCTTGTTGAAACTGAATAAATAAACGATCCTTATTATAATTCCTTTGGTGCTTACATACCCCAGATACACTATTTATTTATAAATAATATATTTAAGGTATAATAGATGAGTAAATTGGTAAACACAAGAATAAACCTTTGGAAAGGAACCCAATTAAGGTTAAGGAATATAAATAATAATTTGAGTACTCATCCTAAATGAGACTCTGGCATCCCAAATATCAATATATATATTCAAGATATATTTAAGAGTAGAAACATAGCAATATTCACATATATTTCTTCATACCTAATCCTCTGCTCGTTATTCAAATTTATAAACTTCTTACTATATTGTAGAATTCATATTTTCATATTTTGATTGAGTAATACATCTTCTGATTCTTATCATCCCAATGTTCTGATTCTTCTTTTTTTTTAGCCAACCAGTAAATAGACCTAAACAATTAAAAGAAGGTGCTCACGCGTATTTTGATTATATACTAATTAATATTCCCCAAGTTTTGTTTATTTTGACAATGTTAAAAATGTAATAATGACAAGGTAGGTCCGAAAATAAATGTATGATGACTGACATGACAAAGAGGAATTAAAGGCAATCTCCAAGGTCACGCTTCATCAATATTGTTATCAATTTTCCAATGAAGTGCCAATTTAAAATAAGTAACTGTTCCGCAGGTTGTCACTTCGAATTGAGTTACAACAAGTTTAAACTGTTTATTCGTTTCATTTTTAAAAAGTACAGGTTATCATTCAAATGAGCTTAAATGTGGAGCATTGAATGTAATTATGGGTTTAATATATGAGCCGTTTATTTTGAAAGTGGCCTAACTCCGTTTTTCAATTGTTTGCCAGTTACCATGGTTACATGTACAACTTCACATTATATATCAGTAAAGCATTTCAGGTTGCTGATATTCCGAGCAAATACGATAAGTTTTTGACATATAAGTTTTCAGAATTAGTTCAATAACTGAACCGTGCAGTTTGAAAGTGGCCTAACTCCATTTATTTTATACTTATATCAAGATATTTACTATTAATAATGTCTGAAAGCAGTGGTGAAGGGTCGGAAAGGTAATAATTTTATTGTAAATGAAATGAGACAAAAAGATTTTGTATCAACAAAATTATTAGAAGACGCAATTTTTAAAAGGGTAAAGAATTCTGATGGAGAATCAGTAAACTGGTTACAAATATGCGTTTTGTTAGAAATGAACCGTATAAAATTTTCTATAAGACATCAATGAATGAGAATGAAAATTTGAAAGTCCTGAATTTATTACCACGTCGGGGTAGACCAAGAAAATTCGAAAACATTGTATTGAAACCACTCTATAAAAATATCAGACAAATTACAACAGCAAAATTCAAGGACATGATTGATCTTTTGTGAGATATATCACCGGAACATCATGATTTCTTCAAATCCCTTTCACACGAGCAAAATGTAGATGAATAGTAAATTGTTTTGTAATAAATTTATGTTTGTAATTTTATATGTTCTTTAATTTATCATTTTTTAAATGATTAAAAAATGTTTTGAATCGCATAAATTGTGCTTCCGAAGTGTTTTAAAGATATGTAAAATAAATTGAATATTGTTTTTTTCAATTTGAAGCATCTTAAATTATGTTGAATCGACTTGGGTACCTTCAAATTTTATAATGAATTTGGTTGTTAATTTTGAAAGTGGCCTAACTCCATTCTTGATAAGAAAACGCACATTATTCAATTAATAATTGTTACAATTTTAATAGCAACCATCCTTAGATACACTTAAGCAGTATGACTCATTAGTATCCTATATGTATATTTTTAAATTCATTGAAACGCAAACCCTTAAATATCTCCATTTGAAGATAAATGGAGGTAGGCCACTTTCAAAATAAACGGCTCATATTTCGGTAATTTCATCAAGAAATAAAAGTCTCAACTAACTTTTCGGAGTACAGATGATATTTGTTGAAACGTTAATTTCTAGCTGAAATGATTACAGAAATCTACACATTTTCCCATAACTATATTCTCTTTTCCATACTCAAGTTTGTGGTAACTTGTATTTGTCAAAATGTTAAAAGGGAAACGAGTGAAAGTTAAAACTTGTTGGGACTCAACTTGAAGCGACAACCTGCGGAATATCTTAACATATACTGCGATTCTAAGTTTAAATAGAAACTAACAATATTTTATTAAGTTCCTTATCGACTTAAATAATGTTCTTGTATCTTGTAAAAAAAATATAATATAACTATTTAAAATTCCATAAAAAATGTATTCCCATCTGTTATTATTTCCATCACACTTTATTGAATTGGCGTCAGTACATTTTTAATTGTATACATCTTGTCGGTTGAGAAATCGTTCACCTGGAAAAAAAAATTAGGTAACAGGTAAAAGCAATACAATTTTTTAGTTTTAAAAAATTTTGAGTTGATGTCATATAGTGTACTTACATTATGTAGTTGTTCGTGCTTCAGTCTGATATTGATGTCTTATGGTGCGTAGTTCATATTTCACGCTTATATATATTAGATGTCTTATGATGCTTGTTACAATTCTGATTCGGTTTGTTCTGTGTTGTTTTTTGAATCGATCTTTCGCTTTGATTTTACTTTCAGGGTTTTCATAATAAATAACTTCTTCTGTGGTTTTACTGTGATTTACTTCTGGTGATAATAGTTTGACGTTTTCCAATAATACTACTCATATTAATGTAGCTAATCAATTTTATGTTTACAATAAAGTTATAGAATAGGGGTTTCAATGTGTTCCTTTTTTGTTCATTGTAATACTAAGTTGACTTTTTTGAATCGATCTTTCGCTTTGATTTTACTTTCAGTGTTTTCATAATAAATAACTTCTTCTGTGGTTTAACTGTGTTTTACTTCTGGTGATAATAGTTTGATGTTTTCCAATAATTTATAGCCGTTGGTTGTGATTTCTAAAATATATATAAATATGTATAATTGGTAACATGTAAAAGTTTTAATGTTTATGTTTTAAAACATTTTAAGTTGATGTAATTATACTGTACTTACTTAATGCTTCGTAGTTGTTCATGTTTCACGCTGATATATGTCTTATGGTGCGTGATACAATTCTGATTCTGTTTGTTCGCTGTTGATGTGTATTAATGAGCCAAAATAGTTTGTACAAAAATGTTGTTGGTTGAGAAATCGATCACCTGAAAAAAAAAAATAGGTAACATGTAAAACCCATACAATTTCTTAGTTTTAAAACATTTTAAGTTGATGTCATATAGTTTACTTACTTTATGTAGTTGTTCATTCTTCAGCCTGATATTGATTCTCTCTTGTACCTCTCTATCAATCCAACCATACTCATTTAGATGGGCGCCAAGATATTTAAAGTCTGCGACTTGTTCCACAGGGACACCGTCTAAGCGGACTATTCTGTCTTTTCGCTCTGCTCTTCTTCCTATTCTCATTATCTTGGTTTTATCAACATTTATCTTCATTTTGATTTTTCTTAGTTCCTCCTGAAGGACTCGGAGGTTGAACTGTAGGTTACTACATTTATTGCCAAATACTACCAAATCATCGGCGAAAGCGAGGAGTGTAAAGAATGTGGGTCTTAAGTTTCTATAACCCAGATAGTAAGGCCTCATTTTCAGTTGTGCCCCTCTAAGAGTAGATTTCAATACTATAATGAGAAGCAATGGTCTGAGAGTGCACCCCTGTCTAATACATTGAGTGGTCAGGAATTCCTTTGACGTGTGATTGCATGTCCTGACGACATTCCTCAGTTCCCTGTACAGACTCAAAATGGCCTTTCTTAGACCCATTCTAATCCCTTGCATTAGGTCTTGATTTTTTATTCTATCTAAGGCTTTAATTAAGTCCACGAAGCAGGTATGGTTCTTTATCCTTCTCTATTATCTTCTCGGATATCTGTCTCAATGTGAAGATTAGGTCCTGTGTGCTTCTATTCCTTCTAAAGCCATATTGCCCCTCATCCATCACTGGTTCCACGACTGCCATAAGCCGGCTTTCCAGTATGCTGGCGTAAATCTTGCATGGTACGCTAAGGAGGGAAATGCCTCGGTGGTTTTTACATTCCCTATTGTCGCCTTTTTTAAAAATGGGTTATAGACACCTCCCATTCTTTCGGAATTTCCTTTCTCTTCCATATCAGATTCAATAGGTGATTTATTTATTTATTATGATTTATGCATTCCCTTCTGTCCCATGTATTTAACCATTTCCGGGGAAATTCCATCTTTACCTGCTGCTTTCCCTATTTTAAGAGAGGTAATTGCATCTTCCACTTCCTCTTCGCCGATAAAGTCGTCCTCCTCCCAATTATCTGCAGGTTCTGGTGTCATTTCCATTTCTATTCCTTCCAATTTCCGCGTCATCTAGTAGCTCCTTAAAATATTCTGCCTATCTATTCATTATGTCTTCACTTTTTAAAAGGACTTTTTCTCTTTTGTCTTTAACATACTTTAATATTGGTACTTTATCTTTACACATTTTTCTAATAGTCCTGTAAAATAGCTTCTAGTTTGTCCTCGCATCCACTTCTAATTTCTTACCAAAGTCCTCCCATGTCTTTCTTTTAGAAGTGAGAACATTTTTAACAATTCTTCTCTGCTCTCTATATCTGCCATAGTCCTCTTCTAAACCTATTTTCAAGTATTGTTTCCAACTTGATCTGTTTTCTTCATTTGGACCTGGATCATTCTTTTATTTTCATAATTTTCATCTCGGGTTTGCAGGGTACGTACACGGATAATGAAATAGAAAACAGAGCTGAAGAAATGGCACGATATGACCGAAAAATTAGTCATCATGAAAAACATCAATTACGACCGGAATTAACTGATTTTATTAACCATGCTAAATTTGAAATCCTGGTGGGGACTGCCCTTTCAATGCATCCAGGCATGCAGACCCATCCGGGTAGGCTACCTAGGGAAGGTCGCCCTATGGTGTATCTTCTATATGCCTTCGTCTGTGGTGTGGGGGTGTGTGTAGTGTGGTGTTTGGGAATTTATGGGTGTGTGTTCGTATTGATGTATATGATGTTCCCCCAACTTGGAGGGCCAGAGGCTGTTTGCGGTCCTTTGCGGAAAAGTCCTTTTAAAAAGTGAAGACATAATGAATAGATAGGCAGAATATTTTAAGGAGCTACTAGATGACGCGGAAATTGGAAGGAATAGAAATGGAAATGACACCAGAACCTGCAGATAATTGGGAGGAGGACGACTTTATCGGCGAAGAGGAAGTGGAAGATGCAATTACCTCTCTTAAAATAGGGAAAGCAGCAGGTAAAGATGGAATTTCCCCGGAAATGGTTAAATACATGGGACAGAAGGGAATGCATAAATCATAATAAATAAATAAATCACCTATTGAATCTGATATGGAAGAGAAAGGAAATTCCGAAAGAATGGGAGGTGTCTATAGCCCATTTTAAAAAAGGCGACAATAGGGAATGTAAAAACCACCAAGGCATTTCCCTCCTTAGCGTACCATGCAAGATTTACACCAGCATACTGGAAAGCCGGCTTATGGCAGTCGTGGAACCAGTGCTGGATGAGGGGCAATATGGCTTTAGAAGGAATAGAAGCACACAGGACCTAATCTTCACATTGAGACAGATATCCGAGAAGATAATAGAGAAGGATAAAGAACCATACCTGCTTCGTGGACTTAATTAAAGCCTTAGATAGAATAAAAAATCAAGACCTAATGCAAGGGATTGGAATGGGTCTAAGAAAGGCCATTTTGAGTCTGTACAGGGAACAGAGGAATGTCGTCAAGACATGCAATCACACGTCAAAGGAATTCCTGACCACTCAATGTATTAGACAGGGGTGCACTCCCAGACCATTGCTTCTCATTATAGTATTGAAATCTACTCTTAGAAGGGCACAACTGAAAATGAGGCCTTACTATCTGGGTTATAGAAACTTAAGACCCACATTCTTTACACTCCTCGCTTTCGCCGATGATTTGGTAGTATTTGGCAATAAATGTAGTAACCTACAGTTCAACCTCCGAGTCCTTCAGGAGGAACTAAGAAAAATCAAAATGAAGATAAATGTTGATAAAACCAAGATAATGAGAATAGGAAGAAGAGCAGAACGAGGAGACAGAATAGTCCGCTTAGATGGTGTCCCTGTGGAACAAGTCGCAGACTTTAAATATCTTGGCGCTCATCTAAATGAGTTTGGTTGGATTGATAGAGAGGTACAAGAGAGAATCAATATCAGACTGAAGAATGAACAACTACATAAAGTAAGTACACTATATGACATCAACTTAAAATGTTATAAACTAAGAAATTGTATGGGTTTTACATGTTACCTAATTTTTTTTTTTCAGGCGATCGATTTCTCAACCAACAACATTTTTGTACAAACTATTTTGGCTCATTAATACACATCAACAACGAACAAACAGAATCAGAATTGTATCACGCACCATAAGACATATATCAGCGTGAAAGATGAACAACTACGAAGCATTAAGTAAGTACAGTATAATACATCAACTTAAAATGTTTTAAAACGTAAACATTAAAACTTTTACATGTTACCTAATTATATATATTTATATATATTTTAGAAATCACAACCAACGGCTATAAATTATTGGAAAACATCAAACTATTATCACTAGAAGTAAAACATAGTAAAACCACAGAAGAAGTTATTTATTATGAAAACACTGAAAGTAAAATCAAAGCGAAAGATCGATTCAAAAAAGTCAACTTAGTATTACAATGAACAAAAAAGGAACACATTGAAACCCCTATTCTATAACTTTATTGTAAACATGAAATTGATTAGCTACATTAATATTAGTAGTATTATTGGAAAACATCAAACTATTATCACCAGAAGTAAAACACAGTAAAACCACAGAAGAAGTTATTTATTATGAAAACACTGAAAGTAAAATCAAAGCGAAAGATCGATTCAAAAAAGTCAACTTAGTATTACAATGAACAAAAAAGGAACACATTGAAACCCCTATTCTATAACTTTATTGTAAACATAAAATTGATTAAGCTACATTAATATTAGTAGTATCATTAGAAAACATCAAACTATTATCACCAGAAGTAAAACAGAGTAAAACCACAGAAGAAGTTATTTATTATGAAAACCCTGAAAGTAAAATCAAAGCGAAAGATCGATTCAAAAAAGTCAATTTAGTATTACAATGAACAAAAAAGGAACACATTGAAACCCCTATTCTATAACTTTATTGTAAACATGAAATTGATTAGCTACATTAATATTAGTAGTATTATTGGAAAACATCAAACTATTATCACCAGAAGTAAAACACAGTAAAACCACAGAAGAAGTTATTTATTATGAAAACACTGAAAGTAAAATCAAAGCGAAAGATCGATTCAAAAAAGTCAACTTAGTATTACAATGAACAAAAAAGGAACACATTGAAACCCCTATTCTATAACTTTATTGTAAACATGAAATTGATTAGCTACATTAATATTAGTAGTATTATTGGAAAACATCAAACTATTATCACCAGAAGTAAAACACAGTAAAACCACAGAAGAAGTTATTTATTATGAAAACACTGAAAGTAAAATCAAAGCGAAAGATCGATTCAAAAAAGTCAACTTAGTATTACAATGAACAAAAAAGGAACACATTGAAACCCCTATTCTATAACTTTATTGTAAACATGAAATTGATTAGCTACATTAATATTAGTAGTATCATTAGAAAACATCAAACTATTATCACCAGAAGTAAAACAGAGTAAAACCACAGAAGAAGTTATTTATTATGAAAACCCTGAAAGTAAAATCAAAGCGAAAGATCGATTCAAAAAAGTCAACTTAGTATTACAATGAACAAAAAAGGAACACATTGAAACCCCTATTCTATAACTTTATTGTAAACATGAAATTGATTAGCTACATTAATATTAGTAGTATTATTGGAAAACATCAAACTATTATCACCAGAAGTAAAACACAGTAAAACCACAGAAGAAGTTATTTATTATGAAAACACTGAAAGTAAAATCAAAGCGAAAGATCGATTCAAAAAAGTCAACTTAGTATTACAATGAACAAAAAAGGAACACATTGAAACCCCTATTCTATAACTTTATTGTAAACATGAAATTGATTAGCTACATTAATATTAGTAGTATTATTGGAAAACATCAAACTATTATCACCAGAAGTAAAACACAGTAAAACCACAGAAGAAGTTATTTATTATGAAAACACTGAAAGTAAAATCAAAGCGAAAGATCGATTCAAAAAAGTCAACTTAGTATTACAATGAACAAAAAAGGAACACATTGAAACCCCTATTCTATAACTTTATTGTAAACATGAAATTGATTAGCTACATTAATATTAGTAGTATTATTGGAAAACATCAAACTATTATCACCAGAAGTAAAACACAGTAAAACCACAGAAGAAGTTATTTATTATGAAAACACTGAAAGTAAAATCAAAGCGAAAGATCGATTCAAAAAAGTCAACTTAGTATTACAATGAACAAAAAAGGAACACATTGAAACCCCTATTCTATAACTTTATTGTAAACATGAAATTGATTAGCTACATTAATATTAGTAGTATCATTAGAAAACATCAAACTATTATCACCAGAAGTAAAACAGAGTAAAACCACAGAAGAAGTTATTTATTATGAAAACCCTGAAAGTAAAATCAAAGCGAAAGATCGATTCAAAAAAGTCAACTTAGTATTACAATGAACAAAAAAGGAACACATTGAAACCCCTATTCTATAACTTTATTGTAAACATGAAATTGATTAGCTACATTAATATTAGTAGTATTATTGGAAAACATCAAACTATTATCACCAGAAGTAAAACACAGTAAAACCACAGAAGAAGTTATTTATTATGAAAACACTGAAAGTAAAATCAAAGCGAAAGATCGATTCAAAAAAGTCAACTTAGTATTACAATGAACAAAAAAGGAACACATTGAAACCCCTATTCTATAACTTTATTGTAAACATAAAATTGATTAAGCTACATTAATATTAGTAGTATCATTAGAAAACATCAAACTATTATCACCAGAAGTAAAACAGAGTAAAACCACAGAAGAAGTTATTTATTATGAAAACCCTGAAAGTAAAATCAAAGCGAAAGATCGATTCAAAAAAGTCAACTTAGTATTACAATGAACAAAAAAGGAACACATTGAAACCCCTATTCTATAACTTTATTGTAAACATGAAATTGATTAGCTACATTAATATTAGTAGTATTATTGGAAAACATCAAACTATTATCACCAGAAGTAAAACACAGTAAAACCACAGAAGAAGTTATTTATTATGAAAACACTGAAAGTAAAATCAAAGCGAAAGATCGATTCAAAAAAGTCAACTTAGTATTACAATGAACAAAAAAGGAACACATTGAAACCCCTATTCTATAACTTTATTGTAAACATGAAATTGATTAGCTACATTAATATTAGTAGTATTATTGGAAAACATCAAACTATTATCACAAGAAGTAAAACAGAGTAAAACCACAGAAGAAGTTATTTATTATGAAAACCCTGAAAGTAAAATCAAAGCGAAAGATCGATTCAAAAAAGTCAACTTAGTATTACAATGAACAAAAAAGGAACACATTGAAACCCCTATTCTATAACTTTATTGTAAACATAAAATTGATTAGCTACATTAACATTAGTAGTATTATTGGAAAACATCAAACTATTATCACCAGAAGTAAAACAGAGTAAAACCACAGAAGAAGTTATTTATTATGAAAACCCTGAAAGTAAAATCAAAGCGAAAGATCGATTCAAAAAAGTCAACTTAGTATTACAATGAACAAAAAAGGAACACATTGAAACCCCTATTCTATAACTTTATTGTAAACATGAAATTGATTAGCTACATTAATATTAGTAGTATTATTGGAAAACATCAAACTATTATCACCAGAAGTAAAACAGAGTAAAACCACAGAAGAAGTTATTTATTATGAAAACCCTGAAAGTAAAATCAAAGCGAAAGATCGATTCAAAAAAGTCAACTTAGTATTACAATGAACAAAAAAGGAACACATTGAAACCCCTATTCTATAACTTTATTGTAAACATGAAATTGATTAGCTACATTAATATTAGTAGTATAATTGGAAAACATCAAACTATTATCACCAGAAGTAAAACACAGTAAAACCACAGAAGAAGTTATTTATTATGAAAACACTGAAAGTAAAATCAAAGCGAAAGATCGATTCAAAAAAGTCAACTTAGTATTACAATGAACAAAAAAGGAACACATTGAAACCCCTATTCTATAACTTTATTGTAAACATGAAATTGATTAGCTACATTAATATTAGTAGTATCATTAGAAAACATCAAACTATTATCACCAGAAGTAAAACAGAGTAAAACCACAGAAGAAGTTATTTATTATGAAAACCCTGAAAGTAAAATCAAAGCGAAAGATCGATTCAAAAAAGTCAACTTAGTATTACAATGAACAAAAAAGGAACACATTGAAACCCCTATTCTATAACTTTATTGTAAACATGAAATTGATTAGCTACATTAATATTAGTAGTATCATTAGAAAACATCAAACTATTATCACCAGAAGTAAAACAGAGTAAAACCACAGAAGAAGTTATTTATTATGAAAACCCTGAAAGTAAAATCAAAGCGAAAGATCGATTCAAAAAAGTCAACTTAGTATTACAATGAACAAAAAAGGAACACATTGAAACCCCTATTCTATAACTTTATTGTAAACATAAAATTGATTAAGCTACATTAATATTAGTAGTATCATTAGAAAACATCAAACTATTATCACCAGAAGTAAAACAGAGTAAAACCACAGAAGAAGTTATTTATTATGAAAACACTGAAAGTAAAATCAAAGCGAAAGATCGATTCAAAAAAGTCAACTTAGTATTACAATGAACAAAAAAGGAACACATTGAAACCCCTATTCTATAACTTTATTCTAAACATAAAATTGATTAGCTACATTAATATTAGTAGTATTATTAGAAAACATCAAACTATTATCACCAGAAGTAAAACACAGTAAAACCACAGAAGAAGTTATTTATTATGAAAACCCTGAAAGTAAAATCAAAGCGAAAGATCGATTCAAAAAAGTCAACTTAGTATTACAATGAACAAAAAAGGAACACATTGAAACCCCTATTCTATAACTTTATTCTAAACATAAAATTGATTAAGCTACATTAATATTAGTAGTATCATTAGAAAACATCAAACTATTATCACCAGAAGTAAAACAGAGTAAAACCACGGAAGAAGTTATTTATTATGAAAACCCTGAAAGTAAAATCAAAGCGAAAGATCGATTCAAAAAAGTCAACTTAGTATTACAATGAACAAAAAAGGAACACATTGAAACCCCTATTCTATAACTTTATTCTAAACATAAAATTGATTAGCTACATTAATATTAGTAGTATTATTAGAAAACATCAAACTATTATCACCAGAAGTAAAACACAGTAAAACCACAGAAGAAGTTATTTATTATGAAAACCCTGAAAGTAAAATCAAAGCGAAAGATCGATTCAAAAAAGTCAACTTAGTATTACAATGAACAAAAAAGGAACACATTGAAACCCCTATTCTATAACTTTATTCTAAACATAAAATTGATTAGCTACATTAATATTAGTAGTATTATTAGAAAACATCAAACTATTATCACCAGAAGTAAAACACAGTAAAACCACAGAAGAAGTTATTTATTATGAAAACCCTGAAAGTAAAATCAAAGCGAAAGATCGATTCAAAAAAGTCAACTTAGTATTACAATGAACAAAAAAGGAACACATTGAAACCCCTATTCTATAACTTTATTGTAAACATGAAATTGATTAGCTACATTAATATTAGTAGTATTATTGGAAAACATCAAACTATTATCACAAGAAGTAAAACAGAGTAAAACCACAGAAGAAGTTATTTATTATGAAAACCCTGAAAGTAAAATCAAAGCGAAAGATCGATTCAAAAAAGTCAACTTAGTATTACAATGAACAAAAAAGGAACACATTGAAACCCCTATTCTATAACTTTATTGTAAACATAAAATTGATTAGCTACATTAACATTAGTAGTATTATTGGAAAACATCAAACTATTATCACCAGAAGTAAAACAGAGTAAAACCACAGAAGAAGTTATTTATTATGAAAACCCTGAAAGTAAAATCAAAGCGAAAGATCGATTCAAAAAAGTCAACTTAGTATTACAATGAACAAAAAAGGAACACATTGAAACCCCTATTCTATAACTTTATTGTAAACATGAAATTGATTAGCTACATTAATATTAGTAGTATTATTGGAAAACATCAAACTATTATCACCAGAAGTAAAACAGAGTAAAACCACAGAAGAAGTTATTTATTATGAAAACCCTGAAAGTAAAATCAAAGCGAAAGATCGATTCAAAAAAGTCAACTTAGTATTACAATGAACAAAAAAGGAACACATTGAAACCCCTATTCTATAACTTTATTGTAAACATGAAATTGATTAGCTACATTAATATTAGTAGTATTATTGGAAAACATCAAACTATTATCACCAGAAGTAAAACACAGTAAAACCACAGAAGAAGTTATTTATTATGAAAACACTGAAAGTAAAATCAAAGCGAAAGATCGATTCAAAAAAGTCAACTTAGTATTACAATGAACAAAAAAGGAACACATTGAAACCCCTATTCTATAACTTTATTGTAAACATAAAATTGATTAAGCTACATTAATATTAGTAGTATCATTAGAAAACATCAAACTATTATCACCAGAAGTAAAACAGAGTAAAACCACAGAAGAAGTTATTTATTATGAAAACCCTGAAAGTAAAATCAAAGCGAAAGATCGATTCAAAAAAGTCAACTTAGTATTACAATGAACAAAAAAGGAACACATTGAAACCCCTATTCTATAACTTTATTGTAAACATAAAATTGATTAAGCTACATTAATATTAGTAGTATCATTAGAAAACATCAAACTATTATCACCAGAAGTAAAACAGAGTAAAACCACAGAAGAAGTTATTTATTATGAAAACACTGAAAGTAAAATCAAAGCGAAAGATCGATTCAAAAAAGTCAACTTAGTATTACAATGAACAAAAAAGGAACACATTGAAACCCCTATTCTATAACTTTATTGTAAACATAAAATTGATTAGCTACATTAATATTAGTAGTATTATTAGAAAACATCAAACTATTATCACCAGAAGTAAAACACAGTAAAACCACAGAAGAAGTTATTTATTATGAAAACCCTGAAAGTAAAATCAAAGCGAATGATCGATTCAAAAAAGTCAACTTAGTATTACAATGAACAAAAAAGGAACACATTGAAACCCCTATTCTATAACTTTATTCTAAACATAAAATTGATTAAGCTACATTAATATTAGTAGTATCATTAGAAAACATCAAACTATTATCACCAGAAGTAAAACAGAGTAAAACCACAGAAGAAGTTATTTATTATGAAAACCCTGAAAGTAAAATCAAAGCGAAAGATCGATTCAAAAAAGTCAACTTAGTATTACAATGAACAAAAAAGGAACACATTGAAACCCCTATTCTATAACTTTATTCTAAACATAAAATTGATTAGCTACATTAATATTAGTAGTATTATTAGAAAACATCAAACTATTATCACCAGAAGTAAAACCACAGAAGAAGTTATTTATTATGAAAACCCTGAAAGTAAAATCAAAGCGAAAGATCGATTCAAAAAATTCAACTTAGTATTACAATGAACAAAAAAGGAACACATTGAAACCCCTATTCTATAACTTTATTGTAAACATAAAATTGATTAAGCTACATTAATATTAGTAGTATCATTAGAAAACATCAAACTATTATCACCAGAAGTAAAACAGAGTAAAACCACAGAAGTAGTTATTTATTATGAAAACCCTGAAAGTAAAATCAAAGCGAAAGATCGATTCAAAAAAGTCAACTTAGTATTACAATGAACAAAAAAGGAACACATTGAAACCCCTATTCTATAACTTTATTGTAAACATAAAATTGATTAAGCTACATTAATATTAGTAGTATCATTAGAAAACATCAAACTATTATCACCAGAAGTAAAACAGAGTAAAACCACAGAAGAAGTTATTTATTATGAAAACACTGAAAGTAAAATCAAAGCGAAAGATCGATTCAAAAAAGTCAACTTAGTATTACAATGAACAAAAAAGGAACACATTGAAACCCCTATTCTATAACTTTATTGTAAACATAAAATTGATTAGCTACATTAATATTAGTAGTATTATTAGAAAACATCAAACTATTATCACCAGAAGTAAAACACAGTAAAACCACAGAAGAAGTTATTTATTATGAAAACCCTGAAAGTAAAATCAAAGCGAAAGATCGATTCAAAAAAGTCAACTTAGTATTACAATGAACAAAAAAGGAACACATTGAAACCCCTATTCTATAACTTTATTCTAAACATAAAATTGATTAGCTACATTAATATTAGTAGTATTATTAGAAAACATCAAACTATTATCACCAGAAGTAAAACACAGTAAAACCACAGAAGAAGTTATTTATTATGAAAACCCTGAAAGTAAAATCAAAGCGAAAGATCGATTCAAAAAAGTCAACTTAGTATTACAATGAACAAAAAAGGAACACATTGAAACCCCTATTCTATAACTTTATTCTAAACATAAAATTGATTAGCTACATTAATATTAGTAGTATTATTAGAAAACATCAAACTATTATCACCAGAAGTAAAACACAGTAAAACCACAGAAGAAGTTATTTATTATGAAAACCCTGAAAGTAAAATCAAAGCGAAAGATCGATTCAAAAAAGTCAACTTAGTATTACAATGAACAAAAAAGGAACACATTGAAACCCCTATTCTATAACTTTATTCTAAACATAAAATTGATTAGCTACATTAATATTAGTAGTATTATTAGAAAACATCAAACTATTATCACCAGAAGTAAAACACAGTAAAACCACAGAAGAAGTTATTTATTATGAAAACCCTGAAAGTAAAATCAAAGCGAAAGATCGATTCAAAAAAGTCAACTTAGTATTACAATGAACAAAAAAGGAACACATTGAAACCCCTATTCTATAACTTTATTCTAAACATAAAATTGATTAGCTACATTAATATTAGTAGTATTATTAGAAAACATCAAACTATTATCACCAGAAGTAAAACACAGTAAAACCACAGAAGAAGTTATTTATTATGAAAACCCTGAAAGTAAAATCAAAGCGAAAGATCGATTCAAAAAAGTCAATTTAGTATTACAATGAACAAAAAAGGAACACATTGAAACCCCTATTCTATAACTTTATTCTAAACATAAAATTGATTAGCTACATTAATATTAGTAGTATTATTAGAAAACATCAAACTATTATCACCAGAAGTAAAACACAGTAAAACAACAGAAGAAGTTATTTATTATGAAAACCCTGAAAGTAAAATCAAAGCGAAAGATCGATTCAAAAAAGTCAACTTAGTATTACAATGAACAAAAAAGGAACACATTGAAACCCCTATTCTATAACTTTATTCTAAACATAAAATTGATTAGCTACATTAATATTAGTAGTATTATTAGAAAACATCAAACTATTATCACCAGAAGTAAAACACAGTAAAACCACAGAAGAAGTTATTTATTATGAAAACCCTGAAAGTAAAATCAAAGCGAAAGATCGATTCAAAAAAGTCAACTTAGTATTACAATGAACAAAAAAGGAACACATTGAAACCCCTATTCTATAACTTTATTCTAAACATAAAATTGATTAGCTACATTAATATTAGTAGTATTATTAGAAAACATCAAACTATTATCACCAGAAGTAAAACACAGTAAAACCACAGAAGAAGTTATTTATTATGAAAACCCTGAAAGTAAAATCAAAGCGAAAGATCGATCAAAAAAGTCAACTTAGTATTACAATGAACAAAAAAGGAACACATTGAAACCCCTATTCTATAACTTTATTCTAAACATAAAATTGATTAGCTACATTAATATTAGTAGTATTATTAGAAAACATCAAACTATTATCACCAGAAGTAAAACACAGTAAAACCACAGAAGAAGTTATTTATTATGAAAACCCTGAAAGTAAAATCAAAGCGAAAGATCGATTCAAAAAAGTCAACTTAGTATTACAATGAACAAAAAAGGAACACATTGAAACCCCTATTCTATAACTTTATTCTAAACATAAAATTGATTAGCTACATTAATATTAGTAGTATTATTAGAAAACATCAAACTATTATCACCAGAAGTAAAACACAGTAAAACCACAGAAGAAGTTATTTATTATGAAAACCCTGAAAGTAAAATCAAAGCGAAAGATCGATTCAAAAAAGTCAACTTAGTATTACAATGAACAAAAAAGGAACACATTGAAACCCCTATTCTATAACTTTATTCTAAACATAAAATTGATTAGCTACATTAATATTAGTAGTATTATTAGAAAACATCAAACTATTATCACCAGAAGTAAAACACAGTAAAACCACAGAAGAAGTTATTTATTATGAAAACCCTGAAAGTAAAATCAAAGCGAAAGATCGATTCAAAAAAGTCAACTTAGTATTACAATGAACAAAAAAGGAACACATTGAAACCCCTATTCTGTAACTTTATTGTAAACATAAAATTGATTAGCTACATTAACATTAGTAGTATTATTGGAAAACATCAAACTACTATCACCAGAAGTAAAACACAGTTAAACCACAGAAGAAGTTATTTATTATGAAAACCCTGAAAGTAAAATCAAAGCGAAAGATCGATTCAAAAAAGTCAACTTAGTATTACAATGAACAAAAAAGGAACACATTGAAACCCCTATTCTATAACTTTATTGTAAACATAAAATTGATTAAGCTACATTAATATTAGTAGTATCATTAGAAAACATCAAACTATTATCACCAGAAGTAAAACAGAGTAAAACCACAGAAGAAGTTATTTATTATGAAAACCCTGAAAGTAAAATCAAAGCGAAAGATCGATTCAAAAAAGTCAACTTAGTATTACAATGAACAAAAAAGGAACACATTGAAACCCCTATTCTATATTTTTATTGTAAACATAAAATTGATTAAGCTACATTAATATTAGTAGTATCATTAGAAAACATCAAACTATTATCACCAGAAGTAAAACAGAGTAAAACCACAGAAGAAGTTATTTATTATGAAAACACTGAAAGTAAAATCAAAGCGAAAGATCGATTCAAAAAAGTCAACTTAGTATTACAATGAACAAAAAAGGAACACATTGAAACCCCTATTCTGTAACTTTATTGTAAACATAAAATTGATTAGCTACATTAACATTAGTAGTATTATTGGAAAACATCAAACTACTATCACCAGAAGTAAAACACAGTTAAACCACAGAAGAAGTTATTTATTATGAAAACCCTGAAAGTAAAATCAAAGCGAAAGATCGATTCAAAAAAGTCAACTTAGTATTACAATGAACAAAAAAGGTACACATTGAAACCCCTATTCTGTAACTTTATTGTAAACATAAAATTGATTAGCTACATTAACATTAGTAGTATTATTGGAAAACATCAAACTACTATCACCAGAAGTAAAACACAGTTAAACCACAGAAGAAGTTATTTATTATGAAAACCCTGAAAGTAAAATCAAAGCGAAAGATCGATTCAAAAAAGTCAACTTAGTATTACAATGAACAAAAAAGGAACACATTGAAACCCCTATTCTATAACTTTATTGTAAACATAAAATTGATTAGCTACATTAATATTAGTAGTATTATTGGTGTTAAGAGAAAAAAAAAGAATTTAAGAACGAAATCATTTAAATTTTCTCTTTCGAGTTTACGTTGCCAATTGAATTTAATATTTATGAATTATTATATTAATATGAATTTAATATACTTAATTGGCGTTTCGTCGCATAGAATGGAGGACCATAGAAATGTTGTAATAAAAGAAATAAATTTAGCCTGAAAATTAACAACAAACTGAAAGGTAACAAACTGAAAGGAAAAAGGGTAAGAAAAAGATCAGCTCACCTGAATATCTGTATCTTCTAGAATCTAAATGGTAGATGATAAAAAACTGAACGTGTACATTTTGTTGTAGCCGACTAAAGGCAGAAATAATGTAAAAAATTAGTAAAAGCAGCATAAGGCGGAGTAATTCAAAGAAAAAAAAGTTAGATGATACCTGAGTGGTTTCTCTACCGGGTTTACGTGTGTAATGAAAAGTAACAGGTTTTGAATAGTAATATAGGAGAAAGGGTAATGGTGTAAAAGGAATAAAAAAAAAGGAATAAAAAATACCTGTACAAATCTTCATACACATAAAACAGATAACTGTAGGTATGTGGCTACCAATTGAAACATCTTTCTAACTAAAGAGCTCTTACCATCACCACGGCTCAAATTAGACTACGTCTTTTAAAAAGTTCCAACCGCCAATGTGCGGGAGAACAAGAAACTAAGGGCGCTAGCAGTTCAAATTAAAAGAGGTGGTGGTTTAACACTAGGAAAAATTGACTGTAAGTCTATGATATCTTACGAATCTAGGCATAATTCAAAATAAATTAAATTAATTTATAGTAAAAGAAAACGTGCCTAAATACGGCACAATTGGAAAACATCAAACCATCCAAATCAAACCATAACGTTGGAAGTTCTATAATTTTCGGTACTAACTCAATTAAATATAGGCTGCCACACACAACCAGTAATTTCACCGCAGAATGTTACGCAATCAAAGCAGCCCTATATAATATTATGCAATGTCAAGAAAAAAAATTCGTTATTTTCACGGACTCATTATCTGCAATAATGGCTTTCATGAATATATATACGAAAAACAAAGTAATTAAAAATGCCCAAGCTTACTCGACAATGATCAAAAACATGGACAAGGAGTTGGTATTCGTCTGGATACCATCTCACGTGGGAATAAAAGGCAATGAAGCGGCAGACCGAGCAGCCAAGAAAGCAGTATCATCCCCGACCATAACAAATGTTTATACCATATCGGATATTTCACAATATCTAAAACACCAAGCTCTCATGACGTGGATACAGCTGTGGGAGGCAACTGATAAAAATAATAAATTGAAAAATATTAAAGCGGAAATAAAACCGTGGGAAAGTTCTTGCCGCAGCAACAGAAGAGAGGAAGTAGTCATCACGAGACTAAGAATCGGCAACACGCGGATGACACACGGATATTTGATTGAAAAAGACGCACCACCAAAGTGCGGAAGTTGCAGGGTGCGACTAACTATCACCCACATCTTGGAAGAATGAAGAATGTATGAAACATATTTTCATGGCTTGAGGATTGATAGGAAAACCTCGACTATCCTGGGAAATAACGCCGCAAATATAGACAAGGTGAAATAAACATTTGAACAAAAAGAAGAAAGACGCTAATGACCATAGATGTTGTGCGTCTATAAGCAATAAAACCTAAACCTCAAACTATTATCACAAGAAGTAAAACACAGTAAAACGACAGAAGAAGTTATTTATTATGAAAACCCTGAAAGTAAAATCAAAGCGAAAGATCGATTCAAAAAGTCATCTTAGTATTACAATGAACAAAAAAGGAACACATTGAAACCCCTATTCTATAACTTTATTGTAAACATAAAATTGATTAGCTACATTAATATTAGTAGTATTATTGGAAAACATCAAACTATTATCACCAGAAGTAAAACACAGTAAAACCACAGAAGAAGTTATTTATTATGAAAACCCTGAAAGTAAAATCAAAGCGAAAGATCGATTCAAAAAGTCATCTTAGTATTACAATGAACAAAAAAGGAACACATTGAAACCCCTATTCTATAACTTTATTGTAAACATAAAATTGATTAGCTACATTAATATTAGTAGTATTATTGGAAAACATCAAACTATTATCACCAGAAGTAAAACACAGTAAAACCACAGAAGAAGTTATTTATTATGAAAACCCTGAAAGTAAAATCAAAGCGAAAGATCGATTCAAAAAAGTCAATTTACTATTACAAGGAACGAAAAAGGAACACATATTGGTGTGCATGTTACGGACGAGTCAGAGAGAAGACAGGAAGCTATAAAGGTTAGCAATATTAAGCATTATGGATGAAGAAAACCCAAATTATGAAATAGCTAGATTATGAAATTTAAATTTAATAAATATCGCCTTTAATAACTCAATACATCAATAGCTTAAATTAACCCCAAATGAAATTACATTTGGAAAATCATATAATCCCTTAATATGTAGCAATATTACAGAAGCATAAATTCATAAATACCACAAAGACTTACTGTTTGTACATAATCAATTAAAAAATAAAATCATTGAGGAAATTCAAAAATGTATAACAAAATTTGATTAAAATAGTAAAGATGTCCCAGACGTAATCACTGAAGAAGTCATAATATACATAAATTGGTGTGCATGTTACGAACGAGTCAGAGAAAAGACGAGAAGCTATAAAGGTTAGCAATATTACGCATTATACATAAAGAAAACGAGCGGGAGGGATTAACGTCTTAAGCCCGTCGATTGGACAGGTGAAGATTTGATTAGGAATTTGCATATAAATTTTGTTATAATGCAATTGGGAAAAACCACAATGCAAAGCCCTATGTTTCACTTTGCATTGTGTTTTTTCCCAATTGCATTACAATAAATAATCGTGTTTCTTTTTGAGTTTTTGGCTCTATTTTATTCATATAATCTTTTTTTTTTATTTAATTATTTATCTTTTTTTTTTTTTTTTAGTTGGTGTTACCGTTTGATCATGTATTTCAATCTAATAATGTATTAATAACTTTTTTTATATATATATTATATTTTAAAAAAATAAACCTCAAGAACATAACAGAACCAATAGAGAGCATAAAAAGTTTATTGTCAAAAGTTTGCGTTCCAGGAGTAATGCCCAAATTTGCCCAGGGAGGAGTGGTTTATAGTGTATTTAAGTATTGTGCCATCCCTACTGTCACCTGTATGTTGTGGGTAGAGATAAGTATCTCCTGAAAAATTAATAAAAAAATATATTCAATTTTAAATTCTATTAGTTACAATTATACTCTAACATCATGCTGCCATGAAAAAACAAATATTAGAAAAGATGGTACTAATGAACTTTCATACTTATGCTCGGATATTTAAAAATGTGTTATAAGAAAATTAATCGTGTTGGACTGTGATTATTAATTTTTGTGAACAAGAAGGTAAAAAGGAAGGGTAGTAAGATGATTATTGGTTATAGGAATAATGATTTCTTGCTGGGACTACTCTAAATATCAGACTAGTGAGGAATAACGCTCCCCTGGGTTCCTGAGTTGAGGATAAGGCACTGTCCCACGAAAGAACAGTAAAATTTACAGAAGATCATATAATGTACTCACCTCAAGGGCCACCTTCCCTGAAAAGACCCAATGGTAGTGAAGATTGGCGAATGAGAAGATTTGATGGTATAACCTCATCTCGAGACAGTTCTAGCCACTTAACTAATAGAGCGGAACTGGCTCAGATGTTTGGATCTGTTACAGCAAAATGTACATACATTGCGATAGTAGCGGGCAAGAGAGGGAGAGGAAGAACAAAACTAAAGTGGGAAGACGGAGTGTGTAAGAGGCTTTCAAAGAGGAATTGGATTGGAATAGAAGAAATGTGCTGGTATAGAACAGGGACAGCTGGGTCAAGATCTACATAGAGTCTCCTAACACTGCTTAAGCCGTAGACGAAGATGTTGTGTATATAAATATATATCTATGTTTAGCTTTAATAAATGTCTCTACCCTGTGTGACAACACTGTCATATTTAAGATATCTATTGTGGAGGTTGCAGTTGTGTCACAATTTTTTTTGTGTTACTGTGGAAATATAATTATGTTTTATTCTAAGTGTTACATTTGCCTCATTGTCTGTATGACCACTAAGGCGATCCATTTGAAAGTCATCTCCGATCTTACCACCAGTGCATTCCTTGCTACGTTGGACCGCTTTATCGCTCGTCGTGGATTATGTTCGAATATCTACAGTGACTGTGGTACAAAATTTCTCGGGGTGTCCCGCGCACTAAAGGAAGTTCATCAATTACTTCAGAGACACCTATCGATTGTCGTCACATCGATCATATATCGATTCTGTGTTCTTATATAATTAGTTTAAGCCTCCTTAAAACATGGTGGCAGCGGTAAATTAGTAATAACGAGGAAGAAATTTTGGATAACAGGACTTAGTCAAATAATCAGGATGCGCATATTTAGGTGCCTGCCATGCTACAAACTCAAGGCCAAGGCAAACCAACCTTTAATGGCAGATTTACCACCTTCCAGATTTTGCCAGGTCCGCGCTTTCACCAATATTGGGATTGATTTTGCTGGCCCTTTCCAGATTAAGGAAAGTAACCGACGGAAGGCTGTAATTTCTAAGTGTTACATTTGCCTCATTGTCTGTATGACCACTAAGGCGATCCATTTGAAAGTCATCTCCGATCTTACCACCAGTGCATTCCATGCTACGTTGGACCGCTTTATCGCTCGTCGTGGATTATGTTCGAATATCTACAGTGACTGTGGTACAAACTTTCTCGGGGTGTCCCGCGCACTAAAGGAAGTTCATCAATTACTTCAGAGACACCTATCGATTGTCGTCACATCGATCATATATCGATTATCGCCACATCGATCATCTCGATTATCGCCACATCGATCACCCATCGATCACTCATCGATTTTCGCCCGCATCGATCACATCGTTGATTTCGACTCCACCAGCTGGATTTGTTGACGCTCGAGGTATAAGACATCGTTATTTTCGCAATACACCTGCAGGTGATTAATTAATATTGAACATTAATATTTTTCTTTATTTGGAATTTTAGATTCACTAATTGATATACTTAAAATTGTTACTTATAAACAAGCTTTTCATATCTTTTTTTTTTTTTTATTATTCAACTAAAAGAAATTGTTAATTATCAGGATTTTCTCAAATAGTAGCTTATAGAAATATTTAAATCATAACCTTTATTGATATATTTTATAAAGATTTATTTATTTATTTATAATTAAGGTGTTTCATTTATTTTGTATTTTGTTTGTTTAATTATTAAACCATTTTGTTTATTGTGATTGAATTAATTGTGATTTGCTTTCAATAATTTCCTTAAATTTTTTTTTATTTTTTTACATTTACCCTTTTCAGCTAGTGATTCGGATCAGCTTGAAACGGGGACTGAGATTTGTAATTTTGTATCCAATATTGCCGCTCTTCCCATCATATTTTGGTCCTCCAGGCCGGATCATTAGCTTCTTAGTGTCGTATTTAAAAGGTTTTGTTTTGTTTTTCTCTTTTCGCATTGACCCTCCTTTATTGGCTTATATTATTTTTTTTTGTATTTCATTTCAATTAAACATCATGCTGGCTAAAGCTGACTCATGTAAAGATACATTGCGTTATGAAGAAGTACTGGCTGAGGTTGAAGACTTGGCCGAGGAAATCGATAGGACACATCAAGTTGGACAAGAAGCGCTCAACGATGCGTCACTAAGAAAGAATATTTCGCATATTAGAATTGAAGACATTAAGTAGGAAACTATCGTTAAATTTCGCTACCTATCAAACTTTAAAAGAAAAGACCTACACCTTATACTATGAAACAATCGCTATGGGAATGCCCCCAACCATTGATACAACGCTTGAGAGTAATGACGCCCATAGCACAGAACCACAAAAACAAAGCTATTTTCGAAAACTGCCTCCCATCAATATTCCGAGTTTTGACGGTAATATTACAAAATGGCCGACTTTTAAGGACACTTTTGTTTCTTTGATTCATTGGAACCCCGATCTCGATTCAGTTCATAAATTTCATTATTTGAAGTCCTCTTTAATTGGTACAGCAGCCCAGGCTATAGGGGCTTTGATAACAAAAGAATTTTGGCAACCAATCATTTGATGAAGATTCTGAATTCCAAGCCCATCATAAAGAACAACTTATCTTCTTTGGAACAGTTTTCAGCTGTGGTTCTTGAGAATGGTCAAGCATTTTTAAATTTAAATTTGGATAATCCCGCAGAATTTATTTTATGCATTTTAGGACTGAGACTCATAGATTCAAAAACGACGGAATGATTTGAAGCAAAATTTTCAAATCCTACACAACTTCTTGGGCTTACCGATTTGACTGAATTTATTCAACAACAACACCGAAATGTCCCGTATGTTTGGAAAACCACAAAATTTTCGTGTGTGCTCAATTTCGTACATTATCTCCTCAACAGCGCTACCACAAAATTAAAACGCTGAATCGCTGCCTCAATTGTTTTTCGTCGGGACATAACTGCCGTGTTTGCCCTTCGGAAAATTCTTGTCGTCGTTGCAATAAAAGACACCATACCCTCCTGCACTTCTCTAACTGATAATGATCCAGACAAGACTCGTTTGAAGTTTTGACCAATTCAACCAAAAAACTCGTCCCATGAATCAAAGGAAAATTCAAGAACTCTTCCATCATCCGCACCTGCTATTTCAACAACGCCTACCCCAGTCACGGAACACGCCTTGTTGTCGTCCTCCCAAGTTGAACGGACCAACGCTCTATTAGGAACCGCTATCGCTCATGCTCGAAATCATTCCACTACGTGTTTTATTGGACTGTGGCTCGCAAAAATGTTTTATAACCACCGAATGTGCTCGTAAATTATCTCTACCCGTGAGTTATGAGCAACATCGTTTAATGGGCCTTGGAAATCAAAACATGGTCAAAAGCAATTCTACGGTACATTGCGTTTTAGCTCCTAAAGCATTTGATGCACCACATATCAGTACGTCAGCCATTGTCATTGACCAAATTTGTTCAAATATGCCCTCTTGTCGAATTACACCGGACATACATCAACATCTCCAGGGCTACAATCTTGCTGATCCAGAGTTCCACCAGTCAAAACCTATTGATTTTCTATTAGGTGCCGATGTATTTGGCGACATTCTTCTAGAGGAATCAGTCAAACTTCCCGACGGTATGCCCCACGCTATAACTACTATATTTGGGTGGGTACTGGCAGGGATAATCCCAGCCTTGGAAACTCAGCACGGCACTTCTCTTCTGGTCACATCAAGTTCGCTGGAAAAAGATTTACCTCTCCTTATTTCTAAATTTTGGGAAATTGAAGAAATCCCCTCTACTCCTCGCAGTGATCCTTTGACGGAAAAATATGAAGCACACTTCATAGCAACACATCGTAGAAATGATCAAGGTCGCTACATCATAAACTTACTATTTCAAGGCCATCTTCTTGGTCTCCAAAAAAAAAAAAAGATTTATTTATTTATTTATAATTAATTATAATTTCATTTATTTTGTATTTTGTTTGTTTAATTATTAAACCATTTATTTATTGTGATTGAATTAATTGTGATTTGCTTTCAATAATTTCCTTAATATTGTTTTTTTTTTTTTACATTTTTGCCGCTCTCCCCATCACCAATTTTATTTCCTTTGATTTTATTTCCTTTCTTTATTGTCAAATTGTCCGAGGACGACCTATCGAGTAGTACCGTATCAGATAAATATTGTTGTTCATTAGAAAATTTAATTTCATTTTTTTTTAATTTTCAATTTTGTTTTATCATGTTCACACACAGAAACACACAAACTTACGCATAGGAATGCAATATGCAACAGGTAAAATTAAAATAAAGAAACTTACCGTGTTAGTGTTTGATACTTCGCCTCCGTTTCACTTAGCCATGGTTCTTTTTCTGTAAGATTTTTCCTATATAGAATTTCATCTTGAATTTCTCTTAGCCGGGGTTCCTTTTGGCTAAGTATATTGTCTCTCGTCCGTCTGTATTCCTGAAAAGAATAATATAGTTGAAAAATTATTGAACAAACTAAAAGAAGAGCTGAAAAGAAAATCCAAACCGTCAAATATCTCATTAACACTTGATGCCCATTTTCCTGTGCCTTGACAATATTCCCTAGTATGCATAAAATAATAAATAAGAGAATAGAAGAAGTGTTTGTAGAATACCTATCTAATACATTAGAACTCTAACCCACAAAGCTAAATACTGCAATTCTCTCTTTACTGATTCCTTGGTATCTTTTCCACAGATGGTCGGTTCGAGTTGAGTTACAACTTTATGGATTATTTGTTTCATTTGTAATATTTTCCAAAATAACAAGTTGTTCACGCCATTTGGCGTTCTTTTTGTAAATAAACACACATTACACCTGATCTAGCGGTTGCTATCTTTGGAAGCAAAGATAGACCTACTTGCAAAACAGTTTGCCGAGCTCACTACCAGGCAAAGCTCGTATAGAAAGAGGAAGAAGTAAAACTCCAAATCGGGAACCAAGAAGACCTCGTAGCCAATCTGGAATCCAAGTAATCCTGATTGGGTATTTTTTTACCATTTTATGTGTGTTATTCTGATATATATAACCTATATATTACTGTAAAGTTTCATCCAAATCCGTGTAGTTGTAATGAACTCCGAATAACCATCTTGTGTCTCAGCAGAGCTCCTGTAGAGTGATAGGCTGTAAAAGATGGTCGATCGAGACCGTTCATGAAGCAAGTGAGGGACGCTCAAAGCGTCACTTCCCCCTCTCCTTCGTTTTTGGCGGTAAAACTATATCTGCCGATATCAGAGGCAAGGATCGGTTTGTTCCTACTGGCGGGTAGTGCATGGTTCGCGGCTAAACAATTTTAAAGTTGTGAACAGGATCATATGTTGATTACAAACATTTATTGTGTGCTTAAACTTGTATTTCTTGCGTTAAATTATTATCCAAGTAGACATATAAATATATGTATATATAATATAATTCAGAATTACCTCACTTTTATTGAAGTGAAAACTTCTTTTGGCGCATCGCACACTCATTTTTTCGTAGGTAGTAAGCTAGACTGAACTGTCACGATCTGAGGTGAAACGCTCGAGCGAGAAAAATACAGCCAGTTGCTATTAAGAATTAACCTCATTTTTATTATTTTATTATTTGTTAGCTTTTGCTTTCCCATATTAGATTCTATGATAAAACCAGGACGAAAGCCTGATTATTCTTTCGAGAGGTTTGGAAAGGTTGGGGAGAATGGAGATTGGCCGGAAGTCTTTGGGAGATATTAGAGGTTTTGCTTATAGGATGGACTAAGGCTTTTTCCAAGAAGTAGGGAATACCACGTTTTTTAGTGAAAAAATATATATGAAGAGTAGGACAGGTAGGATATCGATAAGGCATAATTTGTGCCGTTTGAGAGGAATCTCATCAAAACCAGTAGAACTGGAGTGGGATTTCAGGGCGGAGGAATAATGTTGATGGGTGAAATGTTTAAGAAGTGAGTATGTCAACCATTGAATCGATGTAGTCATAGGTATAAATTTGGTTCCAATTCAGGATTTCGAGGGAAGCTGAGGTATTTTAAGGAGTGAGTGCATCTCGGGTTACGAAAGTATGGTTTTCGGTAGAATTTTGGAGTTTGGATATTGCATGAAATTTGGATTAGATCATGAGAGGACAGAAATGGAACAGATAATTGAGAGGAGGAGAGGAGTTTATGCGGTGACTCAATGATAAGCAAATCTGCAAATATGGTCTAATCTGCTTGCTATATTGGCTTCACTGCCCAAGCTATGATCTCAGGGAAGAGTCAGATCTTTTGCTCTGAATATATTTAAATACTAAAATGGGATGCCACCCTGAGATCGTTATACTTAATATATAGTAATTTTATATCATTAATAAATAAGAGAAATATCCCACTCTTCTCCAAAGGTTGACGTGGTTGACTCACCAGGAGTTGTCAATTCATGAGGTGTTTCTTCTGGTTTCGACCGTGGAATCAAATTCTTTGCCGACTACAAGCTTCTTTTGGTCGTTTGGGCGGTCAGGGGGCCAAAGGAGGTTTTATCGACGAAGCTGCCCGGCCTGCGTCTTGGGTAAGTAACTTTTATTTCTATGTTTTGGATTTCTTCATATTATTTTTCTATTGCTGCGAACTCTTTTCAAATTACACCATACAGTCAACATCCCAGAGCGAGATTTGATTCAGACGAAACCTTACGCTTCCTTTTAAGAAATTTATAACCGAACTTACGAGCTTTGTCTCAACGTTTTGGTCCTAGCGTGCCTAAAAATTGTTCAATCGTTTATTTCGTTTACTATTTTCTTGAGTAATCGTAAATTGTTGGTCTTACAAACCATAGTTGGCGATTTCTTAACCTTGAAAATGTGTTCACAATAATTACATTTTTTTTTTAAATTAAGGCAAAATAAATACAGTTGAGGAGGGAATGTGAAATAGTGAAACGTTAGTTGCCCCAAGCTAGATCAGGTGTAATGTGCTACTTTAAGATTTTACCTATTTCTTGTATGGCATTAATTTATTTACAAAAAGAACGCCAAATGGCGTGAACATACCGCCCACCAATATTGGGATGACAATCCAATTTTAGAACTAAAGAAAAAAACTTAATAAACGGCGAATGGTGGGTGGTCCAGCAGGAAAACAATATACAGGAAATCGAGAAAGTAAAAAAGAAGAAAATGAAACAAAGTAAAAAAGAAGAACCCAGCTGGGCGTACAATTAACAGAAAATCATTCCGGAAGTGGAATGAGCTTGCTTACTTGCCTTGTTAGATATAAAAACCATAAACGAAAAAAAAAATAGGAAAGGGAAGGCAACAGCCTTGAACAAAGAGGAAGGCGCGGCGACTGCTGAGCAGTCACACAGATCAGTCACATGTTCTTTTGTTTACCCCCAGCTATCCAGCTCAATTTTAGCGAATCTAGTTCTTGACCAGTTCTCTACTTTCCGTGGTTCCGTTCTATTCATGTATTTATAAGTAATGCCCGTTTCACCTGCAATTAAGTGTGAATTCCCCTGGAGGATTTCTAAATCATAGGAATCCACCTGGAATGACGTTACCAGCTTCTTTTGGTCTTTGAGCGCGCTCAAGGAGCCAAGGTTTTATCGACGAAGCTGCCCGGCCTGCGTCTTGGGTAAGTAACTTTTATTTCTATGTTTTGGATTTCTTAATATTATTTCTCTATTGTTGCGAACTCTTTTCAAATTACAACATACAGTCCACACCCAGAGCGAGATTGATTCAACGAAACCAATCTCTCTATATTGCGAACACTTTTTCAAGGTTAAGAAATCGCCAACTTTGGTTTGTAAGACCAAAAATTTACGATTACTTAAGAAAATAGTAAACGAAATAAACGATTGAACAATTTTTAAGAAATTTATCCGGCACGCTAGGACCAAAAATGTTGAGACAAAGCTCGTAAGTTCGGTTATAAATTTCTTAAAAGGAAGCGTAGGTTTCGTAGGATCAAATCTCGCTCTGGGTGTGGACTGGCTGTTGTAATTTGAAAAGAGTTCGCAACAATAGTGTGAAATAATAGGAAGAAATGTAAACTATTACAATAAAATCTACTCACCAAAGTCACAATTCCGGCAGCTTCGCCAATAGACCTGTCTTCCCAGACAAGTGCACCTAAATGGTCAAAAAAGGTTTGTAGCAAACTTCGAGCTGTGATTTTTGTAGTTTGGAATTCTTCCTGTCGAATCTACACTGTTTTGCAAGAGAACCGGGCGTTAAACTGGTGTAAAAACATAAGTAAGAATTTGAACGTAAGGTTGGAGCTTGGATAAGAAAAAAACTCGCGACTCAAAACTGGCAGCTGGAGGCAGAAGCATAAAACATAAAAGAAAAAAAAAAGAATAACGCCTAATGGCGTTAACAAATATATGGGGAGCTCCTGCCCCCGGGTACCCCCCCCCCTAAATCCGTCCTTGCTGTAGCCTATGTGTTATTCTGATGTATAACCTATATTACTGTAAAGTTTCATCCAAATCCGTTCAGTAGTTTTTGCTTGAAAGAGAGACAAACAAACAAACTTTCACAATTATAATATTAGTAAGATTAGTAGGATATCTAAACAAATAGTTTCAGTCATGTTCTTTCTGTTATTTTAACAACTATGATCATGTGATTTTCCTTTAATTATGTACTATAATGGATTCTCCACAGTACCTAAAAAACTGTCGGGGGGCATATCCCCCCGTGCCCCCCTCCCTAAATCCGTCCTTGCTGTAGTCTATGTGTTATTCTGATGTATAACCTATATTACTGTAAAGTTTCATCCAAATTCTTTCTGTAGTTTTTGCGTGGATGAGTATCAAACCCACATAAAAACTTTCGAATTTATAATATTAGTAAGATTAGTAGGATATCTAAACAAATAGTTTCAGTCATGTTCTTTCTGTTATTTTAACAACTACGATCATGTGATTTGCCTTTAATTATGTACTATAATGGATTCTCCACAGTACCTAAAAAACTGTCGGGGGGCATATCCCCCCCTGCCCTCCCTAAATCAGTCCTTGCTGTAGCCTATGTGTTATTCTGATGTATAACCTATATTACTGTAAAGTTTCATCCAAATCCGTTCAGTAGTTTTTGCGTGAAAGAGAGACAAACAAACAAACTTTCACAATTATAATACATATTAGTAAGATTAGTAGGATATCAAAACAATAATTTCACACATGTTCTTTCTATTATTTTAACAAATATTATCATGTGATTTTCCTTTAATTATGTACTATGATGGAATCTCCATAGTACCTAAAAAACTATATGGGGGACACCCCCCTAAATCCGCCCTTGCTGTAGCCTATGCGTTATTCTGATGTATAACCTATATTTAAGGAAGAAATAGTTGGGGGTGCAGTCAATGAAAACATCAAAATAAGCATAACTTATTTATTATGTGCCGACGTTTCGGCCTACAATGTAGGCCATCTTCAGGGCTAAGAGAAAAAAACAGAAATATATAAAAACGTAGCAGTAACAAGAATATATAAAGTGGTACAGGAGTGGAAATAAAAATAGTGACTAGATATGATGAAATAGTGAATAGATATAAGATAAATAAGAAAGCATATAAGACAGGTTACAGAATAATAAACTTAAAATAGTGATAGATAAAAATAAAATTGTAGATGATGAACAGAAATTCTAATAGTGACAGATAAAATAATACAAGAATAAGAATATAAAATAGAAAAAATACATGTCAAGAAGGGATAAAATGTAAACAATAATATAAAGGGAAAGAAAAATGAGGAGGTAAACGGAAAGATACAAAATAAGAAGATTAAAATATAGAAAAAGGGGGGTTGAGTATGAAGGATTTAGAAAAAAACTAGTTTAATTATATATATGGATAAGAAACGAGACATGAAGGGTTACATAGGTAAAGTGTAATAATACAAGCATAAATAGAAAGAAAAACTTGATAAATTTCAAAAATTAAACATTGAAAATAGTGGTATTATATCTATGAACTATGAAGAATGAAAAGAAAAAGAAAATAAGTAAGGGAAGTTAATATGTAACTGTATACAATTAGAAAGAAGTGGCATAAATGCAAAATAAGATGAGAATATAATATAAACATATAGAAAATAGGTGAAGAAATACAGTAGATGAAAAATATGAGGCTAAATAAGAATGAACTCTGTACTATTAACATATGATGGATGCCAAAAGTAGGTGTGAGAACAGGTGCGAAGAAAGGTGAATGTGAAAAGGATGGAGATAAGATAAATATGTACTAAGATATGTACTAACCGAATAAAACAAGTTGCAGGTTAGGGGGCTCAGAGACAAGTAAGAAAGAAAACCGTTACACCGGGCAGGCGGAAGCGATAAAGGCGATCTCTGACGGCCAAAAAAATAATGACAAAGAAGGGGGAAGGAGAAATGTAGAATCGGTGGATATAAGAGACCGTAAATAATGTAAATGGCGTGAAAATTAAAAATTAAATTAAATTAAAAAGGAAAATTGCAGATGCAGTGGATATAAGTGACCGTAAATAATGTAAATTGAGAGAAAAATAAAAATTAAAAGTCAATGGTCAAAATGTAATTAAAAAAAAGAATGGCATAATAAATTAAGAATGTAAGGTTATTTTAGTAAATTAAAAATATGGGCGTAGGTTAGGGATAGGTGATGGGAGTCGGTCTTGGCATTAACGGTAGAGGAATCTAAATTGATGTGAATGGTTTCTGAGAGGATGCGTTTATTATAATTAGGAACGGAGGCTAGGATCGCCGTGTTTTCGAAGTCAAAAATGTGGTTAAAGGATAGGGCGTGTTCGGAGAGTTTGGGAGCGGTTGGGTTGTGGGAGGAAATGGAGTATTTGTGTTGGGTAATGCGGTCTTTAAGTAGGTTTTTGGTTTCGCCGATGTAGGAAGAGTTGCAGTTGGGAGTAGAACAAGGAATGCGATAGACGACCTGAGAGCGATGTTTTAGTGGAATGGGATCTTTAACACGGGTATAAATATTGGAGAGTTTGTTGTGGGATTTAAAGGCGATGCGTAAATTGGGGATCGCGGAACGTAGGGATTTTTGAATGTTATTAGAGAGGGAGGGTATATATGGAAAGGATCTGTATATAGGGATAGAAGGCGGATGAGGATTTAGGATAAGGAGGAGGTCGTCCACATATTTTTTAATGAAAATGCTTTCTTATAAAAAATGCTTATAATTAGAATTATAAAATGAAAATGCTTATATGCTTTCTTATTTATCTTATATCTATTCACTATTTCATCATATCTAGTCACTATTTTTATTTCCACTCCTGTACCACTTTATATATTCTTGTTACTGCTACGTTTTTATATATTTCTGTTTTTTCTTTTAGCCCTGAAGATGGCCTACATTGTAGGCCGAAACGTCGGCACATAATAAATAAGTTATGCTTATTTTGATGTCTTCATTGACTGCACCCCCAACTATTTCTTCCTTAAATTAGAAGATACAGTCGACCAACTCTTCTCTAATATAACCTATATTACTGTTAAGTTTCATCTAAATCCGTTCAGTAGTTTTTGCGTGAAAGAGAGACAAATATACAAGCTTTTAATAAGATTATTTTATCATGAAAAATGAGGCAGTATGCTTTAGTATTGGCTGGAAAGTTTTCTTTCGCCTCTAATAGTACTCTGATATTGATAGTCGCACTTTTGATTGCTTCGGATTGCTTACGAGTAGAACAATCTATAATAACCAGAGGCGGGAGTTTCTCGAGAGGTCGTATATCTCTCTGTTGTATTGCCTTCTCCATATTCCTCCCACTTTTATTGGTTAGAAAATCTTCCTCAGGATTGTCCACTCGAAGATTAAGAGCCTTTTCTCGTCTGCCTTTGTTAGAGCCAGGCCTCTGAGCCATAAGTGAGTACCGTTCGAATCGGGGTTTTGTGGATCAGCAGCTTTGTCTGCCCAGAAAGGAACCTGCTAGTTAGTTGCTTCCTAAGGCTATAATAGCATTGCCATAATGTCTAAGTCATCGGCATACCGTAGGATTTAGACTAGTCTGTTAAATAGGGCTCCATCTCGGAATTTCAAATGGCCATTTCTGCTCCAAGGTTGAAGAGTAGGCAGGCGAGGGCATCTCCTTGTTTCACTCCCGTATCTTTATGGAAATTTTAATTAAATAGTTTACATTAATTTAAATAATTTACAAATAAAAAAAGAAAACTAGCCTGATGTTCGCTAACTAAACTGCCAAATATTATTTAATTAGTACATTATAATAAAAATATTCTTTTAAAAATTAAATATTAGTTTAGAATATTTAGTTCCTATAGTGTCTCGGTTTGTCTCAATTTTAAATTTTGTATTAGTTTTAATAATGTCTTTAAATATGAAAAAATATTTGGCTATACACGTGAGTAGCAAAGAACATATACATCAACAATAAAGCATAATGTATAAACTATGTTTTTAATTCAACATTGTTACCTGGAACAAGGAGTTCCCCATATCAGACCTATCCGCGTCCGAGGTTACAATTTCTTTGCGACACATTCCAAACTCCGTTTTTTTTGACAAAACATCATTTTTTTTTATTAACCAAGGCATTACATTGGTACTTACATTCTGACCTTGTTTATAAAGTCCATGCTGAAAATAAGGAAAGTGAATTATTAATCAATAGTTGAAATAGAGGTTTCTTATAAGGTATTATATAAATTCAATCATTTCAAATTAATTAAATTAAAAGAATTACCTGAGCATATGGAAAGGCCATGACTAGAATTATGTTCTTCTGACCTTACAGATTTATAAACTTACTACTACTAGTAAAACACATTTACTGTGATAACGCAATTTTTTTTAATCGTATTTCATATGATTTCCTACCAACTGTTTAAATTTGTTTAATTTTTTGGGATTGAGTTTTATCTCAAAATATAAATTAGGTTTATTCAATGCAATAAGCTTTTTGTGGTGGTGAGTTAGGGATGGGAGGGGTTAATCATAATTATCAATATACTTTTTATTTTATTATTTAATTTAATTTATTGATATTTACAACTATAATAATATTGCAATAAGTAAATCTGCTATATGTACAATACGACTTGAAAAACACTTGTGGAGAAACTACCCATCGGTAGCACTCCAAAAAAGTTCTATAGTAGATGGTCTCGAGGCCATCTTCTTTTCAGACGCCTCGGAGGGTTATCAGGAATAGTATGGGAAGCAAATTGAGAGACTAGCGGATTCAAGTGTGTATGGAGCTTGTCATGGAAGGATAGGTATCTAGTTTGGGCCAAATCAGCAACATATGGGATATTAAGATCATGATGGATGAGTTTGTTTGTGACATAATAAGGAGCATTGAGAATTTTACGAAGGATTATGGATTGCAAGGATTGGATACGAGATGAATTGGATGGCTTAGTAGAGCCCCAAAGCTCAACTCCGTATGTCCAAATAGGCCTAATAACTGTCATGTAAATGAGTCTTTTGTAATTAATTGGGAGCTTAGAGCGTTTGTCCAGTAAATGTTGAAGTAGGCGAAAACGACGAGCAGTTTCTTGTCTTTTCAGTCTTGTATGAGGATTCCAAGTGAGACGTTCGTCCAGATGGAGTCCTAGGTAACGTACGTGTTCGACAGGGTTCAGAGGAATATTATTAAAGAATACAGTAGGGCATCAATATACTTAAACATAATTTTATTTAATAGTAATTCTCATTTGCAAACAATCAGCACAATCTTTCACCATTTAGAGATTGGGAGGAGGGATCAATCAGTCATAATATTCATGAACTTTTGGGAAAGTCATTACCAATTACTTGCCGCAAAATTTTGTCAATTATCAAACATCATACTAACTGATAATTGTAGATTTCTCGAGGTAACAAGATTTGCCGACGATGATGAGTGTCGACGCAAGGTGGGGTGCTTTCGCTCGTTCAGATCCCATTCAACATCTGATGCGAAAGAATAATGTTATATCCCAGCGAGTTGCAAGAGCATGAGATGAGGCAGTATGAGTTGTGATCATGTGATATGTAACCTTATATATAATTCAATAAACAGATATCGTGCAACATTGTGCTTCTTACTATTATAGAAACCTAACCGACGACACAACATAATTGGCGACGAGGATGGGATAAAAAAGAAGTCAAAGTGAAAAGAAAAGAGGAAATAAACTAACATTATTCAATAGCCGAGAATACTAAGGGCCACCATCGATACCAGTTAAACGCAAGTTAACCTTTCTACTACAAAGTGATTACAATTATAATATGGGTTCTACTGGACTATAATCGATAATATTTATTTATGAAGCAAAAAACCATTCTCCAGTCAAGTTTTTCTTTATTATTTACTATAAATACGTTTCGACCCCTTCGGTCATTTTCAATTTCTTAAATGTTTGTCAGGATTCACATAATATGTCTATATATGTGAACACATAATTTAACAATATAAAATTATCAACATCAACAACAATAAAACTATAAATAATTACATAAAATTGTCCTAAAAAAACTGAAATATTCAAGTATAGATACCTCTTATGGACGTCTATAATTTAAAAATTACTAGAAGATACATTTTTCTCCATGGTCATTATTGTTCTGCATTATACTTTGGACTGTACTTATTTTTAAATACCTTGATATTGTTTGAAAAATTAAAATGTAAATTTATAAGAGTTTAACATTAATAATTGTTTTGATTTATTTATTTATTTAAATTATAATATATATTAATTGGTTTTAATATTTTATATCTGAATCTTATTATATGGGAGTATTAGAAATAATGTATATGAAGTGATGTGTGATAGGTTATACTATGGTTATCCATATGTGTAGGCTATTCTTTATTTCTTTTTTAATTTCAATAAAACAGATGAATATAATTTATTGATTTCATTAGACTCTTTTCTATCGTTAACTACACTATCTATTTTTTCATATATATATATATATATATATATATATATGGCTTCTAAATATCTTCTTTTTATTTTGTATTTTTCTCTATGTAAAATTGTTGGTTTTTCGAAATTAAAGGTATGTAAATCTTTTTTGCAATGTGTAGAAAGTGCAGTGTTAGTTTTGGCATTTTATCTCAAATTACTTTTTGTGATGATAAATTCTGTGTTTTAAATGTGTGCTTGTATGTCCTATATATTGTTTTTTACAATTATTACAGTGTAGGTTTGTTGTATCTTGATCTCGTTTTCCGCCATGTGTTTAGGAATAGAGAGAATAGAAGGTGATATACAGGTTAAATATTCTATGTGTTATGTATTAATTCCAATTGAAATAAAGTATGTTTTCTTGTTTTGCCAAAACGCGTGTGTTATTTTTCAAATACCGGACATTCCAAACATAATAAGGTTATACACTATATTTTTATTTTCTAATAGTGGTATTTTAACTTTTTTACTATGTATTATGTTTTTGATTGGGTTTGTAGTTTTATGTGCTATTTTAATTTCTGGTATGTCAAAATTTTTTAAGGTAGGTTCTATTTTTTCTGATAGGCCGTATTTATAGTAAATAATAAAGAAAAATTTGACTGGAGAATGGTTTTTTGCTTCATAATTAAATATTAGTGATTACAATTAATATCTATACTCTATAAAAATAATATACGACATTATTATATAAGAAATTTCTATTTTATTGTTGGGAAAATTTAATTAATTAAAAGTGATTACAGTCAACTTCAGAAGGAATAATTGAAAATAAAATAAAAATGGATCCAACACAATTTCAACAATTTCTAACCGCATTTAACCAACAACAGGCTACACTAATCCAATCGGTACAATCATTGTTGACACCCCAAGTGACAACAGCACCAGCGGTGACAACACAGAAGATCTTGCCATCATTCGAATCATTCAATTCATCAAAGGAGACATATTTAAAATATATAGGAAACGGTTTAAAAATTACCTCAAGATGAAAGGGGTAATAGATAATAAAATGCTCTGTACACAGATGCTTCTCAATTCGATAGGGACGGAATCTTACCAACTAATAACATTACTGGTAGCTTCGAATGGACCGGGCGAGATGGCGTAGGAAGAGCTGGTCAATATATTAGAAAAACATTCGTGTCCCAAACAAAACACACTGGTAGCACAACATCGATTCCTATCGCTTTACCAAAATGACGGTCAAAGGATACCGGAGTTCATCACAGATTTACGTCGAGGACTCACTGAATGCGCATTTAATTGTGCGGCAGCAGATTGCGGGAAAAGTGTTGCTGACTTATTTTTGCGAGCACAATTCAACAGGGGTATACAAGGCAGCACGATCAGGGAAAAACTCTTAGAAACAGACGGGGAAAGGACAAACTTTGAGGAAATAAAAGACAAAGCTCTGGCACTCGAAGCATGTAAAATTGACAGTCGTGAAATTGCAAATCGCAGCCACATAACATACTCCCCATGCATGGAAGGAAGTAAGAGAACAACAGAAAAGGGAGAACAAAACACGACGACAACGTTCATCGACCTGAAACACTAAAGGCAAGGCATCCTATAATCAAAACAAGACGCTGAACTACCAACAGTTGGGAATCGAAAATCACTGCCTGCGTTGCGGGCGAAGCAATCATGTGACAAGGGAATGCCGAATTGACAAATCAAAATTGAAATGCGACGATTGTAAGAAGGTAGGACACCTCGCGTCAGTATGCATCTCAACTCGTATGGAAAAACTAAAGCAGCATACAACATAGGACACTAATTGGACTGATTTTACTACCATTGACGAACTAAATTCAATTAATAATGTAGTAGATATTCATCGGAACGAAACTATCCTGGGAAAATACTCTTGCGAAAAATATTTTGCAGAAATCAAAATAAACGGGACGCAACAACTCTGAAGTTGACTCGGGGCCGGATATACACTAATACCGGAATCTGAGTTTAAAAAACTAAAGACACCGAAAACAAAAAATAAGCAAAACGGAAGTTATCTTTAGGTCATATACACTAGGCATTATTAAGCCAGTAGGAGCAGCCGAAGTCAAAGTAGAATACAAAGGAAATGAATCAAAGGAAATATTATTCATTGTTCCGGATCAATTGGCACCGATATTAGGAAGAACATGGATTAGGCACCTAGGCATACGGCTTGAAGAAATAGATCATTTTGACATAGCACCCGGACATACGGGAAAAATGGACTGGCGGAGAGATACGTCCAGACATTAACATTAAAGTTACAAAGCATGAACGAATCGGGGCTAATACGACATAAATTAAGAGAAATATTATTTAGGTATCGGGCTACAGCACTCCAGAACGGGAAAACACCGGCAGAGTTGTATTTACAGAGAAACATAAGATGCCGACTAGATAACACAAGAACAAGGCTCAGTAAGACGGACGTTACAATCCCTTTACCGCCAGCCAGACAATTCGATATCGGAGAAGCTGTAATGGCGAGATGGTACCATAGCAACAAGCCAACATGGAAAATTGGTAAAATTACGAAAAAATTCGGCCGATTACACTACCAAGTGACGTAACAAGGGGGATACAGCCTCAAACGACACGTAAATCACTTGAGGAAGGCTGGCGTAGCAATTGAAGAACCGGACAATACACCAACAGTAAGTAAAGAAATAGAAGAACCAACACAAACGATTGGTCAGCACAGTTATGGTCGACTAGGCCAGCTACAACAGAGACAACGGGGTTGCCTGAGGCCCAAGAGACACAAGAGATACCACCAGAAGTACCACTCGGTCGCTCAGCAAGACAGCGTCGTCCCCCGGACCGCCTAAATTTGTATGCTCAAAAAAAAAAATAGTATTTAATGTATTTTATTAATTAATTCAACTAAAAGTAAATTTTTTTTATTTCAAATGTATTTAAAGAGCTAGGCTTCAAATAAAACTCTTTATTTAGTATTAATAACAGTATCAATTTATTTCACACAAAGCGTCTCTTTTCCAAGTTTTTTAAATCAGATATCTGTAAGGTTATCAACAACTGGTTGCAGGTTACGCATGGATTTGCCACTGTAATACAAATAAATAAAAACTATGCTATAGTGAACTAAAAAATGAATATTAATTAATGTTGGTCAAGAAATAATTATGTAATGCAATAAAATAAATTAAATGGTTGAGGCAGTGGCAAATCCATTTCACACGAAAACCTCATTGATCACATGGCTGTTTATAACCTTCACTATGGTGTTTTACTCCCGCTACATCACTCCCCCCAATGGCATCGGCACAGAACCTAACCTTGGGTTTCACTACACGACCGGAGCGGGTCTGGTAATCCGGCTTCGGTTGCTTCTGTTCTGCGTCGAGGTCATTCGAAGGATCGTCTGCCTCAGGTGAAGGAGTGGGTTGATCCCTGTTGGCGCTGGTCGCAGTTGCAGGCGATGTAGAAGGTCGCTCCCTGTTTTCGCCATTCACCGCCGGTTCCGTCAGGAGATGCGCTGGCTTCAAACGGTCCATTGTAATGGTCTTCGGTCCTGAAGGCAACTCCACCTTATAGGTTTTCTCCTGTCGGGATATTACCTTGTAGGGTCCTGTATACGGTGGTGTAAGCGGCTTGCTCACCGTATCATCCCTCAGGAACACGTGGGTGCAATCTTTTAGGTCTCGGTGAACGAAGGACTTGGCCGAGCTGCTGCGGTGTGGCGCTGGCCGCAAATTTTTCATTGAGTCGCGTAAATTCTTGAGCATTGACTCAGCGTCCTCTCGGCGTCCTGATGGCTCAAAAAATTCTCCCGGGAGACGCAGAGGCTGACCGAAAACCATTTCCGCAGAGCTGGCTCCTATATCTTCTCTAACCGCCGACCTGAGACCCAAAAGAACAGTCGGAAGTATCTTCGCCCATCCAGCCGTGTTCAACGTAGCCGTGAGGGATGACTTGAGAGACCTATGCCACCGCTCTACACATCCGTTGGACTGAGGATGGTACGCCGTAGTCCTGTTTCTTTGAACACCAAGGACGCGAGTGAGATTAATGAACAGATCTGACTCGAACTGACGCCCTTGGTCGGTCGTGATCCTAGCCGGCGTACCGTAGCGAGAGATCCACGAGCAGACTACTGCTTCTGCCACCTTCGTGCTGGTGATTTCGTCCAATGGACATGCCTCGGGCCAACGTGTGAATCTGTCTACCATTGTAAGGCAGTAACGCATACCGTTGGACGGTGGCAAAGGTCCAATGAGGTCCACATGCAGGTGCTCAAACCTGCTACTGGGTGCAAAGGTACCTGGAGGGGTGACTGTATGTCGGACGACCTTAGACCGCTGGCAAGGAATGCAACAACGAGCCCACCTCGAGATGTCACTGTTCATACCTGGCCAGAAAAAACGCTGTGTGACCAATCGCCTCGAGGTTCGTATCCCGGGATGACTGAGCCCATGTAGGCGGTGAAAAATCTCTTCTCGCATGGATTCAGGGACATAGGGCCGTGCCTGCTGGGTAGAAGTCTCACAGAGGACTAATGCTTCTGTACCGGGAGGCTTGATCCAGCGGAACTGAAGACGAGTGTTCTTCTGTAGATCCGGAATTGCTGGATCCTTCTTCTGCTCATTTGCCATATGAGTATAGTCCTCGGTCGAATCTATGTCCTCTATTCTCGAGAGTGCGTCGGCTACTGGGTTCTTTTCCCCAGGTATGTGGCGGATGTCAGTGGTGAACTGGCTGATGAAGTTTACCAACCGAATCCGCATGGGCGTCGCAGTTTCTGGCTTCTGTTGAAAAGCATATTCCAGGGGCTTGTGGTCCGACCAAATCGTGAAATGCCGTCCCTCCAGGTAATGCCGGAAGTGCTTGATCGCTCGGTGGATAGCCAGCAATTCCCTATCGTACGTGGCGTATTTCTTCTGGGCTGGAGCGAACGCTTTGGAGAAAAACCCAAGAGGTCGCCAAACACTGCCATCCTTCTGCTGCAAAACTGCTCCCATAGCAGTACTGGAGGCGTCACATACCAGGACGAGCTCAGCATTCTCCTTCGGGTGTCCAAGCACCGCCGCGTTCTGGATTGCGGTTTTGCAACGTTCAAATGCTGAAGTGGCCTCAACATCCCAGTCCACCGGCCTTTTGTCATTCTTCTTCGCTCCAGCGAGGAACCTGTTCAAAGGTGCTTGCATATCCGCCGCCCTGGGTATGCAACGGCGATAGAAGTTAAACATACCCAGAAAACGTCGCAGGCCCCTTATTGTCTCTGGCCTAGGATAGGAAGCAATGGCTTCCACCTTCGAAGGAAGAGCGCTGATACCACATCTATTCACCGTGTGGCCCAAAAATTCGACTTCCTGACGAGCAAACACACACTTCGCCAGGTTCACAGTGAGGCCATTGTCCTCGAGACGACGCAGGATTTCCTCCACATGTGTTATGTGCTCTTTTTCGTCTCTCGAGCCGATGATTATATCATCGAGGTACCACCACGCGAAATCTAAGTCTCTTAGCACCCGATCCAGAAATCGCTGAAAGGTTTGTGATGCGTTCCTCAACCCAAAACACATGCGGAGGAACTCGAACGAACCGAAGGGTGTGATCACAGCCGTCTTCGGGATGTCTTCCTCTGCTACCGGGATTTGGTAATATGCACGGTTGAGGTCCAGCGTTGTGAAGATATTTTTCCCATGCATATTAACATTAAAGTCAGCCAAGTTGGGCACCGGATATCTATCAGGGACCGTCTTTGCATTTAGTTGCCTGTAGTCTCCACAGGGCCTTATGCCGCCATCCTTCTTCTCCACGATGTGCAGTGGGCTGGCCCAGGGGCTGTTAGACGGCCTGCAGATACCTTCTTCCATCATCTGCATAAACTCATTCTTGGCTGCCTTGTACCTTCCTGGTGGCAGGCGGCGTGCTTTCGCTGTGACTGGGGCTCCACTTGTCTCTATGTGGTGAACTACGTCATGTTTTGGCTGCTTAACAAAAAACGTTGGTTGTGTTACACCGGGGTACTTGCGCAACAAAGTAGTGTACCATCCCCCGGCAGGAACCGAACAAACTGTGGGCACTGGCACCTTCGCTAACCTTCCACGCGTAGTGAGCCCTGTCCGCTGGTCTACAAGCTGACATCCGGCCAGATCTACCATCACATTATAATGATAAAGTAGATCTGCGCCGATGATGGGGTGACTCACTTCAGCCACTACAAACCTCCACGACATCTTCCTACGGAGCCCTAGGTCGAGGTTCAAGACAATGGTGCCGTATGAAGGAATGGGCGTTCCGTTTGCCGCATAAAGCCTGTACTCCTGGGAAGGCTTCGCTCTGCAAGTCTTCACCGGGAAGACAGATAAGGTGGCTCCAGTATCCACCAGATATCTGACCCCGGACTTCTTGTCGGCAATGAAAAGTCGGCGGTTGGAGATCTCAGCGACTGAATCCGCCTCATTCGTCGCTGCGACTAGTTTAACGCCGGCTTCCAGTCGCAGTGTTGACGGCACTTGGTTGCTTTTTCCTTAAACCGTGCGTGGTAGAAGCAAAGTCGCCGACCGCTTTTACTTCTGTGCCCACGATCCTGACTGGGCGTCCTATTTCTTGGCCGACTTGACCTGGCCCCCATCTGCGCCTTAAGCGCCGCTATCTCCGCGGTCAGTCGATTAATCACCTCTCCAATGTCGCTTGGTCCGAGAGCAGAAGGCCCTGGTCTAGGTTGCGGGGCAACTGCGTGATTAGCCATGATAGGGTTACAAGCGGGCTGAATCTCGGCGATCTTGTCCGCTATTCGAGCAAGCTTCGTCACATCCGTTTGTTCCGTTGCGGCTAAAGCAGCTTGCATGCCCTCAGGTAGTCCGCGAAGCCATAAAGTGCTGAGCATCACTTCTGGGACCTGTTCTCCGGCTAGCTGTTGCATCTCCCGGAGAAACATGGATGGTTTCTGATCGCCTAACCGCTTTTCTTCGAGTAACTTTTTGATCCTCGCGTTATCGGATTGGCCGAAATCTGCCAGTAGGCGCTCTTTAAGCCTTTGGTAGGGGTCTTCTGGCGGGTTACGAGCCAGATCAGCAACTTGTAGGACCGTGGCGACGTCTAGTTGGGCGATCACCAAGTCAAATTTCGTCGTCGATTTAGTAATTTTGCAGGTCCTGAACACCGCTTCGACCTGGATGAACCATAGGTCCGGTGCTTCTTTAAAAAAACTAGGTAGCCGGGTTAACACATTTTGCATAGACGCGGACTCTACCTCCGCCTTTTCTTCTATCGTCTCCACATCGAATGACAATAGATCGTCTAAATTTCCTCTGCTGTTCATTCTTTTAACCTTATTATTTCAAACGGAGGTTAAGAGAAACACAAAGAAAGGAGAAAAAAAAATACGTATTTCTACTCACCAAATTACGTCAATCACGTTTATTACGTCGATCACGTCGGGGTCACCACTTTAAAGAGCTAGGCTTCAAATAAAACTCTTTATTTAGTATTAATAACAGTATCAATTTATTTCACACAAAGCGTCTCTTTTCCAAGTTTTTTAAATCAGATATCTGTAAGGTTATCAACAACTGGTTGCAGGTTACGCATGGATTTGCCACTGTAATACAAATAAATAAAAACTATGCTATAGTGAACTAAAAAATGAATATTAATTAATGTTGGTCAAGAAATAATTATGTAATGCAATAAAATAAATTAAATGGTTGAGGCAGTGGCAAATCCATTTCACACGAAAACCTCATTGATCACATGGCTGTTTATAACCTTCACTATGGTGTTTTACTCCCGCTACATGTATTTTAAAAAAAATGCTTAATTGTTTTCAATAATTAATTTCATGTCAAAGACATTTTATTTCATATCAGCCACACGTCCAGCATCATCTTATGCGGGGGGAGAGTGTTATATCCCCACGAGTTGCGCGCGCATGAGATGAGGCAGTACGAGTTGTGATCATGTGATATGTAACCACAGAACATTGAATAGACTATTCAATGTTCTGTGTATGTAACCTTATATATAATTCAATAAATTACATTTTACTACATATATGTGATAACATAGTAAAATTGTGCCCTTAATTTCTAACCATTAAATTCCACCAATCATTCATTCAAACCAATGAAGTTATACTTCCCGAATTATATTTGATCATTAACCACCGGCTTATGATCCACGTACAACTCATCGACATTTTTGTTCCAGTCTTGGAAAATTACCTATCGTTAACATTCTTTTTTTCAGATCCCTCAGGGAACATGAAAGAGAAAAAGGAAGGTGATCAGCAACCATACTTATAGTAAATTATAGGCTAGTATAAATCCTTATTCTACTTAACTAGTATTAGAAGGTGGAATAACTATCTCAAATTATTAAGATTATCCATTATTAAGATTGTCCATATCATTTCAGGTCAAAATGATCCGATGGTGAGGGGCCTTCTCTAGTTGAGTAACTTACTAACTCATTCTGAGTAACTAATACTAAAAATTTAAAGCTAAAAATGAAAGGGAGGGGCAATGGAAAAGGAAAAGCAGGTAGGAGGGGTTAAGGCGGGGATAGGAGATCGAGAGGAGGTGTTAGGAGAGAGTTCGCAACAATAGAGAAATAATATGAAGAAATCCAAAACATAGAAATAAAAGTTACTTACCCAAGACGCAGGCCGGGTAGCTTCGTCAATAAAACCTTGGCTCCTTGAGCGCGCTCAAAGACCAAAAGAAGCTGGTAACGTCCTTCTAGTTGGGGTTCCTATGATCTAGAAGTCTTCCAGGGGAATTCACACTTATTTGCAGGCGAAACGTGCATTACTTATAAAAACATGAATAGAACGGAATCACGGAAAGTAGAGAACCGGTTATGAACTAGATTCGCTATAATTGAGCTGGATAGCTGGGAGTAAACAAAAGAACATGAGACTGATTTGTGTGACTGCTCGCTAAGACTAGATTAAAAACAGTGCCACATGTGAAATAGTGAAACGTTAGTTGCCACAAGTTAGACCAGGTGTAATGTGCTATTTTAAGATTTTACCTATTTATCTTATATGGCATTAATTTATTTACAAAAAGAACGCCAAATGGCGTGAATATACCGCCCACTAAAATTGGGATAACAATCCAATTTTAGAACTAAAGAAAAAAATTTAATAAACGGTGAATGGTGGGTGGTCCAGCAGAAAAACAATATACAGGAAATTGAGAAAGTAAAAAGAAAAGAAAATGAAACAAAGTAAAATATAAGAACCCAACTGGGCGTACAATTATACAAAACCGAAAATCATTCCGCAATGGGAATGAGCTTGCTTACTGACCTTGTTAGAGATGAAAAAAACATAAATGAATAAAAAAGGAAAAGAAGGCAACAGCCTTGAACTAAGATAAAAACCATACAAAAGAAAAGGAAGGCAGCAGCCTTGTGCTATTAGGGAAGGCAAGGGCCTTGAACAAAGAGGAAGGCAACAGCCTTGAACAAATAGGAAGGCAACAGCCCTGAACAATAGGAAGGCAGCAGCCTTGAACAATTAAGAAGGCAACAACCTTGGACAAATAGGAAGGCAACAGCCTTGAACACTTAGGAAGGCAACAGCCTTGAACAAATAGGAAGGCAACAGCCTTGAACAATAGGAAGGCAGCAGCTTTGAACTATTAGGAAGGCAAGGGCCTTGAACAAAGAGGAAGGCAACAGCCTTGAACAAATAGGAAGGCAACAGCCCTGAACAATAGGAAGGCAGCAGCCTTGAACAATTAAGAAGGCAACAACCTTGGACAAATAGGAAGGCAACAGCCTTGAACACTTAGGAAGGCACCAGCCTTGAACAAATAGGAAGGCAACAGCCTTGAACAAATAGGAAGGCAACAGCCTTGGACAAAGAGGAAGTCCACGACACTACTGGTCGGAGTCTTTTAGTCTGCCGCCCACCCTGAGGACTCCTAGAATGTCGACGAGGGTTATGAGGGTGCAAAGTGGCTTGACCGGTAGATCAGCTCGTATTTTGGGCAGTAGTAGAGAAAAGTGTTCCGCTTGGGTGAGTAAACCAATAGTGAGCAATGCGTCATGTACTTCTGACACGACTAAATGGCCAACTGAAAGTGGTTCGGACAGATTACGCGATCGACACTTCGGTGCGAAGCGGCGCATCCAAGCTACAATTCGGGATGAAAAAGGAGAATAAAAATGATCAAAGGTTCGATCTGGTTGTGCCTTAAGCTCAAGTAGTGGCTTGAGTTTATCACCTTGTATATGTGGCGGGATAACACTTTTTCTTGGTTCTACTTTAGATGTAGGAAATATATTAGTGGAATTTACAACATCTTTGCGAGGATCAGCTGGTGCTGGTCTAGAAATAAATGTAGATTCTTCAGTCTGATTACTAGAGAAAATATTTCTTATTACAAACATTAATCTGTATCTTGTTGAATATATCTACAACCACGATGAATATGTGATTAAGTAAAATTTTATCCAGAATGGTTAAATTGTTCCGAGGGAACCGGAATTGTCATTTTCGTAGTATTTGTCTTGAAATAAAGTTTAAAACCTTAAAACTGCCTTAGACATAATCCAAGTGGCTCTATCTACGTTATCAGAACATTATGGAACTATTATACTAATATAAAATATATATAAATATGGAACTATTCCATGGAGTTATGGAAAACCATTGACATGAATGCAAATAGGCACCACACATTTATTTAAGATGGTGACTAGTTATTACAGTATGAACACATATTTGCAAACTATTGTAAAAGAAATTGCTGTACAACAATAAATTATAAAAGGTAATTGATGATGGAAGGCTATAATGAAATTAAAATACTAATATAATGATAAGCTTTTATTAGATAATGAAGTACAAAAAGGATGAGCAATTACTACAGATTATTAATTAATAACATGGCATGATATAAATAATTTTACTATAAAAAAAAAATTAAATAGTTTCTCCAAATTAAAAACAATAAATATGTGTATTATGAAGTTCATTAATACATCCAAAAATTTAATAAACTAAATAAAAAACAGAAACACAAAATTTAAAATCTTTAATATTAATCAATAATGCATAAAAATATTCCTGCCATAATTAATAATGTAATATGAGTAAATATATTTTATAGCTGTTGATGTCTTATAATTTTATAATAAAAATTTTAGGTTTTTAGTAATTATTTTGTTTTTAACTGTTAAATTTAATTTACTAATCAACCAAAAAACACAAACTTCTTTTTCTTTCTCTTCCAAGATCCCAGAAAATTTTAGTTTACCTCTTAACTATTCAAAATCCTTTTATTCCCATCCCAAAATACAAAATAATGATATTTGTGATTTAACAGGTTGCCATGGACTGTTATTCGTCATTGCTTATAACCTGAACCAAGATAATTCTGATATTGATAATATAGAATAGAATAGAAAAATAATTCTATTCTGGGACCAGGACCCTTAAGAATAACAATAATGAACAAAATTTAATAATAATGTAGCCAAAGTGACTTGAGTGATTATTGTATATTGATATTATAGGTTTAACATGATAAGGAGAGAGGTTTCAAGACGACCTACTAAGTCACAAGTACATAAATAACATAAGAGTAATTACATAAAATAATAATATAATCAAATATTAGCTTAGTGAATTTTTTATTTTTTTTATTTTCACCAGTAGATTTTTTCCATTTTTGAGATTTATTTGTACTGCAATGAAAAGAAAGAGGTTCTTTGCAAGAGAGATTTCATGACTCCAGGGGAATATTTTATGTATGCAAATTGAACTTTATAGTAAATATAGTTATAGATTGGTCTCATACAAAAATGTATAAAATTTTAAAAATATACAATTAACCTGTTTCATAGGAAAATGAAGTTATTGAAGATGAAACGGTCAACTGTATGATTGCTAGCATGGAAGATGAATTCATCCTCTTTCAGATAACTGATCTTCACTGGAGGAGGGAAGAAACGGCGTGAGAGGAAGTGATAGAAGGAGGTAATTATTCCTAAAGCCTAGTGGCTTTACACAATAATTATAAAAATTTTCAAGTAGTTTATTTATCAATCAAAACATATCCTGGGCTTTACAAGCTCACTACAAAGTAAGAATAATTTAATTGAAATTGTTAATTAGTTATAGTTATATTATTTGCAATTTGTATTTGAATTTATGTACCAAGTTAATAAACCAATTTTTTATTTTAATGCACAGAACTATCATTAATTAACTATTCCCCCATCCTTGCGACTTTAAACAATAGTAATAAAATTAAATTTTTGTTAAATTTATTGATGGCTTATTTGTATTTCTCTTATTAAATTTGATTATATAAATTGTTATTTCTCCTGTAGCTCAGTTGCATTTTTTTTATAAGAATATTTAAATTTGTACTCAAAATTGGACAGTGGGTATTTATTTAATTATTCATTGCATCCATTGTCTTTTTCAACAGTGTAATAATGACTTATCTATTAGCTTATTAACTGTTATGTAAGAAGGAGGAAGCCAAGTTTTTCCATTCTAAAATTATAATACTTTTAAAGTATTTTTTCCCCACCTTTTCCTTTTTTCTTTCTTTCCTTTATTTTTTATTTAAACAATCAAGAGAAGAACTTGACATTATAAGAATAATTTAAATGAAGAGAGACAGTTGTGCAACAAATATTATTTTCAATAAAAAAAAGGAAGTATAACATTAACAATTATGTAATACCTATATATATTGTATATATTGGGCCGGCCATGTGATTCGGATGGAAGAAGGTAAAATTCCTAAAAGAGTCCTTTAGGATAGGAGTGACCATACCAGATGGAGAGGCAGACCCAGACTGAGGTGGACGGATAGTGTGGCGACTGACTCCAGGCTACTGCTAGGCACACTGAACTGGAGCAGCAGCAATGGATCGAGCTGGATGGCGGAAGCTCCTAGAGGAGGCCAAGACCCACCTCGGGTTGTAGCGCCATATAGATAGACAGGTAGAATTATATGAACATATATTGTTCATATAATTCTACATATGAACATATGTTGTAGAATAGAAAAGTATTATACAGATAAAATTAGGATACCATACATAAACAAAAACTGCGTGCACAATATTTTATATTCCTTTTACATTACGTATTTACACAATATTATGGTACATTATTTTACAATTTAAAGCATTTTTTATTTATTTTCAAGCCATTTAAGAAATAAATTCTAATAAAAAATAGGCTTAAAAAAAAGTGTGAGATGGTAACATAATTAGCCTATTTTGTAGAAATAAAAAAACAAAATCTCCATTTCATAAAACTATACATAAAGAAAACCAAATACATAATTGATTTGATTAGAAAAAAAAACACAACAAAATAACATAAAAGCTTAAGGAGGAACGTTTAAAATCCAACTCCATTTGACTATGTACAATTTCTTTACTATTATAAAAAAGTCCACAGGAGTCCATGTACTAGTGGCGACCATAATCTTTGCTTTGGTTGGATGAATTTGTAAGGCCTCTTTCCCCTGTGCTGGTTTTCACCTCCAAAACCGCCTACTCCTTTACGTTTTCATTGCCTCATACCTTTGAAACTGTTTATGTCTAAGACAAGGCTAAAGAAATAATGCATACAAATATCCAATGACAAAAACATAAATTTATTATAATATATATATATATATTGTTGAGGTTCAGAATAGGTTAGAAATAAATAAAAAATTATCGATAGTTATTATCAATCGGACGACCGTAAAGTTGATATCGATTACTGAACAATTTATTTGAGTAAATAAAAATAATTCCAAAAAACTTATATAATAAATTTTTATTAAATTAATATTTGTTTGTTAAATGAAAAAAAAACACAATTTCTATAAGTAAAGTTAATTTTCATATTGATTCAAATGGCATTGCTGCTCCCTACCGGCGTCTTTCCGCCATATTTCACTCACTCTGTTTCGGCGCGTCATAGGGACGGCACCTCTACATTTATAACTCTGGTTCAGCGCCTCCTAAAGACAGGATTTCTCCATTCAACCCACTCTGGTTCGGTGCGTCTTAAGGACAGGACATCTCCATTTATGCCACGCTGGTGAGAAGAGCGTCCAGGGAAGAAGACCTTCTAGTTTCTCATCATTGTTCGAGTACAGAGTGTTTAGAAGATAGCATCTTCAAGTTATTAAGAAGAACGTTATATCATGTGTTGATTCGGAGGGAGCTTCAAGAAGAAGATTGGTACATACATCTGTGAGTTTTACTTTATTTGAATCGTTTTACTATAAGAATTGTGTTTGTAAATTAAAATTTGTTCTAATATCCCGACGTTTAAATTAATTATCATTGAACCACGGAGATCAAAAATTGTATTATTTTGTTTTGTTTTCTTTATAATAATTTAAATTTTGTAATAAAATAAAATTAACGTTGATTTTAATTAATTAGCTATCCATAATATCATTATATATCTTCAAATTTTATTAAAATATTAAATTCTTAACATTTGGCGCCCAACGTATAGGCAATGATAATTCGGGAGAATAATCAGAATTAATAAGTAAATAAACATTTGTAATATATAAAATTGCGTCAGCGGCAACGTTTCGTAACAGTAGAACCGGTAAAAATATTAAAAAAAGGTTTAAATATAAAGGTTTTATTAATTATAATACCATATTGATTAACTAATTATTTTTAAAATATTAATTTAATTTCAAGATTAAAGATGTCTAAAAATGGTGATAGGATTGACGATTTAGTTGAAAATAATAGTCAAGTTGAAATGTTGGAAGAGTGCCATAAAGCAGTGGAAAATGAGTCATCAATTTTCAGGGAATCACAGATCGCTGCCGGAAGTCAAAGCGTACTAGATTTAAAAACCGGTCAGGGATTCGCCGGAAACAAGCAAAACGTGGCCAGCAAAGAATGCGCGGGAAATACGTCTGAGCCAAACATAATGTTTGATTTATTAAAAATGATGAAAGAGAATAATGAGAAAATAGATAAAATGAGAGAAGAGAATAATGAGAAAATAGATAAAATGAGAGAAGAGAGTAATGAGAAAATGAATAAAATGAGTGAAGAGGGTAATAAAATGAGAGAAGAGATTAATAACATGGGTAAAGGTCAGGAAAGGCTTAGAACAGAAATTTCTGAATTAAAAACAGAAATAATTAATTCGATTAAACAGGTGTTTGACGACGGGATTTCGAGTTTGGAGGTTGAAGTAACGGATCTTACCGATGAGAAGGTTACAAAGTTAACAAATGCTGTAGATCAACAAAATGATTTAGGTTGTGCTCAACTTGATATGAATATAAAAAATACGGACAATGTTATTATTCCTTTTGAAACAAATGAAGAAGAGGCTTATGCTGTCGATGATATTAATAAAAATGCAAATGAACTTTTTGCCAATGATGAAGAAATTGATAAGGAAACCACTATTAAAGAGATGAAGAAATCCAAACAGACTTTTTCAGATGATGATAATTCAACAATTAAAAAATTTGTAATTGATGATGAAACAAGAGATAACCAGTGTTTTAATGAGAAAATGGAATTTAATGATTTTTCATCAGAGGATGAACTTAAAAATAATTTGGAGAAGAGTTTGATAAAAAACCAACCTGATTGTGATTATGAAATTGATTATGGTGATGATAAGAAAGCTACCAATGACAATTGTTATGATGCAGTTGATGTTTGGGGCATTGATAAAACAAATGAAGATAATATTGATGAGCCCAATACTACCGTGAAAAATAAGTATTTAGACAGTGATATTTATGATGCTGAAGTATCTTCTGATGAAGGCCAAATAAAAATTAGTAATTATGAGATGGAAGAAAATTTTGACCATTCTGAAAACAAAAATAAAGAAAGAAAGGATAAAGCTAAGAGAAATAATTTACAAAGAAAAACCAAGAAAACAGCCAGTAAATATTATAGTGGGATAAAATGTTGGAAAAGAGCTGCAGACATCCGAAACTACCTGCGGGGAAAGGTTAAGGAAAAATGTTGAATTTCAAGCTGGTTGGAATTTAAGGAACTTGATAGGATTACAGAATGACTAAATCGCAATAAAATCTTTGTTTAAATTTGTTCACTCCGGCTACTAAATCTAACAAAATTAATAATTATTATATATAAAACCAAAAATTAATGTAAATTCAATAATTCATAAAGAATCCGGAAAATAAACATTTTTTTTTTATTATTTTTTTTTTTATATAAGACAGGCGAATGTTGAGGTTCAGAATAGGTTAGAAATAAATAAAAAATTATCGATAGTTATTATCAATCGGACGACCGTAAAGTTGATATCGATTACTGAACAATTTATTTGAGTAAATAAAAATAATTCCAAAAAACTTATATAATAAATTTTTATTAAATTAATATTTGTTTGTTAAATGAAAAAAAAACACAATTTCTATAAGTAAAGTTAATTTTCATATTGATTCAAATGGCATTGCTGCTCCCTACCGGCGTCTTTCCGCCATATTTCACTCACTCTGTTTCGGCGCGTCATAGGGACGGCACCTCTACATTTATAACTCTGGTTCAGCGCCTCCTAAAGACAGGATTTCTCCATTCAACCCACTCTGGTTCGGTGCGTCTTAAGGACAGGACATCTCCATTTATGCCACGCTGGTGAGAAGAGCGTCCAGGGAAGAAGACCTTCTAGTTTCTCATCATTGTTCGAGTACAGAGTGTTTAGAAGATAGCATCTTCAAGTTATTAAGAAGAACGTTATATCATGTGTTGATTCGGAGGGAGCTTCAAGAAGAAGATTGGTACATACATCTGTGAGTTTTACTTTATTTGAATCGTTTTACTATAAGAATTGTGTTTGTAAATTAAAATTTGTTCTAATATCCCGACGTTTAAATTAATTATCATTGAACCACGGAGATCAAAAATTGTATTATTTTGTTTTGTTTTCTTTATAATAATTTAAATTTTGTAATAAAATAAAATTAACGTTGATTTTAATTAATTAGCTATCCATAATATCATTATATATCTTCAAATTTTATTAAAATATTAAATTCTTAAAAATGGAGTTAAGAGGTTGGTTTGTATTGTTTCAGCTAAAACTTCAAGATACAACTAAGATAGTGAGTCTTTGAGATCTACATCGTCGGCTATTTCAGGCCTCTCCGCCTTTAGGGTAGGTTTCTCTCATCCCTAGGGCCAATGAGTGCTCTACCTCCATCTGCTCATCAGACCTTTTAAGAGGTTGTTGGCTCTTGATAGAGGAGTCAGTTTATTCTGGGTGATGCTTGGTCACCAGAACCGTTTGTGGATAAAACAGGGTTATCCATGTGAAGGCATTCAGATTGGCATTATGGGAGGATATAGGCTGTATATTGTGCATCAATCCCACTTTCAACCTCTCGCATAACATTTATGTATTGCATTTTTTTCCTGGACTAAAGTTGTAATAAGAATTTTTAAAAGTCGTAAAAACGGTGCAGCTTTCATAAAAACCCTTTAGTTTTCTACCAGAAAAAATGTATTGCATCAAACCAGTTTTAATCTATAATATTATATCTACGAGTCGTTAGTTTTTAGCAAAGTTAGGTGTAGTTTTTATTTTTATCCCTTAAACTTTTCAACATACCTACATAATATATATATATATATATATATATATATATATATATATATATATATATATATATATATATATATTATGTAGGTATGTTGAAAAGTTTAAGGGATAAAAATAAAAACTACACCTAACTTTGCTAAAAACTAACGACTCGTAGATATAATATTATAGATTAAAACTGGTTTGATGCAATACATTTTTTCTGGTAGAAAACTAAAGGGTTTTTATGAAAGCTGCACCGTTTTTACGACTTTTAAAAATTCTTATTACAACTTTAGTCCAGGAAAAAAATGCAATACATAAATGTTATGCGAGAGGTTGAAAGTGGGATTGATGCACAATATACAGCCTATATCCTCCCATAATGCCAATCTGAATGCCTTCACATGGATAACCCTGTTTTATCCACAAACGGTTCTGGTGACCAAGCATCACCCAGAATAAACTGACTCCTCTATCAAGAGCCAACAACCTCTTAAAAGGTCTGATGAGCAGATGGAGGTAGAGCACTCATTGGCCCTAGGGATGAGAGAAACCTACCCTAAAGGCGGAGAGGCCTGAAATAGCCGACGATGTAGATCTCAAAGACTCACTATCTTAGTTGTATCTTGAAGTTTTAGCTGAAACAATACAAACCAACCTCTTAACTCCATTTTTCAACTGGAATATAGGGAGAGTATAAAAACGTGTTAAGTGAAGAAGAAATTGGAGAGAAAGAACCAGTTGAAATGAAAATGGTCGATAATGGCCTAGTTGAAAAAAAAAAATTGCTAGTCCCAACATTACTGACATCCTGTTTGGAACTGGATTAAAAATCGATAATTCTGACTCTGAGTTCAACCAAAATTTAACTTCAGCAACTCAAAAAAAAAAAAAAGGCATAACAACTCTTATAGAATAACTTATGATGAAAATACCCCATTTCAGGAAAAAACGACACAATTTGATACTCCAGGCTCAGCAGAAGTTTATGTTGATGATATGGAGAAAGATGTTGCAGAATAGGACCAATATGATACACAAATTTATTCAAAGTTTCAGAGAAATCATTCATACTGACTCTAAAATTCAATAAAAGGCTCTTTTTTGAATCCATTCTATCCATTTAGAACCAAATAATACCAAGCAGAAAATGAGAAAAAACATAAACCTTGCATGGTCCCAGATTTTGCATTTATTATAAATTTTCTTTCTTGATTAATTCTTTATTTATGAAACATTTATTTATTGATTAATTTTATCGAACTAGTATTTATTTATGAATCAGAAGTATAATACTTAAAAATTACAATAAACAACTTTAAACAAAACACAACTCATAGGCCCATATTATTTACTATTCTTAAGGTGCGTTTACACGTGAGAGTAACTCGCCGAAAGCGCTCTCGAGAGTAAGTCGCAGAGCCCTTTATACGGGAGAGTGAAATTCACCCAAGTCCACTCTCGGAGAGCTACTCGCCATGACAACTCTAGAGAGTACCCTTCGACCGTTTACACGGGCGATTTCTTTTAGTTCTGAGAGTGTCTTCTAATTGTAAACATCTCGTGATTTCAGTTCATTGCTATCAGTTCTAGAGTTACATCTACTAAGCATATACTACTAAAAGAGAAATAGCAGCGGCTTTGTTGATTTTGTGTATGTCAAAGAAAAACGAATTGAAGAAAAAAACAAAAATGGGTCAAGTTTGGGTCCAAAGACGGAATGATTTAGATGCTTACCACACATTGACCCGGGAATCGGAACTAGAAGACGCCCAGCAATTTAGAATATTGTGAATTTTAAAATGTACAATTTTTATTGTTTATCTTAAATAAACTTAACCGATTTCTCAAATTGTGGATTTTTCTTTCCATTGCATTTGTATCAAAATTTGTGGCTATTTGTTCAAAAATTGTGTTTTTTTAACTCTATTTTTGTAATCTCGCTCCTTAATATCCCAAAGGAGAAATGGGTGAGACTCGTATACTTTGATGAGCGTGCAAACTTCCTCGTGCGTCCATTTTTTTTGGTAAAGACATTCTTGAGAGTACTCTCGGAAAGTCAAACTGGCATTGAATGTCTGAGAGCAACTCTCAGAAGCGTTTACACCTCCTACTGTGAAGAAAGAGGGTTAACTCTCGGCGAGTTCTCCCTCTACTTTCGGCGAGAACTCTCAGGACCCTCTACACTTGCGAGTTTTACTCTCGAGAGTAAACCAGCAGCTTCTCTCGATAGTTAAAAACTCGCACGTGTACACGCACCTTTAATGTAATTAAATAATTTCCATAGCCCTTCATTTGTCAACATTATTGTCATCACTATCAATATTACTTAATGTGTGTAATAGTATTAAAAAGAATCTGATGACCCCATAGTCTTGGGTTCAATATAAGGCGAGAACAGAATGATTTCTTAGCCAATTAATAGTTTATAATACAGTTAAACTTCTCACCTGCGGACACAGGTGGAGAATTAAATTTTGTCCGCTTATAACAAGTGTCCGCTGCTGAGAAACTGAGGGTGTTGGAAAACGGTAAAATAATATGTATGTTTGTACATGACTAACAATTTTTATTCAAAGGCTGCTTAAATTATTTTAAACTAAAGATAATACGTAATTGTGTACTTATAAGAACAAAGAAATAATCATTTCTATAAGTAATAATAATAAACATAATTTACATAAAATAATCTGTAATTGTTTTCTGGACTTTGTTTTCTTCTGATATTATTTTTACAAAATTGACTTTTAAATTCATCACTTCTTCCACTCCAGAAGGATCGCTTTTAATCATGTAGAAATGAAGAAATGACTCAAGGTGAGACAGTGCTACTTTACTGTTGATTTGCTCAACTTGTGCTAAAACATTACCAAATTTTGAAAATTAATGAGAATAAGAGTATGTGGGTGCAATTACATAATGCATGTATGTACTTGAGCTTTTTCCACATGGTTCTTCTTCCCCCTCTTGGTTATCAGTAAGTGAGATCAAATCCGTATAATATCATCAATTTGAAGTGATGTTTCTTCTGTCGATGTGTGTTCATCAATAGGTACGTAGAATTCACAAGATACCGCGCCGAATTGCAGTGTTTCCATGACTGGAGCCAAGTCCTGTTCTTCAATTTCAGGTTGAGAGTTTTGGGTTGCGTTGTCAGAATTGTTGAAAAGCCACATTTAATGAAACAGTTCGTGACAGTTTCTTTTTTAATATTTTTAATAGACGAAGATATCCACTGAATTGCATCCAAAACATTAATTTTGTTAGACAAATCATTGTCCGAAGTTAAATCATCTATATGGGCTAAAACATGCCGTAAAATACATTTGCGATAGTGTATTTTAAAGTTTTTTATGATCCCTTGGTCTAAAGGCTGACAGGAGGCGGTCGTGTTTGAGGAAAAACTGTTATTATGTTTGACAACTCTAAATTTGGATGTGACGAGGCATTATCCATAAATAAAACAACATTTCTTGCTAGTCGCAGTATTCTGTTATTAAAATTAATCAGCCATTCTGACATAAACTGGTGGGTCATCCATGCTCTTTTATTTGCTTGCCATTCCACCTTAAAAATGTATAAATCAATACCCTTAAAGCATCTTGGCTTTTCCTATCAAAAGTGGAATTTCAAACTCACCTCCCATGTCTTTAAATTCCAGTGCAAAGCTCCTTTACTTTCAATGTCCAATCAGCAACTAGAGGACAATCAACGGAAGCACCCTCGCCGCTTAAGGATCTGTATTTTATTCCATGCCTCACTTTAAATTTGTCCAGCCAACCACCACTAGCTTTAAAATTGTCATTTCCCAAACTTTTTGCAACTTCCAACGCCTTTTCCTCTATTAACGGTACAGAAATTGGGATATTATTTGATCGTGCTCGGCATAGCCACTCATACATAACTTAAAAATTATGAGGAGGGAAATATAATCGTCCGCTTACGAGAAATGTCCGCCTGTTAGAAGTGTCCGTTCAAGGAAGTTTTACTGTATGAGATTATTAGGCGAAAATCATGCTCAACATTAATTTCTTCTCCCAATCCAAGGTAACCACTTTAAAGAGGCTGAATGAGCCCTAGAAGAGTCTTCCAATCGTACAGTGTCAATCCACGCCTTGAGCCCAGGATGTGTACCCTATTACTACTATAATTTAAAGTTAGTTAACAGTTAACTGGGATATGCTGTAATTAAACAGTGAACAAACAATTATAATAAATAATTCATAAATATAAACTAACAAATAGTAAAATTATATCAAATAAGATTAATACTTAAATTTAACCATCAATAAAAAAGGATACTCAAATCAACCCTTGGAGGAACAGTCAATCCAAATGTCTTTGCCAGCTTGGTCAAATCAAGTTTATTGATGTCAAAAACTTCTTTAAGCTGATGAGAGTCATACGACCTCACACAAGACTTGAAGGCATCGTTAGCAGCAAGATTAAGTGCGTGATTCTTACGTATCGGCTTCTCAAGCTATGAAGACAAATAAATTTTTTTTTTAATTTTTTATAATTTTTGGTCAATTGTTTTGATTTTTAAATATTTTTATTTTAAAGAGAAAATAAAAATATTTTTAAAAAAATATGTGTTTAATTATTTTAATTATAAGACAAATTAAACACTTGCTGCTGTTATTAACCACCGGAGTTATTTACACATATAAATACAATATAATAGGGTGAATAAAAAAAAATGACCATTTTATCAAATTCTAGTGTTCAAAAGTCTGTAAATATTTTAATGCTATTTATTATTTAGCAACTCTTAATAATCCCTTTAGAGCATTCTCTAAGCTTGTTTACTAACACTGGACTTCTTCAAAAAAAGCTTCAGTTTAGTTATTTATTTCAAAGAAGAAACATGACAGTGTCCTACGAAATTCTCGTAGTTTTAAGACATTACTGGAAAAATATTTCCACAGCCGCTGAAGCAACTAGTGAAATTATTAAATATGAAGGGGAAGGTGTCCTTTACGTGCGCACTGCGTGGCGTTGGTTTGAAAAATTTAGCAGTGGAGATACCACGGAAAGGAAGAAGTGCTCCGGGCGACCAGGTTCTGAAGGAAGCTGTAGAGTCAAATCCGTCCACAAGTACTCGCGAATTTACCAGGGAGTGTGCTGTGTCGAAAGATACTATATTATATATACTGTACTATATTTGGTTAAAAAACGGTAATTTTTTTTTTTTTATACAGCCCATCAATTGGTGGTAAGTCAATTTCCACTATAGTTTTATCTGATTTCATGCACTCATATTAAGAAATAGAGAAGTAATTACATAAATATGTATATAAATAGAATTAACATAAATATGATACCAATAATTCTTTTAATCATTCATTGATATTTAAGAAAATTAAAGGTTTTTATATTTTTTATAGTTTATAAGTAAAGAGAGATAGGCAACAAAAACATTATAATGAAGCGAGCATAAGAAATTAAAATCTTACCTCTAGCTGAATATCGGAAATTTTGCTCCAAGGTAAATAAAACTCATTTAAATGTACTTTGGCATTTTCAAGATAATACAGAAATGAACGTTCTTCAGGCCGTAGCAGCAGCAATGCATGACAACTACCCCCTTCACCACGAGCTGTTCTTCCAACTCGATGGATGTATTCCTAAAAAAGTTAACAACAAATTTAATACCTTAATGCAGAAACGAATATATTCTAATACTGTAACTATTATATTATTACTGTCCTCTCAAATATAAAGATACTTCTACTTGGTAAGAGAAAGTACTTAAAGTTATTAGGAAAACTGAAGACTGATTTTTCTAAATATTAATTAATAACAAAATGTATTTACCTCTACAAGAACCTTAACATTTCATTAAACAGGAAGGAAATATTATAATTGGTTGGGGGAAAAGTAATTTTTCTCAACGGATTGCTTTAAATAGAACATCTCTACAATACTTATTCAATAAAGGCACACTTAAGTGTGATTGAAAGGTAACCGTTCTCAGATTCTAAATATAAAGGGTAGCGTCTTTGGCTAACTTAGTCAGAAGTTATTATGGAATTGCAGATTTCAGGATGTCATTTTCATCAGATTTTACTTTTTCAATTTGGAAAAGGGTAAAATGGCCCATTGATAATAATTTGTTAATCACTACTGATATGAAACCTGATCATTATGGGTGATGAAAAGTGGATCACATATAACAATATTTCACCAGCTATATTGTGGTGGAAGTTCAGAAAAGTTTCACATATGGATGGAAGGACCGTACTCACACCAAGGAAGGTAATGTTAAGTGTTTGGTAGAATAGTTCATCATGAGCTGCTCAGAGCCTGGCCAAACCATTAATTGGATACTCTAAAGTCAACAATTAATGAGATTGGCTGGGAAGTTTTGATTCATTTACCTTAAAGCCCGTTGGACTAGCAATTTTTGTTTTCAGTCTCTGCAGAACTCTTTTAATGGTGTAAAGTTGGCTTCATAAGAAGCTGCCCAGAAAATTCAAAAGTTCAACAGTGGCGGAATTATCGTTATGCTAGAAAAGACGAAAAATGTATTCGATTAAATTTTAAAATTTGAATGAATAAATTTGCTTTGAAAAACGTGAAAAAAAAATCACAACTTTTTCTCCTTGAGCGTGTACAATACCTGATATTCATTAAAGTCCCAATCCTAATTATTCCTGCATAAGCAAAATTTAGGGCTACCACTTCAGCATTACCCAATTTGCCATAGTAGCATAAAGTAATGTTGAATGAATTAACAAACAATAATACACTGAGTAAATGATTAGTACTTTGAGTAAGTTCATTGATAAAAAAACAAGTAAATGATTAGTACTTTGAGTAAGTTCATTGATAAAAAAATATGAACCAATTTTATAAGTAAATAAATAATTTATTAATGTGATAAAAAACCTTTTTCCAGTCAAATCTCCTTTATTTTAAAAAAACGTTTCGACTATCTATAGAGTCATTTTCAATTTTTTGCATAAGTATACTTATACTACTTAATAAGTCAATTAATTTGAATTATCATTCTATTAAATCTGTAATTAATAACATAAACAATATATTATAGATATATAGTTAATATTAGATAATTCAATTAGTTATATATAGATAATTCAAATTAATTGACTTGTAAGTAGTAGAAGTATACTTATGCAAAAAATTGAAAATGACTCTATAGATAGTCGAAACGTTTTTTTAAAATAAAGGAGATTTGACTGGAAAAAGGTTTTTTATCACATTAAAAGTTCCTCATTTCCCACCCCTTTACTTAAATAATGTTCCCGTCAAATTTTTCCCAACAGTCAAAAACCTCGGAATCACTTTAGACCAATCCCTCTCCTGGAAAAGTCATATTTCCAATATATCCCGCCGTACTTTTTCTATCCTGAAGAGATTAAACTATTTCCGTCACCTATTTCCATTTGAAACTCGTAGACTCCTAGTTACCTCTTAAGTATTCCCCCACTTCGACTACTGCTGCGCTCTATACGGGGGTGTCTCTGTGGAGCTCGAGGCCAAAATAAAACGTTTGATGAATTGCTTTGTACGCTTTGTCTTCGGGATTCCCAGGGACGCCCCTGTCTCCCGATTTTATGAAGAGTTGAGGTGGTTGTATCCTTCCTATCGCCGTAAGTATTTCCTTGCATCCTTCCTCTATCAAGTTATCCAATCCCGCCGTCCATTATACATCTATGAGCTCCTCAAATTTAAATCCTCCATCCATTCCCGTGATACCCGTTCACACCCTTCCGATTTGTATATAGAGGCCCATCGAACCGCTGCTTTTGACAGATCGTTCCTGATTAGGTCTTGTTCCCTGTGGAATTCTATCCCTTTTTCCAAGACCCTTCCTACCTTCAAATCCCGCTTATTTGATTACTTCCTATCCCTCCAATTCCCCGAAGGGCATACATAAAATTATCAACAGAATATTATTTATATTGTTTATTCATTTTTATTTTTTTATTTTTTTTTTTATGTGAAAAGTTCTTTTTAGTAATTATTCTAATTTTATTTAGGTTCTATTTCATTATCATAAGAAGTTATTTTTTTATTTATTTATTATTATTTAATCAGCTTTATAGATTGACTTACCTGCTTGTTTTTTTTTTCTTTGTACTCTAAGGCTCTAAAGCCCACAATAATGTACAATTATGTTATTCTAAAGGGACTTGTCCCAGAATAAATAAATAATTTATTATTATTATTATTATTAATAAAATATTTACTAATATTTAATCCAGTTTAATAAATAATTAATAATAACTTCAGTGGCACCTTAGGATCATCGGGTGGATCATACTGAACAATCCAATCAACGGCTGTAATATCTAAGCCTCTCGCTGCCACGTCCGTGCACAACAAAATACCACTTTCAGCTTTACAGAATTTCAAGAAAGTAGTTGTTCTCTTCTTCTGTTCTTGTTTACCCTAAATAAAAAAAATAATCAGTAAATCATACACCGTTGATGCATACAAATAAATAAATACACACATAAATACATACATACATATTTCAATATACACACAATTGCATAAATATTAAACAAATCAGGCCTTTAGTAGGATCAAATCTACTACCACCAATTGGATTTTTATTCAGTAATCAAAAAACAAAAATTAAAGCTTTTAAGTTTAAAAGAATAATCTAATTTTAATCAGACCTTTACGAATCAATCCAGTTTTAATACCCCTGTATTAATCAGTATTATATGGCCTTAGAATTTGGTTATGTAAAAGTGTTTAGAGAACTAAATAGACCTGCAAAGTATTAATTCTCTACACTTTAAAGGAATAATTTTTCTAGTTATCAGTTTTGCTCCAAACCATCAATATGAAAATAAATATATCTTCTTAGAGTAAATATGATACTTACATGAATACTCATGACTGGAAGACCGATATAGTTCAACAACATATCATGAAACTTCACAGACAAGCATGAACTGAAAAATACCATAATTTTCATACTGTGATACTTTTTAAGAAATGTATATAATAACAAGAACTTTTTTTCTGGAGGGCATACAACATAATCTGTAACGAAGTAATATAATTATAGTATGTTCTTGTAAAATAATTAATTTACTTTATTCTTTCAGAATTAAAATTAATAAGTTACCTTGTTCTAATCCCTCAACCACAGCCTGGTCAAATGAATCATGGACTCCAACATAAACAGGCTCTGTTTTAACAGCAAGGCGAGTCAAATCTTCAGTATTCCTTGTTGAAGTTGCAGAAAACAACATTGTCAATCGTTTTTCTGAAATAATTGGCAAATTAAAAGTACTTCATGAAATAGATTGAAGTAAAACCAAATAAATGGCAATTTTGGACAAAATCAGTAGACTAGATAAAATATTATTAACAAATAATTATAGTTTATTGATTGGAAAACCCATCTCGAGAAAGTTTAAATAAGTTTATATTTTGACTAAAACTAATTTTTAGTCGATACAGCATCTCCTAGCAACGTAATGAATTCAGTGGAGGTCAGAGAAATAATTTCTTTGATAGTAATTATTAAAGAAATATAAAAGGAATAAATCCTTTAATATTTGAACTATTTATTTAAAATCCATTTGATTTGTTCCAATATCATTATTAATATATTTTATTTTACCTAGTTTTATTTTTTATACCGTACAATTTTTAAGTATCATTTTAATTTGTTTGTATCTTATATATCTAGCACTGGAGAAGACCTTCAATCTGGGTCGAAATGTCGGCTTTCAAATATATATTTCAACCCTATTTAAAAAAATATGTCTCTGACCTCCACCCAGACCATTTTCTTCCCCCTAATGAATTAATAACAAAAGAAGGAAAAATATATAAATGTCATAACTGGCTCATGGAGTTTAATTAAAAAAACCTCTGAAGATGGGTAAAGTTTCTCCACAGCGTGAAGAGTTAATATCACATTGGAAGGAATAATTATTGTTCAATATTTATTGATACCAATATGAAGCAAAATATTATCAATATGGTATACAAAATTAAATACCTAAAACGCACAATATTTTTATTACAGTAATCTAAGGATTGTTATTAAATTATATTCTTTTCTATATAATAACACAAAAGCAACCTATATGAGGGTCGTTAAAGAATAATCAAGGATGTAATATTTATGTGAAAAGTTATCAGTCTAGCTTAATGACAGGGTAATCACTAACAGGCTTATCAAACAACAGTAATGAATGTGAAGTGTCATTTAAATTACACAGGCCAACGATGAAAAAACTTTTTTAATGAAAATACCTTATTCTTATGTTGTTTAGGTTGCTGAATCCAAATATGATGCTTAAAAAGTTGTATCACCCACCATTTATTCACATTTTATAGTTAAATTCATGAAATAAAGAAATATTTTTAGAATTTAACAGCTTTTTCATAGTTAAGATAACATGAAAAAATAGGTCTAATGAACAAAGATGATGTTGGCAGCACTGCTGAAACACATGCTAAACAGCTGATGTTTTGTTTATTTTCAACATAATCTCACTTTTACGTTTCCTGTACATGTGCTCAGTGCAATGTCTCATCGCGGCTGTAAAAACTCTGCTGACAGTTTTTGTTATATTTGTGGTGAGTTTGTTATTAAAAAGCACCAAAGAAACATTACAGACTTTGTGAAAAAGGTTTATCTAGCATACTTTGGAACCAAACTTGGAGACCAGGATAAACCTTGGGCACCGCATAAGGTATGTTATGTATGTGTTGAAGACCTCAGGAAATGGTCAAAAAAAGAGAAAAAACACTTTAAATTTGCTGTTCCCATGATATGGAGGGAACCAAAAAATCATTCCGATGACTGTTACTTTTGCAGTGTAGATATTACTGGTCATAACTCTAAGAACAAGAAGGTAATAAGCTACCCTAACCTTCCGTCCGCCATCCGACCAGTAGGGCACGGTGTAGATTTGCCAATCCCGGAACCACCAGAGGACTTAAATTCTATTGAAACAGAAGTATTTTCTGATGTACAGTCGGAGTTAGATGAACACGATGAAGAATTCCAATGTGTTACAGAAAATGTAGAGCCTAAATTGTTCACTCAGGTCGAGCTTAATGACTTAGTTAGGGATCTGGGCTTAACAAAAGAAAAAGCTGAACTGCTTGGCTCTAGGCTAAAAGAAAAGAACTTGCTGGCGGCTGGAACCAGCATTCATGTGTATAGGAAGAGAGAACAACAATTTTCGAAGTATTTTGAACAAGAGGGTGATTTGGTGTACTGCTCAGACATTCATGGTTTAATGAATGAGTTTGGAATTGAATACAAAACAGAAGATTGGAGGTTGTTTATTGATTCATCCAAAAATAGTTTGAAGGCAGTTTTAACACACAACGGTAACATGTATGCCTCTGTACCTGTCGGTCATTCTGTACATATGAAAGAGAGTTACGAAAATCTAGAAATAGTGTTAAATAAAATAGGTTATTCTGCACACGGTTGGATGATATGTGGTGATTTGAAAGTTACGTGCATGCTCCTTGGTCAGCAAGGGGGTTTTGCCAAATTTCCATGTTTCTTGTGTGAATGGGACAGTAGAGCTCGGAATCAACATTGGTGCAGAAAGAACTGGCCTGCTAGGGAGTCTTTAAAGCCTGGCGAGAAGAACATTTTACGCAAAAACCTTGTAGATCCAAAAAACGTGCTCCTACCACCACTACATATTAAGTTAGGTCTCATGAAACAGTTTGTAAAGGCTTTGCCTAAAGATGGGCTTTGTTTCAAATATCTCTGTCAGAAGTTTCCACACCTTTCAGAAGCTAAACTGAAAGAAGGCGTCTTTACCGGGCCTGATATTAGAAAAATGATGTTTGACGTTAACTTTGAATCCACAATGACCTCAAATGAAAAGGAAGCATGGGTTTCATTCAAGCAAGTTGTCACCAAGTTTTTGGGAAATGAAAAAGACCCAGAATATAAGGCTATTGTTGCTAACATGTTAAAAAAATTTGAACAGTTAGGATGTTTGATGAGCCTGAAAGTTCACTTTTTGAGCAGCCACCTCGATTACTTCCCGGAAAATTTAGGAGATGTTAGTGAGGAGCAAGGTGAGCGTTTTCACCAGGACGTTAAAGTGATGGAAAAACGTTACCAGGGCCGCTGGAATACCAACATGATGGGGGATTACTGTTGGTCACTTCACCGGGAAGTTCAGCAAGCTATTCATCGCAGGAAAAGCTACACAAGAAGCTTCAAGGAAAAAAGGGAAAGAAAATATAAACCAATTCCAGTTGACAAGTGAACCTTGTATCATCACATAAAATTACTATTCCAAGTATTTTACTGTAAATACAAACCATTTTTACGATTCTACAGTGTTTCATTGATTTCCCTATATACTGTAAATGGGTATTAGACTATATAATAAAATACATTTTGCTTGGAAACTAAGGGTGATACATAAAAACTACGAGCAGATTTGGATTCAGCACATAAAAATCTATCAAGATCAGCTATTAAAATTAAAAAAGTTTTCAAAAAGGTTTTTTTTGTTGGCCTGTGTTACCTATATTTCGGTTCGCTGTAGGTTTCATGATTTCTACTTAATATGTCACAAATTTATGATTGGATATAGACCTAGTAGTAAAGAGCCATATGTATGCCAGTACTTCTCCAAGTAAAATTGAACCCATTTGGTGATATACTGGACAATATACCTAGCTTTGTGGTGGTATAATATAAGACAATCATCATCACTACTATTGATGGATATTATATGAACAATAGCCTCATGAACCTTCCTCGACAATAAAAATATAAAATAATATATTCTCATTCTTACTAGGTAAAAGGTTGATGATCTGTTTCATTTCGGTTTCATAACCAATTTCTAAAATTCTGTCCACTTCATCAATTATGAGACACTTCAGATTTTTGTAAATAAATCCTGGGGTGTTTTGCAAGTGATCGACAAGACGCCCGGGTGTTGCCACTAATATATTAATACCTAAACAAAACATAAAACAATAAATCATTTTCAGAAATACATTTTTTAATCATTTTACTTGAATAGACAGTTTCACAATACATTGCACTAGATTCTGCTACCCTCCTGGAGAGAAACTGATCTAAGGTTTTATTCCTATTATTTTACTTTATTTTTATTGGTGTTTTGGATTAGAGAGAGTTCATTACTTATACCTTAATAATATTAAACTCACCATTCTGCAATTTCTTTGCTTCAGTTTCTCGATGAGCACCGTCCATTACGAGTCCATAAGTATTTCGATGATATTTCATAAGTTCCTGAAGAACTCCGTAAG